>OZ038484.1:100506791-100516791 GCA_964036315.1 Acanthosepion esculentum
TTAACTATGAAGGCTAAAAAAAACCCACACCCATACAACCCCCCCATATATATATATATATATATATATATATATATATATATATATATATATATATATATATATATATATATATATATATATATACAATGCTGTTCGATAAAAGTGACTCACCTGATTTTGTTATACTTAAAAAAAATTTTCGCCTATTGTTTTTGGGGTCAAACTAATTTTTAATCTCTCTAATATAAAGACCCCTTCTCGATCACCTAGTAAAAACGTTTACTCATCCTAAGGTATTTTATTGATAATTATAATTTGGGATAGAGATGAGATTTATGGGAAAAATATGTGCAAAAAAAGTGACTCAATTATTTCCTGCGACAAGTAATCAATAGAAACATAACCGAACATCTTTAAATAAATAATAATAGAACTATAATTTATTTATAATAGGTAATATAGTTCAAAATATTTTATAATCTAAGGGTCCTCCTTTATTTTGAATAACCTTTTCAACCCTTTATGGCATTGACTTGATTAGGTTCTGGCAAATCTCATCTCCAAGCATTGAATTTCATTCGGATATGAAATTCACAATCACATCCTCTTTGTTGCTCAACTGCTTTCTCGAGAGCCTGTACTTTATAATGCTCCATAAGTTTTCTATGGGGTTGAGGTCAGGAGATTGGGGCGGCCATGTCATAACACTCACCTTCTTCGCATCAAAGTATTCCTTCATCTATTTTGATTTGTAACAAGGAGCATTATCCAGCATAAAAATTAGCTTGGTGGTGTCGATTTGCACCTTTTTAACAGAAGGGACCAGACAAGACTATAAAATTCTCTTGTACTGCTCACTCCTGAGGGTATTTTCAATAAGTTTTAAGAAACCAGTTCCATGAAAAGAAAAGCATCCCCAGAACATTATACTGAACGGATGCTTGACAGTACTTACTGCTAAATTCAAAGAGCTTTCAAAGCTTCTTCTTCGGATTTTAGATCGCTTATTCTTTGAATTGAGCTCAACTTTCGTTTCATCGGAGAAGAGAAGATTTATTTTTTAAAAATTAGGTGAATCACTTTTATCGAACAGCACTGTATAATCATTTCACAACAAGCATGGCAATAAAGCCACTAAGGTGCAAAAAGGTACTGAGTGCGTAATATATAGGAGAAATAGAAATATAGTTATTTAGGAGAAGGAACAAATAAAGAAGAGGATTTAAGAAGACGAAAGATTACGACTGATGCTGCATTTATACAAATATTGTAGCCCACCAAAAATGATTAAATTAAATATTTAAATGAATTTCATTTTCTTTTACCGGTTTAAAAAATATCGTTCAGCTTTAAGTCTATAGTAATGTTTAATTCTTACTTCTTTTTGGAAGATATACCAAGCTATATACCAATTTGTTTCCCGTTATGCAAAAAAAAATGTCCTACAATCTGAGATAAAAATCAACAAATTCTGCACTATTTCAATATGCCTGTATTTGTAACCCTGCAGTTAGTTTTTCGGGCCACAGATTCACCAAGCTAGTTCTTACAGATTTGGTTTCCTTGCGAGTAAGTTTTATACTGCGTGGAGTTGATACATCCATGACCAAATAACATTTAATTTAGACTTCTCTTTAACTGGTTTCCAAGAAAGCGAAAAAGAAAACTCAGTCTACCCTGCCCTTTACCTCTAGCTGTGGAATATAAAAAAAACAAATTCGTAGGACGAAAGCTAAAGCGAAAGTCACAAGCTCAGCTGTAATATCAACACCGATATACTCATTGAAAATAAAACTACGCATATTCCATTTATAAACAAAACAGTAGAACATACAGGCACTGAAACATATATCGACTCTATATTCTGACAACTAGCACTCAAGTTATTCCGTGTAAAAAAGATATATTTTCACGCTACCAAAACGGGAAACTTGTATTTGTCCTTGGTTTCCAGCCAAAGCGAGAAAAAAAACTCAGTCTGCCCTGCTCTTAACCTCTAGCAGTGAGACATAAAAGACAAATTCGCACGACGAAAGTGAAAGCCACAACATCGGTTGTCATATTGTTATGGTCCAAGTTCCTTGTACCACGGTGATGGTCCAAGGTAGAACCAATGAAGAAAAACTCGAACACAGGTATGGAATAACACAGATATATTACAAACAGAAATATGTACAAAGAAGTAGAAGTATTAGTAATGACTATCAGGTTAGGTTAGAGTGAACTATGTTGTCTCGACAAGTATCACTATTCCAATGTCTTACAGTAATCGTCTGACTCGACTCAGTCTCTGACTCTCTGAACGCTCCTTCCTCTTGAGGCGTAGTATTTATGATGTCCGGAATAGTACATTATTATTATTAAGTTCCCATAACACATATCAAGACAGATACATTCGCTGATAAGCGCTACGCTACGCACATATCTCATTTAGAAAAAGAACATAGTATAACATGCACGCATTGAAAAATATATCGACTTTACATGTTTATTTTTTGAAAAGTATAAAGTAAATTATGAAAATATATTTATTAATATAATATTTAAATACTGTACATCTGGACAGCAAACCTTTATTCATACATGTTTTGTTGAATGTGACGATAAAGAAAAAAATATATATGTTTTTTCATTAAGTTTTTGTAGTGTCCTTACAGCTTTATATTTTTATGAGGACTTTTCTTTTAATTTATTCTTTCTACATTTATAATGTAGATGTAAATATATATTTTTGTTTTTATTCCTTATTGAGATTTATACGAATGGTAGCAATTTCACGTTGTAGTGCCTTATCGATTGTTTAAACACCGGCAACTCCTTCCGTCTAGTTTAGAACCAGAAAATGTTAAGCGTAGGTCGCAATGGTTTTAGAAAACAAGTGCTTCGATTATATTGAAACTTTGTTTTATAATCATATATGTTTAACATGAAAATATATATATATTTTTTAATCATATCACAAAATACAAGGCAGTAAAGCCACTAAAACACAAGGGTCAACTGAGTGTAAAAGAATGAGTAAAAACTGAGGCATTATTAAGAAGCGAGAACAATAGAAGAGTGTCCAAGAAAACGGTAGATAACGATTGACATTGCATTTAAAATGTTGAAATTCAAATTTCGCTTGAAAGCATGGAGGTAGAAGAGAGTTCCACAAGCGAGAAGTGTGAGAAAATAAACTGTCAGCGTAGAACTTCTACGGTCAGATCTAGCCAATTCAACTGTAAATTGATGAAACACTGCCGCCAATCTAGTACTGCGCTTAAATTCTTAAAGCCAATGCATCCTAATAATTCCTATCAATGTATTTATGGATAAAGCACAGGGAAATTACGTTATGGCCACAGGAAAGTAACTGAAGCCGATACCCTAGATCAGGATCAATAATATTGCTGATTATTTGGATTTTATCAAGAATCTCTAAATATACAACGGGAGCACCGTGGTAACAATATTCAAAGCATAGACGAATGGTAGACCTAAAAATATGTAACGTAGATTCAGGAGAGAAAAAATGTCTAGCACGACACAGTGGGCCAAATTAAGCAGACCTAGCAATGGATTCATTAAAGTTTTTTTCTACTTTATGACAGCCGACAATGCAAGAATGACTCTCATGGACGTTTGTATCAGCAATGATGATGGAAGGCAGGAAGGATCTTTAAAGATTTATTTTTCATGTATGCAGTTAGGTAGCCATGAATGTTTAAATGATGCTTGTCGAAATAAGATTACTTAAGTGGTTAGTCTGACGTCTACTTAAAAATCTTTTCGTGTGATCAATATATTCGTTAGTGGTTTTATCTTTATTAAAAGTTTCACAGTCTTGGACTGGCCAATGGTATTTATACACTACATTAGCGGTTTGTAGCTTGTATTTCCTAAGATTTTGTTATAGGTTATTATGAATTTGGCAGTTCCTAGTTTTCTTTAACAGGGTTTGGCATAGTGTTCTTCTGCGTAAGCTTTGAGGGCTACGGTAATGCCTGACAATTGTTTGATTTAATCCAACCAATCCTATGAAATCGTGAAATGAAGGTCGTTTTCAACGGGCTCGTTTCCTGGTCTTTCCACACGAACGTGGGTGTCTCCAAAAGTTCTATGCTGGGCCCTACGCTGTTTCTGATCTCCATCAATGATCTTCCTGATGTCATCAGTTCCCAGGTAAGCATTTTGGCAGATAACACTACCATTTACTGATGTTTCAGTAGCAAATCCTCCAGAGCTGATAAAGTTAACCTGACCGCAGCTCTTGAAAAAGACCTCCAAGCGGTGGGTAACAGGGGCAAATAAGTTCACTACATATTAGAATAGGGCATTGGATTAATATATTGATAATGAAAGCAATGTCAAAGAATACTTCTTTTTTTTGTTTTGTTTTCTATGTGCCGTATCTCTTCAGCACTTTGGCGATAATGACCTTCCATCGTATCATGTCTTTCGTAGTTGCTAATACATTTGATCTTTCTGGTATCTCCATTAAACCCTGTTCCGCCATTCATTTACACAAGCTTATTAAGTAGGTTATGCATGGTTTTACTCGGACCTTCACTCTCTCCTGTGAGTATTAAATTTTCGAAGCCTTGTTGCTTACATGTTCGAACCAAGAATTCTCAGCATTCTTCTGTAGAACAACATTCCTGTTGCCTCAAGTCTACACTTCATCTTTGGGGGGAGTTTTCACAATTCACTAGGAGGTCTGTTATTACATAAGAGTTCAGTTCTCATTCCCTTGTTTTAAAGCCTGTTCATACATTTTATATTCCATTATTCCATTTTTGCCAAGATCTTGAGATGCTGTCTCTATTAAAAATTAGAAAGATCAAACAATAATTATGATATTGCTGCCATACCTAACCGGAGGTGCACAACTCCTTTCCATCAGAACAGATCTTTTTTCTAACTTAGTCACCGTTCTCTTGAAGTTACTTGAATGGACTTTGAAGATGTAAGCCAGATTATGAATGTTAGCACTATTACTAAAGGCCTGAATGGACTTTTTCCACTAACCCTAGCTCATTTTGGAAGACATTGGTGCTAAGACAAAACGATGTTAACTTGTTTTCTTTCTAGCTGAATAACTCAAAAAGTTTTTCAATGATTCTTACGACAAATAGTGTCAAGATTGCTAACGTTTACACGTTTTAAGCGTCTCGGAACCGCCATGCCATCAGAGATTAAGCATCCCCATTCCATTAGGGCTTTTTAAAATGATTTCACCCCCAGCAAGGCGGGAATACCACTGGTACGCATGGATTTATAGGGAGTGAAAGTGATAGAGAATAAGGAGAATAAGGAGGACTGAGAAAATGACAAAACACGAACAGGATTCAAGAAGACATAAGATGGAGATTGATACTGCATTTAAATCGGTATTCCATTAGCACCATTTGGACAGGCAGTTCCCAAGAAGCAGAAATTTGTGTCACAAGCTCCCGAGAAAATGCTTCCCCGTTCATTTCAATCTTAACCTTTTTAGTCAAACGATAGATTCAAACGATATAATTTCTACATATCCTCATGATCAGCTCTTCTTAACTCCTCCGAATACTTTCATGCAACAACATCATTAAGTAACTCTCTACATTGAGACGCTCTTTGGTCTTGTATTAGGTCAGCAATTAGTAAATAGGTCTTTCACTTACAGAAAATATTGACGAGAAACATGAACATCTCGAAGTGAGGAGGCAGATAAAAGGAGAATATAACAATATATAATAGATGGGATAACGAAAAATGGATATGATGGCTCTTTTCTTTGATTAAGACCATTCAGTTCCAATTTGGATTTGTCTTTCCAAAGAATTTTTTCTCGTGGTCACTGCTATATTTGCTTTATTTCTTCCGATTTCTGAGCTATTTAGTTACATCTCTTCTGTTTAGGAGAGGGGTTATTGTTTGTAGTTATTAGAGGTCATAGGTTATTAGTATTTTGGAAACAGTTGATCTCGGAAATTTATGATCTTGTTTTGTAAACGTTATTTCTTCAATAAGCTTACGAGCAAATTTTCTCACATGCCCGATGATTGGTCATTGAAAATATTTTATATTATATGGAAGTATTTCCATGGTCTGACCTAATAGGGCACTAGTTCGTCTATTGATTTTAATCGATCCATTTTACGACATCCATCTGAAGCTCAGTATGATTTTTCTGTGTATCTAAGCAACATAATTGACATTTATTTTCTTTCTAGTGAGTTCTTTGGGTTTAACTATATGTTATGGGAAGTTACCCATAATAATAATGGACTATTCCGGACATCATAAATACTGCGCCTCCAGAGGGAGCAGCGTTCAGGTTCAGAGTCAGTCCTTTTTGGACGACTCGGCTTGACGGTCGAACTCTCTGCCTCTGAGGCAGAGGGTAACTCTCTGCCTTTGGGCAGAGTGGAACCCGGACGAGGTTCCGCCGAAGGGCAGAGCCTCGTTCGGGGGGGGGGGTGACCAACCCGATCCCGTTTATACGGGATATACGGGCTATTTTTTGGCCGAGCCTACGGGCTCGGGTACCCCACTTTAAACCCGGCCTTGTGCCACATCTGTCCCACGTGGGGAGGACACTAAATACTTCAGAGTCAGTCAGAGACAGTTTCAGACGATTACTGTAAGACATTGGAATAGTGATAATTCTCGAGACAACATAGTTCGCTCTAACCAAATCTGATAGTCATTACTAATACTTCTACTTCTTTGTACATATTTCTGTTTGTAATATATTTGTGTTATTCCATACCTGTGTTCGAGTTATTCTTCATTGGTTCTACCTTGGACCATCACCGTGGTACAAGGAACTTGGACCATAACACTATATATTTCTATTTCCTGATGCAAAATTCAAACAAAACACAATTATTTTTTAAATTGTTTTCCTTAAACGAATAATTACCACAAATTCATCTCGGTTTGTAGAAAAAAGTATAACTAAACGTAATGAAACATAAGATGGAAATGATTTAGCTATTCATACAAAGGACTGTTCAAATCAAGGAAATGCAAAATTGTCCATTGTCCATTTGTTAGATTAAGATATGAAACGTTGTGTTTTAGAAATGATTAAAGATATCTTACTGGAATTCTCCGAGGTTTTTATAACATTATTGGATTCTATTTTGAGAAATAAGAGTGTATAATTATTCTCCAAGTTTAACAGAAGAATCGTGCTGAATTCGATCATAAACGATAATGACATGATAATCATTAATTAATCATAGCTAAGGATCGGAAGCTAATGAATTATTTAAATTAAGTCAAATATATATATATACATTATTCCAGGAACATTCTTCAACTTGCTCAAGATGATCTTCGCCCTATCAATTCCTCTTCCTGTTGTGACAACCTGATCCAGTTTTACTCTCTACTGTTCCCTATTTTGTAAACTTAGTCGCCGTAACTTGAATGGAATTTGAAGATGTAAGCCAGAATATGAATGTTGGTACCGTTATAGAAGGCCTGGATGGGCTTTTTCCACTAACCATTACTCATTTTGGAAAATAGTGGGGCTAACACAACACGATTTTAACCTATTCTTTTTCTAGCTGCATAAGCCAAAAGGTTTTTCAATGATTCTTACAAATAATGGTGTCAAGATTGCTAAAAGTCTTATCTGAAAAGCTGGAAAAAATGTATCTCAAATAGTTGAGTGTTTTTTAGAGATTGATCACTTTGTGGGATAGAAAATTATGGTGTTAAATTTTTTGAAGAAGTTTGCCGTTGCATCCGATATATATATATATATATATATATATATATATATATATATATATATATGAAGAAATATAGTTTTAAGGTGTGGTATATTTGTGGGATAAAGTGACCAATATCAGAGACAGAGCGTATGTAAATATAAATATAAAAGTCAATATTGAAGTCAACACCCAGAGGTGACAGGCTGTTTCATGCTCTACATATATATATATATATATATATATATATATATATATATATATATATATATATATATATATATATATGTATGTAATATATATATAATATATATATATATATATATAGATATATATATATATATGTATGTATATATATATGTGTGTGTGTATATATATATTGACGAAAATTTCTTGAAAGTCTCACTATCGAATCTTATCAAAATATAAATCTGACCACCTGATTTTTCAAAATATCTCCATTTCTGAAAGAATTACCTCTTTCCCAAGCTTCCATGCTTATAAAAATTTCAGGAAATTAAAAGAAAATGGTTCTATTCATAACTTTCTATTATTTAAGATATATAATGTATAAATTAATTCCAAACTAAAATAACATAAATATTAATTTAATGGATGAATCATGTCTGCATAAATACCTCGTTGGGAAGTGACGATATTGGGGAGATCATTAATGAAGATCTGAAACAGCACAGCTCCAACGATAGAGCCCAGGGGACCCCCATGTTATTATGAAAAGAAGCCACGAGCATCAGTACACGATTTGTTAGGAACGATTGGATTAAACTAAATTTCCGTCCGCTGAGACCGTAGCTCTTGAGCTTGCGAAGAAAGCCTGCAGGCCGAACACCTTCGAGATAACTAAAACCCCATCACCAGTTCCGTCATTCTTATCTCAAGCGGTGATATACAAATTCAGTGATGGCCGTCAACACGCAGACCTGGCGTTACGGTTAGCATATTGTTTTGTGTTAGACCATTGGATGCACTAATCATAGATCACTGGTTATTTTAAATCTGCAGACAAAATCGTTTTATGATATAACAGGAACTGACAAGCCACAAATGTACACGAATGACAAATGAAAACTAGTCTACATAGTAACACAGCGCCATCCGCCGTAAACTTTCTTTAAACTTGACTCAAAAACGAAAAAATTGCGGATATGTGTTTATATGGACATTTGTATTTGATTAGTGTGAGGAACACGCCCCACAAAGTTTGTAAAAATATTTTTGATACTCCCCGTATAAGGGTGTCAGGTAAAAGTTAATTAACGCTTGTTAGTGTCAGTGTTAAAGATGGGGTTGAGTTAGGTTAAGTCTTATAATTGTAAAGACATTTTTACAATGTGCGTATATAAGTATATAATTTGACTAATATATAAAGTTATATGCTTTTAAAATGTCCGCATACAAGTATACAGAACAAAGATCAAGAAGAGCAATGGGGGGGGGGATTCACAGCGTAAAGACGTGAATCTAAAAATATACAAGAACAAAAAATAAATAACATTCATATTTGTAAGGTTAGTTTTCGATTCAATCTGGAAAATCTGAACTGATAACCGACAAGCCTTTTTTGTTATTTCTTTCTTGCTATATTTTGATATTCAATCTATTATTGATAATTATTTATTCAACCTTTGTCATCATCCGGTTTGCTTTGAATATTTTTGTGTATATTTATGTTGAGGACTACAAAAGCGGCAACAACTAAAATGTATTGCACATGTAACTTGAAATTAAGTAAAATACGAACAAAATCAAAATATTGACATTCCGCACTATATGAAATATAATGTTACATACTGGTAATAATGATACCAAATGCTGGACTTGATAAATCTGTTTACCTGGAAAACGGCTAATATTAAAATTATCATTAAAGTTTAAGATTTCTGTTTGAAAAATTTTTCAGAAAATCTTGGTAAAAAATATTCTTTTACATCTGTTACACACAACTCATTTAATTTTAAGACATTTCGAGAAATTAATTTTTGCGCGACTTAATTTTTATAATCGTCAAAAGCAGAACACCTTGGAGAATTTAAATCCTCATCATTTTATTTTGACTTTGTTAAAACAGGAACGGCTATTTCCGAAAATATGTTCTGAATCATAAAAAAAAACAATAAAGGCATTATTTAATTGGAATAGCTTTTAATTGTTTTTTATGAATAAAATATATCGTGAATACTATAATTTGAAGAATTAGTTTGCTAAATAATGAATTGTGGCAAGAATTGTTTTCACTTTTTAAAAATGTTAATTACAATAATTTATAAAGTTTTAATTCTTTAAAATGTGTGCTTTACTTTAAGCTGATA
>OZ038484.1:100519291-100546791 GCA_964036315.1 Acanthosepion esculentum
TATGACGATTCCTCTTTCGAATTGTTCCAAGTATTTTTTTTCATTTTATCTCTTTTAACCACTTTTTGATTTGGGGGGAAAAAAATTTATCCGAACATTCGTTTTTTTTATATTTTTTTTTTTATTTTTTTTTTTTGTTTATTAGTTTTTATTCAGTCCGTTCTGACCTTTTCGATTCGACGAATGTCCGAGTGTAGCTGTGGGTATTTACGTTCTATTTCCATCCTTTTGAACTCTTTGCCTATTTACTCCTTGGAGTTTGTTTCCAGAATTCTCCGGATTGATAACACGAATAGCATCATAAAAATACCTTCATTTATTCCTAATCAAAGTATTTAGTCACTTTTTTCAGTGAAATACTCTGTTTCGGCACGCTATGCTACTTTTTCCTGTATTTTCGGCAAATGTCTATTATTTATGTAAATGCATAGAATCAGTATTCAGTAATCAAACTATGTTTCCTGGTTTCATATTTCTTTGAGCCACCTTTCAGTTAAATTACGTATTTCTACATATTATGATATGGGAAGTTTACTTTTTAACAGAGTATATGAAATGACACACCAACATACGATGATGTATTAGAATAGTCAAAGATTCCATCCAAAAGCTAAGCAAAATGTTAATAAACAGTAAAGTTCTGTGAGAAACAAAGAGAAGAATGCTAGACAGTCTCCTCACAGAGGAAGAAGAGACGTGATGCAACAGAATTGTGATTCTATTGAAGGATGCTGAGAATTCCATAACCTTAACATGTTAGCAACGACAAGGTTTTACAGGAAATTGAACCAAAATGTACACATACATTTTGTATTAGAAACAACAGCTGTAATTTCTAGAAAACATAATGAAGAAAGACTGCTTCGATAATTTTCCACGCGCAAAACATACTAAAAGTGTAAACAGATGGGATAATCTGCCCCTGTAGATTAAATGCAGTTTTCAGCTCGAAATTCTCTCGAATCGATATATAATTGATGAAGGCCACATGCGCCGAAACGTTGTGATAACAAGAAAGATGAGGCCAATAGTCATGTAAATGGAGTAAATAATAATGATAAATCCTCATACAAGAAATTCGGGCAGAAATCAATCTATTTTCTCTTACATAATTGAAACTAGCAAGATAATTTTGATTGCCGTCATCGTTGTCATGAATTCGAGGTTAGTTTCACTGAGTGATTCACCTTTACATCCTGGAGGATTAAATAAACATAATCGCTATGATGGCACTGCTTATCAATCGTGTCTGACACATCATTACACGTTTCCAACTAATTTACACTAATATGCATAAAAGCAGGAAAAATTGCTAAAGTTCATTAGACGAACAAATGAACACAGGAAACATAAAGATTCACATTAAAGCTTCATATATATATATATATATATATATATATATATATATATATATATATATATATATATATATATATATATATATATCAGATACCGATATATATTTTTTTATATATCAAGAACAGTATTGAATAAATTGTAAGACAGAATAAAAAAAAGTTTTCTTGTGACGCGTTAGGACTTCATCGGTCTGGGTTTCTTGACGTCGTTGTTTCTATACATGCGCATGAGTGGGAGACGCTGGTAGTTTCAAAATGTTTTGAAATATTTTTGCAATCTAGCCAAATTCATCTATATTCTTTTTCTTTTAATGTTCATCATCTTTGTGTGTTTTAGAACATTCATGAATATTGGCTGACCTTTCAACCACCTGAGGAATATTTATGAACAGTCTCAAATTTAAAAGCCTCGATAGACAAATGGGATCCTTGCTCTTGTATATAAACACGTACAACAAATGAATCCCTGCATTTGCCTTGATAAAGTCTTGCAGAAAACGAAACGCGCCTGCTAAGAATAGTTTTTCCTCTTTTCTTTTTATTCTTATATATATATATATATATATATATATATATATATATATATATATATATATATATATATATATATACACACACACACACACCGAGTGTCAAAATTATTCAAATCATTTAACAGCATAATTGTCCATCCCACAAAATGTTTAATCTCTAAAAAACACTAATTGAGTAATTGAGTTTCTTTTTTTCCTGGTTTTCACATAAGACGTTTAGCCATCTTGACACCATTTGTCGTAAGAATCACTTAAAAGCCTTTGTGTTATTCAGCTAGAAAGCGAAAAGGTTATAATCGTTTTGTGCCGGCCACACTTTCTCCTCAACTGAGCAATGATGAGAGGAAGATCACACAGGCCTTCAGTAATTTTGCCAGCATCCATACTCTAACTTCCATCTTTAATGTCCATTCAAGAACTATCAAGAGAAAGGTGAATACGTTTAAGAAATAGCTAACAGGAGAGAGGAAAACTGAATCCCCAGGTCACAACAAAAAGAGGAATTGTCTTTTAAGTTTAGTGCTAAAGAGATGAATTAAAATATATCCAACTCAATCCGTACAAAGTTTGGCAAGCGAGAGAGGAGTTTCAGCTATTACAATCCAAAGTTCAGCGAAACAGAATTTCAAATGAAATCGTATTTGAAATCTGTGAGGTAACTCTAGGACAGAAAATTAGAAGGTTAGAAAGGGCTATACTCCTCTTCAATAAGTTGGAAAATGATCCTGGAACAACACACACACACACACAGATATATATATATATATATATATATATATATATATATATATATATATATATATATATATATATATATATATATATATATTACAAAGAGTCAATCATACCTTGAATCAATCAGCAATATGAATGCGATTATTAGCGAAATCACTTCGCTAGTAGACATAAACATAAGCATTCCACTACTGATAATCCTCCGAATGATGAGATCCTCATAAATAAATAAAATGGATATGGTGTTTTTTTATTTTTTATTTCTGCTAGTACTTTCAAATGCTTCACGCAATTTATCATCAGGCTTTATTATCCATCAGAATCAAAACTGGAAGACGATTTAAATGTGTTTATCCAAACGAAAGGTGTTTTTAAGTATGAGCAATTTGTTAACTGTTATATGGTGTTGAAGCGTGCAAATCGCAACACTAAATGTTAAATATTTAAAATGAGAATTTTTTATGTATTTTGTAATTTGGTAAATCCACGTATTTTATTTCATAAGTGTTTTTCAGTTAATATGATATGAACTAAATAGATAGTTCAAGTAACAGAGTGATATGTCTTACTTAGTAGTTTTTTTTCCTCAGGAATTCTTTACTGCTGAATCAATTGTTTTTTTATAAACATAGGAATTTTTTTTTTACTGCTGGATCAATTGTTATTTATGAACGTAATAAAATAGGCAGCATATATTTACATTACAAAGAGTCAATCATACCTTGAATCCATCAGCAATATGAATGCGATTATTGGCGAAATCACTTCGCTAGTAGACATATAAAAATTATCAATCCTTCATGAACTTTCGATCTATAGTTATGATTAATTGATAATAAAAGTGTCAGTTTCGTTTATGATCGATTCATTCAAGATTCTTCCGTTAAGCTTGGAGATTAATTATACATTTTTTTATTGCTCAAGTAAAATTCAGTAGTGTGATAAAAACCTTAGAGAATTCCAGTAAGATATATTTAATCATTTCTATGTTACAACTGTTCAGAGCTTAATCTAACAATTCGGCATTTTTGCTTTTACACGATTAGGAACAATTTTCCTGGTATATATGAAAAACAACAGATAATTTATGACGATTAATTTTAAAGATCTTCTTTTACAAATTACGAATGATCCTCCGCAAAACAAACTCACATCAAAATCCAGGGCCTTCTCACACTTGTTGGACGAACCCCTCTCTGGGTGATCCCCACCACTTCATATGTCTGTCCGAACATGGCCATATGAGTGCGAGGTGTCGGATCAGATCTTCGTGTCATCTTGTCTTTTGACATCCTCTAGACCTTTTCCCACTGCCCTGATGTACATCTGCTGTCCCTAAGTGGAGAGATATAGCCAGCCCATCTACGTTTTCACATCTCGAAGGTCACGATTATGTTCTTCATTCCAGTTTACTATCGAAGCCATATGTCACGTAAGGAGAGAGCCGATGAAGATTTGCCCCATTTTACGTTTGACCACTCTGCGAGAATCCACAGTGGCAGTGTTGAGCAACCATGTCTCAGTTCCACAAGTCATTACCGGAAGAACATATTCATTAATATATATATATATATATATATATACATATATATATATATATATATATATATATATATATATATATATATATATATATATATATATATACATATATATATATATATATATATATATACATATATATATATATATATATATATATATATATATATATATATATATATATATATTGGTATATAGTCCGGGTGGATCCTTGTAATATTAATTATTAAAACTGATCCAGAGAGCTCGATGTTTTTATCTTAACAGAACATATGTGTTTTTACAGCAAAAAATGATTTGACGAAAGCCGTTAAGAGACGTTTTGAAATAATCTATTTTGATGTTATGGTAATTTTTTGTTTTTTTGCTGTAAAATACACACACACACACACACACACATGCATCCATATATATATATAAATATATATATATATATATATATATATATATATATATATATATATATATATATATATATAAAAGGAAGAGGTTATAGTGGTTCCAACGAGAGAAAAGTGTGTATATTAAAAAGAAGGTAGGTACGGCAAACGTTTTTGGTTGTAATGTGGATTTTTTTTTAAATTTATGCTTTATTTTCTATAACTTTACTACACGTGTTTCTGGTCTCGCGACCGTCTTCAGGTAACGGGTGGAGATTTCCACATATTATAACAAATAATTAATTTTTTTCCTTTATGTTTTTCAATGTCAAATATACTCGATATGAGACATTCTCTATTTTTGTGTTAGTAATCCGAATGTCTTTCTTGAAATGACAGTTCTGCGCGAAGGGTCATAAAACAATGAATTAGTTGTCGGTATCTTATCTTTTAATGTTTTAATGACCCCTGTGTGTTCTTAGATCTATTACCATTTTCGTGTGTTTCTGTCAGCATGCGTGTATATACGCATGTGCATATTCCCCCTTAATGCATACACTGTCTCAATACGAGGAATTAGTAAACACATTTGTACATATACACACATACATAAACACACACACATATACATACCGTCCCACCACAAGGAATCTGTACATACACATACATACATACATACATACACACACACATACGTACACACACATACTTCCCAAGTTACATGGAAGCAGTATACACACACACACACACACACACACACACACACACACACACATGGGGCCATGATCTATTTAGTTCCAGTTTAAATTTGTTTATGAAGTTTTTTTTTTGTATTTGTAGGTAAGATATTTGTCATGATATTAAATTTACCCTGGTTACATTTGAATGTGTGTTGTGATACAAAAAGTTTTCTGTTTGCTGGTAATTTTATGTTGCTTTTGTGTAGGGAGACCCTGTTGTTCAGTTGTTGGCTGATACCTATATATGACTTCTTGCATTTTGTGCATTTAAGTACATAAATCACATTTTTGGAGTTGCAGTTTAAGTTTTTGATTATTATGAATGTCGTTTTTCAAAAGAGTAGGAGTTTCCTTCTGTAATGATGTCACAAACCCCACATCTTTTTTGTTGCATTTTGTGACTCCCTGTATGGTGTGTTGGTTAAATTTAGATGAGGTTAATATGTGTTTTAGGTTTTTAGATTGGCGTTTGCTTTTAATTATTTTGGTTGTTTACTATATTATTCAGTTTATTATTCTTGCTAAGTAGATCTAGATTTTTGGTAATTTTTATGAATATTTCTGGATTGTTTTTGTTCTATGTTGAGACATATGCTAAAGTTGGTTCGACGTTACGTTACTTTTTATTTCTAAATTGGTCTATAGGGATTTTTTTGCGAGTTCAACACCTTTATTTATTAGTGTTATGGGGTAGCCTCGTTTTTTTAGAGTTTTATGTAGTTCTTCTCAGCGGGTTTTTCGGAGGTGTTTATCAGTCACTATAGTAAAAATAGGGAATAGGGGATGGATTTTAGGCAGCTTTTGGGGTGATGGCTCTTGAAATGAAGGTATTGTTGGGTGTCTGTGGGTTTGTGGAAGATATCTGTGATTATATGGTTGTTTTTATTTCTAATGAGTATATCTAAAAATGGTAATTGGTTAAAATTATTTTCTTGCGTGAATTTGATTTTTGGGTGTAAGTTTTGAAGTAGAGTGTGAAATTGGTTAATGTCACCCCATGAGGATCTAAGTATCTTTTCCAAGATTTAGTGAATTGTGTTTTTATATTTGCCCCATATATTTAAACATGGATATGCAAAAGATGATAGGATCGTTCTTTCAAAAAATATAACATTAGATGAAAATAAAGATAAAGTTAGGAAATAGATTTACTTAGAATTGAGTCGAGTTGGGGCCAACGTTAGAAAAGAGAAAACTTAAAGAATCATATCATGAGATGGAGAAAAAAGATAAAAATGAAAAGAAAACAAGAAGGAATGTCGGAAAATCTCGGAAGAAATGAAGAATAGAATAAGAAATCATTATTCCCAAATAAATAAAAAAGGAAGAAAGGAAGGAAAGTAACATAGCGTGAGAAAGGAAAAAGAAAGAAAGAAAGAAAATAATGTAGGAACTAGAAAGAAAGAAAAAGGAAGAAAGAAAATAACGTCGGAACTAGAAAGAAAGAAAGAAAGAAATAAAGAAAGAAAGAAAGAAAGAAAGAAAGAAAGAAAGAAAGAAAGAAAATAATGTAGGAACTAGAAAAAAAGAAAAAGGAAGAAAGAAAATAACGTCGGAACTAGAAAGAAAGAAAGAAAGAAAGAAGGAAAGAAAGAAAGAAATAAAGAAATAAAGAAAGAAAATAATGTAGGAACTAGAAAGAAAGAAAAAGGAAGAAAGAAAATAACGTAGGAACTAGAAAGAAAGAAAGAAAGAAAGAAAGAAAGAAAACTAACATAGAAATTATGGGAAAACAAAGAAAGAAAGAAAGAAGAAAGAGAGAAACAAGAAAAAAGAAACCAGAAAGAAAGAAATCGTTCTAAATGAAATTAGTAAAATCTAACAAAAATATATCAGTTCAGAGAGCAATGATAACTTTCATGGAGAGAGAAATACAGAAATAAATTTTGCCGTCTCCAACAAAAAATAACATGAAGACAACAGGATAGGAAAAAAAAATAAAGTTAAAATATCCACAACACGAAAGAAAGAAAACAAAATAATCGACTATATAAGACTGGCAAGAGATAGAGATAAATGTCAGCGAAAAGAAAGCACAAGGCGACAAAGCTTTGCGTAGCATATAAAACTGAAGAAATAAAACCGAAAAATAAGAGGCAAAAAGGTATAAAGAACTGGCTTAGCAAACGCGGGTTTGGGTATGATGGGCCTTTGATGTCTGGTCGATGAATCGATACTTAGATTAAAAGATAAAATATTCTATTACTATGACTGGTTTTAGACTAAAAACTCGGATCGAAAAAGATGTAGAGTGATGGCATAGAATGATCGATGACTGGTGACATATATATATATATATATATATATATATATATATATATATATATATATATATGTGTGTGTGTGTGTGTGTGTGTGTGTGTGTGTCAGCGAAAAGAAAGTACAAGGTAACAAAACTTTGCGTAACATATAAGACTGAAGAAATAAAACCGCACTTATATATCACGTCAGACACTACCGATTCCAGAAGTGATTAACGTCTATTGATAAAATAAAGTAGTTAATCTGGTAGCAGATATCAATAAACGAAACGCCAGTTCAGAAGGAGCTTAAAATCCAACAGAAAATCGAAAGCACTACAATAAATAAAGATTTAAACTTTCTGCAAATATCTTTTTAAAAGGTCATCGCTAAGTGTTAGCATGTCCACTAGGGAATATGTCGAATCTGCCAGGCTTTCTACTAATTTGGTTTCTTTACTTTGCTGAATGTTTGATATTGCGTGTGACTAACTTGATACCATGCAATCTGATCGTCAAGCGTTATCCTCACGCCCGACAATGGTTCACAGAATCACGCTGTTATTTTTTTTTATAATTTTCATTCTTCGTATATTTTTTAATTTAAATAGCACTGACAACATTTCAAGAAAAATTATACATGAAGAATTAAAGAAAAAAAATACGTTACACAGTTTACGTATAGATAAAATAATGTAAAATTAACAAAGATACCATGCAAATAAAAAAGGTGGAATACATAGTAAAAACAATACTAAAAGAATGAAAAGCTACTAAAACGCAAAATAACTATGAACAATGAAAAAAAATAGTATAAAGAAAAAGTAAAAAAAACGAAAGGAAATAAACGAAAAATGTAAAGAAAAAATGAAAGAAAGCAAGAAAGAAAAAATGAAGGAAAGAAAGCAAGAAAGATAATACGTAATAAAAAATACTCTAAAAGAAAAAAAGAATTTGTAAGGAGAGAAAACGAAAGGAAATATTAGGAAAGAAAATCGTGTTCAAAATTTTAAGAAAGAAAGAAGTAAAAAAGGACAAATTATCAAATAAGATCGTATTAAATAAAAAAGAGAAAGAAATAAAACAAAGAAAGAAGGAGGAAAATAATAGGAAAGAAAAGAGAAAAATTGTAAAAAATGTGTTAAGGGTAGAGAAAGAAATCAAGAAAATCTCCAGAAAGAAAAGCGAAAGAACGATGGAAAAAAAATTGAAGAAAAATATTTTAAGGAACAAAAGAGAAAAAGAAGAAACTCTTAAAAATGAACACAAAAAGGAAAAAGGATTAAAAAAGAAAAAAAGGAGTAAAATAAAAAAGAAAGAAAGAAGAAGAATATCGTAAGAAACGAACTGAACCAGAAGAAAATATTCAGAAAGAAAAGAGAATTAAGAAAATGTCAAGGAAGAAAATTGAAAGTTAATGGAGAGACGATATGCAAGAAAGGAAAAGCACAGGATAAATTAAAATACCCGAACAAATTGAAAAAGAAAAATTAAAAATACGGTATAAAAGTATATCTAAAGAAAAAAAATGTAGGTTAACGGAAAAAAAATGTAGAAAAAAAACAAAGAAAATACAGATTGAAAAAGTGTAAATCAAGAAAAAATAATATGAAAAATAAGAGTAAATGTTCAGATATATAAAAAAAAATGAGAAAGAAAAGAAACGGAAATAAAATAACGAATGGAATAAAAAAAAATTAAATGAAATAGGGAATGAAATCGGACAGGGAGAATATAAAGAATAAAAAGAAAATGCAAGGAATCAGCAGGGGCAGAAAACAAAATTTATTCCAATGATGTAGAACGAATGAAAATAAAAGCAGAAAGAAACAAAAAAGAAACAGAGGGAAAGAAGAATGTTTACACAGACAGACGGAAATGAACGTGAAAAAAGATAGGGAAACGAACATGTAATGAAAGAAACATATTATAATTTTGTTAGTCCCGACCTTTTTTAGCTCGACCGTTACGCCCTGCTAAAACTTAATAGTTAATGGTCTATACCGTTTTGAGCGCGTTGGAAGACAGAAGAGCGACTACTTGGTTTAAATGAGAAGAGAATAACGAATATTATAACGTCTTCTATCAATACATCACAAATAATGGAATATTCCGTTTTGATCGCGTGAAAAAAAAGAAAAATACATCAAAGACGCTACTTGGTGTCAACGAAAGAAAGAAAGAAAGAAAGAAAGAAGTGTTTAACGTCTCCTGTCACGACCTCATGATTATCAGACTATTCCGTTTTGATCGCGTGGAAAGACAGAAAAGACATATCAGAGAAGCTACCTGGATTCAGCGAGAATAAGAAATGTGACACTATGAGTTGGATATATGCGCACGCGTGTGTGTGTGTGTGCGCCCGCACATCTGTGTGTGTGTATATATACACCCCCTCATCTGTGTGTGCGTGCGCGCGCACACATATGTGCGAGAAGATTAGTTAGATTTGACCTGGGCATCAAACTTCAAGACCAAATGATTAGATTAAGAATCTAGATAAAAACATGTTTTGGACATATGGCGAAAAGGGTAGATAAGTGTTAAGTACTTGTCAAAATACGAAGATAGGAAAAAGACCGGCTCTGGTCAAAACTTAAAAGGGTTTGAATTTAATGTCCCTGAATCGGAGTCAGCTAGGCTAAGAAATATTTTTATGTCCACTTTCTTCAAAGGGAGAAATGGTCATGAAAAAGTTATGGGTTTATTCGTGGGTGTCCCTTGTCCGGAAATGCTGAAAGAGGATTCTGCATATATACGGGAGCGCCTTGGGCCACGGGAGTTAGTTAGACTTAGTTTAGGTTCGAGGAAGGTTGATTTAGGCCGGAGCACGTAACATCGAAGAGCGACCCATTAGCAGCCGGACATTGTTAGTTAAGATATATATTATTTTCCGCCAGCCGAGAATCAGCCCAGAGTTATCATCCACAAAAAGGTCACACGCCTTCCCTCCTCTTTTCGTCCTACCCAAGTTTGTAGTTGTGTTTTTCTTTTGCCTGTGAGCCTACCTCTCGCTCGATCCGCTGCACAGAAATTCTACGACGTGGGGTCTATATCTTTGTGCAACGAGTTGCAGAGGTGGGTAGTCTCACAGAAAGAAAGAAAGAAAGAAAGAAAGAAAGAAAGAAAGAAAGAAAGAAAGGAGGTAGGATAGAAGTGTTTAACATCTGTTTCAGCGGAATGGAAAAGCTTTCAATTTCAAATCTTTTCATTTGTACCTTCTTACTTTTTAATATAACGAGTAGCATTCACATTTATTATTGTTATTTCAACAACTTGTTAAAGTTCTTAAGCTCATATATTTGACAATACGATACCGGAATTTATACAGATAGTTTATTATCGTAGAACTCTTCATAAGCATATTCATTCATTAGCTTAAAAGTATAATCGTGACATTTTCAGGGTATTTCTATAGAATATGTTATGAAAACAATAGAATAAAAATTGTTACAAAATAAACAGAAAGAACAAATTTACTAAATTCTCTGAGTGAAAATATAAAAAAAATAAACGGAAATGAAAGTCGTCGTCATCCGCACATCGGGATCGTCATCGCCACTCCTTATCCCCTTTCTCCCTAGTGGTGGCGGTGGTGGATATAGCTGTGAAAAACCTGCCTACATTTGAAGAGCCGTAAGCAGGAGTCACAGAAGCGTGCGGATGGTGAACATGGCTTGGTCAGTCGGCATCTCCGGACAGCATGTTGCAGATCTTCATCATGATGGTTGCACTCAAAAGTCTTACCTCGGATGGTCCTCCGCCAGGAAGTCCGACTTGCAACATCGATTTCTCAAGTCTCATGGTCGATGTTGGCCTGTGTCACCTGATCCTTGAAGAGTCGTTTTGCGTCTCCGCGTAGCCTCTTGCCGCTGGCGAGTTCTCCAAAAAGGATGATAGGTGGTAGCCGAGTGGAGTGCATTCTAAATACATGACTCGCCCAGCGGAGACGATATTGAAAGATGGTAGCCTCGATGCCGGGGAGAGATGCCCGAAAGAAGAACTCGTTGTTGGTGTTGCGGCCCTCCCAACTGACGCGAAACATTCTTCGGAGTTTCGTTTGCTGGAAATGAAAATAAAAAGGAAGAGAATTAACGCAGAGAGAAGTATAGTCTCTGTCCTCTCTTCCTATAAGGTATGAGTTGCTTGGTCTTAGAGATTCCAACCTTGCAGCAACACTCTCCTCACTGTCTTAATTTAAATGGTGTCCGTTTAATAATTACCTCAGCGTGACTGTGGTAGCGGGGACGGCGCAATTTTTTCACTTGATATATGCAGGCGCATGGCCACCATCCAGAAAAGGTATTGTATCAGATCCCGTCTGAAAGAGGAGGTCAGGTAAATACTAAGAATGATACAAATAAATGTTGAATGTCAGATGTAAAGCCGACATCTTTAGATTTTCTTTTCTTTTTACATCATTGGAATAGCCTTTCGGATTCAGAAATCGGAGATCCGAGTTCGAATTCCAGACGAATCCATTACATTCACTTTCGTGCTAATACCCTTGGAAAAAGTATGAATCCTCTTCTACTCCCCCCAACTATGGCTAAATAACAGGATAGACGGGATTCTATAGCTTTGGATGGCAAATGGTCTACCGCAGAATGAAATGGCCACCTACTTCGGGAAAAAAAATCTACCTCGTCACTCATGTATCAAAGGATACATGATCGCCTACGCGGGTATTAAGCATGGCAAATAACTGACTGTCCGACGTTTTAATCACACAGATGAATGCAGAAAAGCTTCGCTTGCTGAGACTTCGCTGAGTTATTTATTGCGGATGTAAATAGTTTTAAAACTTCGCAATTAAAAGCTAAGTAGATCTATTTTCATAGCACTGTCTAAGTAACCAGATGCAAACCAGTGGAAACGTCATCGGACAATCAGCTTAATGAGCCATATAACTGAACTCATCTTCTGAATTCTAATGAATAAGCCGAGCAGCAGAATCAAACCTGAGATACGACAGGAACAGTCCGTGTTACTCAAAAGATACTGGAACGATGAACAGGATATTTATGCTAAGAATTTTATCAGACAGAACAATGCAAATGCAAAAGGACGTGTACGTGTGCTTCATAGATTACACAAATGTGTTCGAAACATTACGCCACAAAGATTTGTTAGAACTGCCCAGCAACTTTGATATATCCGGGAAGGATATTAGAATAATCAAGAACCTCCCTTGTCAGCAAACCACCAGCATATGGATGGAAAATGTGTTGGGCAGATATTTACAAAAATAGAAAGGAATGTAAGACAAGGATGTGTCTTCCCACCGGATCTATTTAACCTATACACCGAGGCAAGTCTAAATGAATTAAATGTTCTACAAGGATTTATTATTGGCGATCACAATCTTAACAGCATAATATATGCAGATGACTCGATATTGATATTGGCGACCACAATCTTAACAGCATGATATATGCAGATGACTTGATATTGATAGGAGCCAGAAAGCTAAAACAAAATCTTCTAGAGAAACTTCAAACCCAGCCACGTAGTGCATTACACACAGAGATTTTCTAACAACAATGTCTCTATAGGTATTCTTTTTCCATTATATGTGTACACACCAGAGTATTTTGTCTCTTTCTGTATTGTTATTAATTATATAAAAATATGTAAATTTCCTCCGTTGTTAAATTCTTTTCCTCTCAAAAACTTTGAATTCAATTCGAGGAAAAGAATTATAGAAAAATATCTTAAGGCGCTAAGGAGAAAAATAATTTAATTGCCTTAGTATCATTAGTAATTTCTTTTACAAAAAATTATTGCTGGTAATATTTTATTCTTTTGCAAAAATGTATTTCTGGTAATATTTTTTTTTCTTTTTCAAAAATGTATTGCTGGTAATATTTTTTTTCTTTTTCAAAAATGTATTACTTGTAATATTTATTTTTTCTTTTAAAAAAATCTATTGCTGGTAATATTTTTTCTTTTGCAAAAATGTATTGCTGGTAATATTTGTTTTTTTTTTACAAAAGTGTATTGCTGGTAATATTTTTTTTCTTTTTCAAAAATATATTGCTGGTAATATTTTTTTTTCTTTTACAAAAATGTATTTCTGGTAATATTTATTTTTTCTTTTACAAAAATATATTGCTGGTAATATTTATTTTTTCTTTTACAAAAATGTATTGCTGGTAATATTATTTTTCTTTTTCAAAAATATATTGCTGGTAATTTTTTTTTTCTTTTTCAAAAATGTATTGCTGGTAATATTTTTTTTTCTTTTACAAAAATGTATTGCTAGTAATATTTTTTTCTTTTTCAAAAATGTATTGCTGGTAATTTTTTTTTTCTTTTACAAAAATGTATTGCTAGTAATATTTTTTTCTTTTTCAAAAATGTATTGCTGGTAATATTTTTTTTCTTTTACAAAAATGTATTGTTGGTAATATTTTTTTTCTTTTACAAAAATTTATTGCTGGTAATATTTTTTTTCTTTTACAAAAATGTATTGCTGGTAATATTTTTTTTCTTTTACAAAAATGTATTGCTAGTAATATTTTTTTCTTTTACAAAAATGTATTGTTGGTAATATTTTTTTTCTTTTACAAAAATGTATTGCTGGTAACATTTTTTTTCTTTTACAAAAATGTATTGTTGGTAATATTTTTCTTTTATAAAAATGTGTTGCTGGTAAAAAAATTTTCTTTTGCAAAAATGTATTGCTGGTAATATTTTTTTCTTTTGCAAAAATTTATTGCAGGTAATATTTTTTTCTCTTACAAAAATGTATTGCTGGTATTTCCTTCCTTACATATATGTATTGTGTGTATTTTCTTTTACTATGAAAATGTATTGCTGAAAAGTTTACTGTAAAATATTTATACCTCCATAGTCTTTTGACCACATTTTGGGGTTAACTATTTACCTATAGCTGGAAACTTGACAGGTTCAGCTACCACGGATCAGGTTGGACTTGGGAACAACAGCAGTTAATGGGAGGTTCCACACTCGACAAAATTTCCCGATCAGTGGACTTGCTTCCGGATGTAGTTCATCGTCATACCTAGGACTGTGTGGCGGAAGGGTTATCGGTGCAGAAATTAGAGTTGACGATGTCAGTTCAAGTTCGAGCCGATTTGCTACGTTCACTTCAAACTAATTCTCTTATGGGCGAAAATAGCAGTGCAGATGTATTTTTACAAGATTCAGACGTTTAACTTTTAACTACAAGAAAAAGCCAGTGATTTTATCCACTCGTTCGTGTTCTGGGTCCTTAATCTAGCACACGTCCTTTTCCCACACAAAATATGACAGCCAAGCCGAAGGCGTATTGGAATAGTTAAAGATTTCTCCCTAAAGCAAAGTATTAAGAAATAGGAAAATTACATTACAATCAAAGAATATATTGTCTAATTGCTATATAATATCAATTTTGTTATATAATAACGAATTTTGCATGATTTCCTAACATAAAGGAGACAACAAAGTTGTGATTCTACAGAAGGATGCTGAGAATACCATGGATGGAGTATATGGGTGACAAGGAAATTTTGAAAAAACAGTGGTAAGAAAAAAATCTGACAGTTAGAATTTCTGAAAGTCGGAAAGAGTGTTTAGAGAAATTGACACTGAATTGCGTTTGAAATATTGGCGAAAGAATGGATATTTAGAGACCTCCCTATATAATAATCGTGTGCACTTGGTTGACAGAAAGTTAAGAGCGAACTATTATTTAGAGCTACAAAGGAAAGGATTACATACAGGAACATCATCACCCATTTCCTGAAAAAGAAATTTTAAAAAGTCACACAGAAAAAAAAACTATGATATATTATTGATCGGATTATTTGAGTAAATATATACACTGGTTCTTTAAATAGGTTAATTTTTAAAGTAACACAAAATGATTATTTTTCATCTTATATTTGAATTAATTTACTGCGGAGTGACAAGAAACATCTGAACATTTAATCCAAGATAAACCGATAATGAAAAAATGAGGGATTTTTTTTTATCTTGTGTTAATTGAGGATCTAGGCAATCCTGATTTTCCTGTGATTTTTTCTTCTTATCCAGGAATTGCCATTGATTTTTAGGAAAGAGAATAGATTAGTTACATGTTATTTTCACCATAGTTTGCAATTCAAAGTTTTCTTTCTTTTAATCTGGTTTCCAACAAAAGCTAGATTTACAAGTCTACATTACTATAAATAACTCATAGCTGGATGTGGAGAGAACACAGCGACTCATGCTTTTGCCGAGAGCATCTGTTTGAAAGTGAAAGCGAAAGTATTCGAATTCGACGGACCGATCCCTTACATTCGTCGAAAATCCTAATAGTGAGATTAGTATTTAGATAAGGCCTGGTCATGAACTTTCACTGATAATCATTCTTCTTTCAACAGTGTTGTTGTCTTACTTTGATTAATGTCCCTGTTCTTTTTTGTTTTTAATTTCTAAGGTTGGATTAATAATTACCATGAACTTTTCTAGCCCGAAGATATATTTCATTTCATTTATCACACGGAGATTCATTTACTCTCAGTTGGAAACGTAATGAAAATGACATTTTTTGTATAGCTCCTTTTCGTTTTTCACGGTTTACATAACCTAATTGTAATCCAAATAAGGGATCCAGTTCAAAGATTTTCACAGAAAGAAAGAAGATATAACTAAGTGAAAGAGAAAGCGAAGTATAAGAGAAAGCGTATATAACAGGACGTAGTAGTAGTAGTAGCAGCAGCAGCAGCAACAGAAGAAGAAGAAGAAGAAGAAGAAGAAGAAGAAGAAGAAGAAGAAGAAGAAGAAGAAGAAGAAGAAGACTAGAGAGAAGGAAAAGAATAAAAGACGCCAATAAAGAGATTAACAAGAAGAAAGCATTTTTTGGAAAACTAAAATAACATATTTGAGAGAGAAGTGACGTGATATTTTTGCTAGCGCAGAATGTCACGTTTATATGATAGAATATGAAAAGAGATTTGACGTCGGCAATTGAAGGCAAAACACGTAATTAAATCCCATGATATGCGCATACAACAGGAATACATAGGTTTTAGCCGTAGCAACTTATATACCACAACCGGTTAGAAAAAATCTCAAATCAGGACTGAGATAAATGAAGATTCTTTTTCGTCCCTGCTCAACGAATGATAGGAGGTGGTCGTACAAAAAGGAGCATTTTCTCTTCGACCTCCTATCTATATTTTGCATCAGAAAAAAGAAGAGGATCCAAGTGAAAATATACATTACGAATGGCATCATTGATAATTGTGGAGGACATGACAGCGACAAATGTTTCTTGATTGTAGCCAGATACACTTCTATTTGTTTAAGGGAGTTGGTAGTTTATTCAGACGTATCAGAAGAAATTTATTTCTTTTAAATTCAGGAAGCTTCTTAAAGCAGCCTATACATAAAATTAAAAATGTGGAACAACTTTGTATGATGTTAATAATACTAAATAGATTAAATGCGGAAAATGTATATACGATGTTAATAATGCTATATTGATGGTAATACTAAACAATATTTAAGCTGAATAAACAAAATAAGTTAATTAACGTAGGGGGTAGACCATTATATACTGTATAACTATGTCTATAAAATGGTAATACGTAATTATTTCTGTTTTAAATTTTAACTAAATTTTAAGGTAAAAGTTAAATTGTGTCGGCAGTTTGAGTTTAATTACCTCCTTAAGTTAAACAGGTTTTTTTTTCATCAGCAAATTTGATTATTTGTAATTTTCTTGTAAACATAGGAAACACGGATCATTTAACGATTTACAAGTTTAATTTTTTGAAAAATATTTTCCTTTTTACCGTAGGGGTTTTTGTTAACTTGTTTTAACTTCCAAAAATATTTAGAAAGAGACATCCTGTACGCGTTGTTGGTGAAAGATGATATATGTTGATACCATCTAGTTTGAAGGAAGTCTTGGTACTCCCGATATAATATTTTTTAACTGTTCGGTTTTCTATATCAGAAATAGTTAGATAAACACGACAGTCCGTTTGGCAGTTATTTTCAGTGGATATTCGTTAGTATTTCTACAATTACACTTGCTGGTATATCAGCGTTTCTTTGGAGTGGCAATTATTACTTAGGTTTTTGTATTAATTTAAAATTTGATTATTATGATTTTTAATAATTTTCGCAAGATTATCTGCACAGCTTCATCCTAGTTTTAGTGTATTTCTTACTCAGTGGATTATTTCTGGGGAAATGTTTTTCAATTAAATTGAAAAACTTCATGTATTGAACACTTTTTTAAGAAAAAAATGTAAGTGCGTCTAACTGTGGATTTTGAACCCATTTGTTCTTTCTCTCATATATATATATATATATATATATATATATATATATATATATATATATATATATATATATGTTGGATAATACTAAAAGATGGTATAAAGCTTTCACTGTTTAATAGGTTCTGAAAGATCAAATTCTTCAAGAACGTGACTCGTGACAATGGCTTTTGATTTACTAAAAACCTAAGAGTTTAATGTGGAAGCAATTAATCTTGTTTCCTGCGCGTGGCTACAAGTCGAGCAACGGAAATCATACGCGACTTTCGCTGAATTTTGCTGACACTTGAAAAGTGTGAAGCGTGTTTTGCCACAGTCTAAGTTTTCGTTTTTATTTCTCTGTGATCGACGTTGACATTTTTAAATGTCACTGATAATAGCCATTACATTTATTTACCCTTGTATCGGCATAATGATAGCCAAAACTAATAAAAAAAAAAAAATAGAATATGTGTGTGTGTGTGTGTGTGTGTGTGTGTGTGTGTGTGTGTGTGTTAAAAGCTATAATATTTAATTACGCTTATGGAGGTTTTCATAGCCAGCACAGAACTGTATGTTCTGCTTAGTTAGATTTGAACGACAGAAATTTTACCTAGATTATGACACCTTTGGTACTGGTATAAAAAGAACTATTAGAACTGATTTGTTTTTTCATGTCTCATCATTTCAGAAAAGAGTCGACCGTTCTAAACAAAAAAAATTATATTTATTTTCTATAGATTGCCAGGCCTTTATAGGAACTATAATGGATTTGTTTCCCTTTGTATTCTGCACGGATTTGAATTCTCTGTGTTCCTTCTCCGAGACTGGCTTCCCCCCAAACGTCCATGTAGGTGTCTGATTAAATGTATGCACACGACTCTTGGGCAGAATTGAGTCACTGTCAGTCACTGTGTGTTTATCTAAATCTAAAAATAAACACGCTAAAATTCACTTTCATCCCTGCCGTGCGCCGACGGCTTACTGGTAGAAGTTCCGACTGACGCAAATTCAGTCGGGTTTCGATCCTAGCTAGAGGCAACCGGACGTCTAGCCTCACTTATGAGCTGCGAAACAGTCTGTCTGTGGATGAAAAAAATATATATATATATAAGTCACCGACATTTTTAAAAAATTCTAAATCTATTTTTCTAAACGATTTTGGCGATATATTATAAGAAGTAATTTTCATTAATGACCTTCCCGATGGTATCAGCTCTCAACTTGGTATCTACGCTGATGGCACAACCATTTACACATATATGGAGAGTAATTCAGTTTGTTATGGCAGCTGATATCAAAAACGTCTGTTGTTAACCGAGTCAAAGGACGACTTGTTAACTTTAACCTCCCAACCTACACTGCTCTCCATTAATCTTCGCAGATGCTGAGCTACAGGACGGTGATTCTCTGCACCTTTTCCGATTAATGCTATCAGCTGTCAATTGGAAAGACTACATCATATTCATTTCTAGGTCAGCAGCTAAGAAAGTTGGTTCATTGTGTTGTGCCAGACAATTTTCCCGTCTATAATCTATCCTATATATCTATGTCTACCATTCGTCCATCCTTAGAATATTGCTACCGCTTATTGTCCGGTGCTCCTGCTATTTGATAAAATCCAACGAGGCGTCTACAATATTGTTGGTCCTAACATACTGTCTCGGCTTCAGTCGCTTTCCCACCGGTGTAAGGTTTCCTCTCCGTGTCTTTTCTGTAAATACTTTTATGGTAATTGTTCGGATGAGTTCATCGCTATGGTATATACGCTTTTGCGTAGTACACGACTGGCGTTGATATCTCATCAATTTAAAGTTAATTTGATTAGCTGTAACCGTAAGTTCTATGCTAATAGTTTTTTTTTTCTCACACTTTTCGCTTGTGTAACTCAATGCTGTCTTCATGCTTTCCAGACAATTTTAATCTTTAAAAATTTAAATGCAATGCCAATTGCTATCTGATCTCCTCCTGATTACTCTTTGTTCTCGCTCATTAGTTATTTTTCTGTCTCTAATTCTTCCACGCTCAATAAGCTCTTGCATCTTAGTGACTTTACTGCCTTGCATGAGGTGTTTTCGATTTTAAAATATTTTTGAAATTGTTAGGCGAAGCATATTCAGTGTTCTTTTATTACTAGATTTATTCCAAGTTATTGTGTTTTTTTTATTCATGATACGCCCTATTCATACGTTTTTCATTATTACAACAACACTGACTTTCATGTTATTAACCAGTTTTACATGTTAGCAATGCTTGAAAGACTAATGAAAAAATTCTCGGAAATATGTCATTTTTTTTTTTCATGTTTTATGAATTTTACCAGATTTTACAGGGGCAAATAATGGCGGAATAAAGCGTTCGCTCTTGACTTTATGACTGTTGTAATTGAAAATTTCATCCTTGGCTTGGATAGTGCAAACACAGACTCAGAGAAAGCTGAGCAGTACCAAAAAAAAAAAAAGGAACAAGATGGCGTATCGCGAGACATGGAAAGCAGAGCGAGAACAATCAACCGCCATAGTTCATTTGGAGAGTTCTTTTCAGTTCAGGCTGATCGATTGACATCTAAAGAAAGCTGGCGGCCACCACGGCCAAATTATTGTGTATTATTGCAAAAAAAATCACAGACATTTGCAGAATATATACGAACATGTATTATAACATATACATTAACATATACACGACATTCTTCTTTTTGTAAAGTAAGGTTCATCCCGTACAAGGCGGCTCGGGGACTACTCACGGTAAAGGGTTACGCTAAGAGGCAGTTTGTACGAAAAGGATGGCGAGATAATCTGATATACATTGTAGATATTCCATAGATATTTACAGACTTTACCATCAACTTTATATGTAGTGTAATTTAATTTGATCCTGACATTGTACGACTGTAAAGTACTTATGAGAAAAAAGACAAATAATTGTATGCAGTCTAAATCAAATCCATGCCAATTTTAAATAATAAATTAGACAAAAGAAAACTGTTTCTTCCATATCACTGTTTTAATTAATATTGCAAATAAGCCTATTAAATTATAATGAAGAGAACCAGGCCTTCTAAATCCCTGTTTTAATAAGCGACTCCACTTGATTAGTTGTATTACATATGGAAAGCATGCGGGAAGTAAAAATAAATAAATAAATAGACGTATTTTAAGAGATTAAAGAATACAGGCTAATATTCGTGACATTTATCTTGGCTTGGTATCAACTCAGCAGCAGCATTCTCTCCAGGGAATATTTGAACGAAAAACAAATATTTTATTATATGTCTACACATTGTAGGTCGATAAACTCTTCGACAGCGAGAATAAACAGTGCAAAATACAAAATACTGAAGTAGATTCCAGTGAGACATGAGCTCTCATCACAAACTCCTCGAGAGACTTTTCATGAAAGAATATTAATAATGAAAAATACATTGACACAAAATGTTATGAATAAAGCAACAATACGAGAAAGACAATAAGAGTGGCCTTAAAATATCTATGAGAAAATGATTTAATATAATTCGATTAATCATCGAATGTAATTGATTGAAAGCAAAACTAGAAAAGAATAAAAATAGTCATAAGACAATGAAAGTAATACTTTTAGCTATTCACAATAATACTAATACTAATGTAGGGATACGGAAGTCGCTTCTATCACCTTGGTGGAGATAAGTCACATTGGTCACATTGGTCACGTGACAGCCTAACGTTACATCATACAGTAAAGCAAGCGGCTGTCAAAATTCAGTTCTTTTACAGCAGACAAAAGGAAAAGTTTCATTCTTTAGCCAGCACCTACCCCCAGCTCGGACAGAGGCTAAATCTTCTTTCCCAGCATCTTAAATGTATATAGTGACGTTTTTCTTTGGGAATATATCTTTCCGGGATATAGAAAGAAACGACACGTTCCAGCGCTCAATTCGGGAAACACAGTACTCTCTGTTTGTCGTTCGTGAAATATGCCTCGCCTGGGACATAGACGAATCTGGCCCGTTTGATTCTGCAGTTCTAAACATGGCTTCTGCAGACACAGAAGTATCTCCATATTATATGTAAGTCCACACATTTTGTTTCTCCTTACACTTTGTTTTGTGGTGTACATATAAGCGATATATGTATGTGAGACTTGTGTATATATTTATATATAGTTTTGTGTGTCTTTTAATATAAAAGTATCTCTGAGAATCAAGCATTTTTTTATTATGTTTTGCTTTCAGACATTCCGTTCTGGTCGTGATATTTGATTTTATTATATCATGGATATAATAATGCTCATAACTGGGGAAATACAAATGGAAGAATAAAACATTCTGCCATAGCCCTCTGCCGTTACAATAAATTTGCAGGGGAAAAAAGTAGTAATATCAGCAGAGCCCTGGACAGATTAGCGTAAAGCCTTTGGTATTATGCCCCAATCTTGGATCCTTAAGATTTTGGAAATGTACAAGATTTCCTCGGTGCGAGTAAATATCCTTTAATTTAACTTGGAATTGTGGAAAAAAAACACTTTTTACCTAAATCACACCAACGATATTGTCACTTCCCATTCTTAGAATGTCCGACAAGGAATATATCAAAGTGACCCACTGTCGCCCCTTTCTCTTCCGTCTGTCCTTAATACCCCTTTAGCATGGACTAAACAGTAATAATTATGGATACAAAGTAAAAAAAAAAGTAAGTGTTTAATAACTTATTCTACGTGGATATTAAACTCTTTGCCAAAAATAACAACGAGCTGAAGGCTATCGTCAGTACTGTAGAATGTTTCAATGATGATCTCGGTATGGATTTAGGATTAGATAAATGTGCAAATGTAACATTCAAGAAAAGGAGAAATACAGAAACACACTGAATAGATCTAGATTTTGTCACAAAGATTAGGGAACTGGAACAAGAAAAAGCGTATAAATACCTAGATGTCAGCAAAGGAAATGGAATACAGCATTCTAAAATGAAGGAGAATTTAAAAGAGTTGAATTCAGAAAACAGAATGTCAGCCATAAACAATTTGGTTGGTCCTTTGGTGAAATACAGTTTCAACATCTTTAATTGGTCCTTGGCTGATATTAAACAAACAAATGTCAAAATGAGAAAGCTTCTCACTTAACACCGCATGCAATATCCTGTGGCTGGTTTTGATTGAATGTATGCACCCAGATCCGAGGCAATCAGAGGATTAGTTCAAATAGATTTTTCCCAGAAAACCACAACAATTGGTCTTTGAACATACCTCGAAACTACAGTAGACTGCATGATGATCTGTATCAAAGAACATGAAAGAATTAAGAACATTATTCAGTATTAAAAGAATCCAACAAATTCTAATTTGAATTTGTTGGATTAAAATTATCGAAGCCTATTACGAAAATGGACGTTCAAACAGAAATGGATTTCGCGCACTTCGGGATATTTTTGGTCAACATAAACGTGCAAATGAGAGTGCAACAGGAAACGATGTAACCTTGTTGTAGAGAAGTTCAATTCCAGTGCGCGATGACGAATAGAGGTGTCTGGATTTTCGGTCACATTCTCGTGCACTGCAGCAATGTTTGCATCTGATAAACGTAAACGAGCACGCAATGGTGTTTTCACGAATTTGAACTGATGGAACAATTTTTTCTAATTGCACTCTTGAAACTTTAACACGGTGTTTGATTGTTTACCTTTCCATGATTGAAGTTGCCAACGACTTAATCTGTTAAATCTGAAAGGAAAAGAAAAAAAATCATCCGACGCTTAATTCACATTTAAAATCAGACCAAATTATTGGAACACCCTATATTAACAAAAGTAAACAATCAAAATAAAAGAAGAAACCATTTAAGAACTAATTTCATAGAAAACATTTAAACCCAGAGAATATGTCTCTGTGTGTTAAATATGTGTAAGAGAAGTCTGAGAGAAAAGTAATACATTGAAACTAAAGGGAACTTACCCTAGTGGGGGATATATCTTTTCCCACGTGTGACTAAATCTTCCTGTCTAAGAGAAAAAAAGTAAACAGAGTGAATAAGAACATCATTGCCTATTCATAGGTTTAAGTAGCGTACCCTAGCTCTGGTTTTAGTAAAGTGGGGTAACACACAGTATGTTTGCCAACCACAGGTAGATAAATCAGTCTGCGCTGCTATTTATTCCATGGCTACGAGAGGGATAGAGGGTGAAGAGAGAGAGAGGGGGGTTGGATTCCTGTCTATCCCAAGAGTATTTTCGTGAAGGTTAAGATGAGCAACTCCATTGGAAGTCTAACTTGAGACAACCTACACATTCGCTTGAATATGGTAAACCAAAAATTATAATTTGCCAGATTTCGGACGTGATAATGTCATCATAAGCAACAGTGAAAAGTAAATGTGCTCATGTTTCTAAAGTACCAGGAACTCACTACAGAAAACACAAAAGCCGCTAAACATGAATTCAGTATAGTGACCATAATAGATAGAGAAATTGGAAGAAATCCGAGATTTGATGTTTGAGATTCGATAAACAATGAACAGTCTTTCTGGCGTCTAGCATACGTGTGCTGATGATTTGAAGAAATATCTCGCATCTATTAACCAGGAAACTAGTGTTAAAAGATGCAAGAGGAAGAACATAAAATAAAACAAAAAAAAGCATAACCATCGGTTCAGAAAAAATAATTGAGAAACATCAGAAACGATTGGGTTTAACGTCATTGGAGAATGATGATATCCTGATAAATATATTGAGAAATGGTAATTAAGATGTCAAAGTTAGATGACAAAATCAGTCAGAAAAAAAAAGAAAGAAAGTGAACTTGAAACAAAGTATCAAAGAGAACAAAATGCAGAATGTCGTTTTAAGAAATAACCGATTATACTGAGAAATGAAGAAAAGAAGAAAAAGAAAAATTAATAAGAAAGAAAGAAACTTATATATATATATATATATATATATATATATATATATATATATATATATATATATATATATATATATATATATATATATATAATGGAAAAAAGGAAATGAAAATTGAACTTGAATGTAAAAGTCGAAAAAAAGAAAAATAAGAATAATGTTTTGTTGGTTTGGTTGATTTGTTTTACGGCATATGAAAATCAATGGGTTATTTAATTCCGACAATTTTTTTTTTATTGCTGATAATATATTTTCTAAAAAATGTATTGCTGGTAATATTTTTTCCTTCAAAAATCTATTTCCTGGTAAAATTTATTCTTCAAAAATGTATCGGTAGTAATGTTTATTTAAAAAAATTATTGCTGGTAATATTTGTTTTTTTCAAAAATGTAATGCTGGTAATTTTTTTCAAAAATATATTGCTGACAATAATGTATTGCTGGTCATAATTTTTTTACAAAGTCCTTCTGGTATTAAAACCTATTTTTACACTTTCATAGTGTGTTAACCTCAATTTCAGGGTTAACTATGTGCTCATAGCTGAGACCCTAACTGGTGCTACCACCGCGGATTCAGGTTGGACCTGGGAACACCAGCAATTAAGAGGTGGTTCCACTCTCCTCAAAATCTCCTGATCAGAGGCCGTGCTGCAGGTCATAGTTTACCGTCTTACCCGGGACGCGGATGTAGTTCATGGTCATACGCAGCACGGAATGATTTGTTCTAAACTGAAGAAGAAAATGAAGTTGAAGAATAAATGGCTCCGATCCTGACTGAACGCCAGAATAACTCAGAGATCTCTAAAGATGAACGGTAAAAAGACGGAATAGTAGTAATAGTTGAATTCGAAGAAGAAGAATAAGGAGAAGGAGAAGGAGAAGAACAAGTAGTAGTAGTAGTAGTAGTAGTAGTTGTGGTAGTAGATGTGTAGAGGAAAAATAGAATGAAGACGAAAGAAAAATAATGTTTACTTTTTGTAAACTGTAAGAAACGTTAGATGAAGAATACATGGATCCGATTCTGACTGAATACTAAAATAACTAAGAGGTATCTGAAGAAGACGACGACGATGCCAACAACTTGAGGTGGTAAAAGTTTTTTTAAATACACATATTTTTTTTATTTTTTTGCTTTCTTTCTATAATACTAGGTGAAATTTGTCTTATAGTATTTCTGCATATAAGAATTAAAACTAATGTTTCGGAAAAAAAGACGGGTATTAACTCTTTAGCTGGCTACTTCCACCGACTGGTCGTTAGTAAGCACGAATATATTTGGTAACATTAAGAGAGACTTGTATGATCAACAGTCTCATAATATCGGGGTATCTGTAGTGATATGTCACGCATGGGTATGTGTGCTTGCACGTATTTCCGGTGGGCAAACATGAGGCCACATTATGCTCTGTTCTTAGCCACGCTCTGACTAGTTTGTATTACGATGGATGGCAGATAGTAATAGTTATGCTGGTCACTTCTCTTTCTCCTCAACACACACACACACACACACACACGCACACGCACACACACACACACGAATATATATATATATATATATATATATATATATATATATATATATATATATATATATATATATGTATTCAGTTGAATTTGCTACCTTGGTTTCAACCTTACGGTATCCTCAGGCGATATTTATCAAACGACTTCTTAACGTTGTATTATTTTAAAAGCACTAATGAACGCTATATGATTTTTTTTTTAAATAAATAAACAAACGCCCGACGTTTGCTGTAACATAAAAGGAGGGCGAGGATGTGAAGAAGGAAGGAAACGAAGACGGGGGAAGAGATGAAAATCAAGGGTATTATAAATGTATCGGTCGTGGGGGGGGGGTAATTGAAATGTATATTTTTTTTATCCAGACTCATAGAGGAATTTTCTAATATGTAAGCAAGGACTCAAGACTTCGGAATTTCTGGTTAAAAAGGTTCTTTGGATCCGGAAATGTCATTATTGCTTATTTCTCCTGTTGGCAGAGGTTACAAATATTATGGTGGTTTTTATAAGTCTCTGCTTTTCTTGTTTTAATTATTCCACCTTCTCCAGTTTTTGAGTCTTAAGCCCTCAAGAAAGATGAATGGAGGCATAAGCTCGCTATCACTAGTGATCACTCTAAACACCTGCATAATCACCATTAGACTCATCCAACTCTTTCCGAATTCCATACTCTGTCCTCAGATTGATACCCAGACACTCTGAAATGTACGTATCAGAGCGAATGTCAACCAGTTCAGCATGCAGTTTCCAAATGTGATGGTGTTTTTTCCTCACAGAGGGTGGCCAACTGACCCTACTCTACTATGCAGTCGACAAATTAGAAAAAAAAGCGCAAAATATACGGCTTACTGGTAGAATTTCCGATTGACGCCAATTCATTCGGGTTTTGATCCTAGCTGGAAGCTACCGGACGTCTAGCCACACTGAAGAGCTGTGATAGAGTGAAACAGTCTGTCTGTGGATGATTATATATATATATATATATATATATATATATATATATATATATATATATATATATATATATATATATATATAGTCATCCACAGACAGACTGTTTCGCTGTCTCACATCTCCTCAGTGGGGCTAGACATCCGATTGCTTCAAGATTTCAGACAGGTATCTTACCTTTAGGCCATCGGCGCATGTCAGAAAGTAAGGGAATTTTAATGATTTTCTCTATGCGAAATACGCCAGCGGCTCGGAGAACTCAATTCATACTTGAAGACTAATGCTTAATAGCAGTAGGAGCCCCTGTTTAAAAAAAAAACCTTTGAGAGCTCAACCAGATTTCCGGGAGTATATATATATATATATATAT
>OZ038484.1:100551791-100584291 GCA_964036315.1 Acanthosepion esculentum
TATATATATATATATATATAGAGAGAGAGAGAGAGATAACCATGAAAAACATTTAATATAAAAAATGTATTATAAACGCAAAAAAGGAAAATATTTTGTGTTTAAGATAGACAAGATTTATATTTTATATTTAAAATAAACGAGTATTAAAAGTGCTTTTTATATTATATGTAAAATAATCGGGGTGTAATTGTATTTAATTCAGGATATATATATATATATATATATATATATATATATATATATATATATATATATATATATATATATAAATTTCTTATTAGCCATTGATAAGGAAGAATTTTAATCGATATCTATTTAAGAATGGTGATGTTCACCTGCTGTATTTTATCTCATTTGAGGAAATTTTTTTACAACGTTGCATCATCATTGGTGTCAAATTGGGATGTCTCTGTTTATTTTTACCTGTTTATTTTTTTCCTAAATATTGTAAATTTACTTCATGGTTGCATAGTACTAATGCTTTAATATATTTAATTTTATTATAAAATATTTCCTTATTTCCGGAATTAGTAGATAATCTAACTTGGACGGATATATATATATATATATATATATATATATATATATATATATATATATATATATATATATATAAACAAACAATTTTCCTCGCTGCTATATAACATATCTGTGTTTAATTCCCAAGGCAATCAAAAGGCAATTGAAAACTTAGGAGAGTAAAAATTATATAAATTATTATATGAATTACAGCTGTTATTATGCATCGAACACAATTTTTTTAGCACCAGCACAATGTACCATATATATATACATACATACATACATACATATATATATATATATATATATATATATATATATATATATATATATATATATATATATATATATATATATAAAGAAATATAGTCTTAAAGTGTGCTATATTTATGGGATAAAGTTCTCAATATCAGAGATAGAGCGTGTGTAAATATAAAAGTGGACATGGAAGTCAGCACTTAGAGGCGACAGTCTGTTTCATGCTAGTGCAATCGTCAGGCAACTCGATTGCACTAGCATGAAACAGACTGTCGCCTCTAAGTGCTGACTTCCATGTCCACTTTTATATTTATATATATATATATATATATATATATATATATACTCTCGCCATTTAATTAATACACATAAATGTTTTCACTTTTATGCAAATTTCTTATTAGCCATTGATATAGAATTTTATGTATTTTATCTCATTTGAGGAAAGTTTTTTACAACGTTGCATCATCATTGGTGTCAAATCGAAATATTTTAATATTTGAACAACTGTTGATCAATTAGGATTTACACGACAAACATTTCTAGGTTTTATATTGAATTGTCATTACAAAAAATGTCGTCAGCGTTATTTATTTTTTATCGAATATTCCTTGTTGATGAAAGTGTTCGTTACTGAATGGCCAGACCTGTTCAATCTAAGGCAGAAACAGGTCAATTAACCACTCTTTTCAACGGATGTTTACAGAAGAGTGCCTCTGAACTCACAGCATGTCGAAATGTCAACCAGCAGAAACACCGCTGTGTACAATTCCTGTCAGAAAAGAACTAGAGGTGGAGAATACACTCAGTTAAGTATCATATAAATTGGACAAGAGAACATTGGAAAAATATCATCTGATCTAACGAGTTTCGATTTCTGCTGCGTGTGAAGTTTGGTCTAGCATTTGTCGTAAACATGAATGTTTCGATTCTCTTTGTCTTGAATCAACGGTTCAGAATTTATTGATACTTTCGCATACATTGGGAGCCTTGCTACAAATAACAGATCTTGTAAATGTCGCAGGCTACGATCTATTGTCTACATCCCTGAAGCGGCTCTAACGTTAAAAGTTCCGATGATAAGATTGTGCATAGATGCTTCTTTCAAGGGTGAGTGTTTATATGTCACTTTCAGTCGTGGACCACAATATATGTGTTGTTCCAATGCTTACGAGATTAGAGTATGGAGCATGTGTGACCGATGTAAGAATTTAATTCTGAGATTATAAATGTTGGAAATGCAATCTCCCAGAGCGCATGAGAATAATAACCATTACACGTGAGAGCGTCGGTAACTATTTCAAATTTTCAGTTTCCCAATACATGCCAAGGTGTAGACATTGGAATTCTTCCTACCACACAATTTTTTAAAGATGAGTGAGACCGGCAAAAATATTTGAAAAAAAAACAATAACACAACATGATCTATGGATAGTTTAGTATAATATAAACAATATAATACATCTTATTGAAAAATGTACAAAACAAAATGAAAAAGCACTTTTTCGTTTTTGTTTTAATCAAAATTGTTGGAAGAAGAGTTGCTGCCTAAATATATCTTATTTACTTACACACTGACATACACGCAAACAAACACACACACATATACATATATATAAAGTCAAATGGAAAATATGTTCGTCGACGTGCTTCGTACTCTGAAGGATTTAATGCATTAATAGGCTTTCCTTTTGTCTTTATTCATATTATCCTTTTACAGATATACGCTCGGAACTATAAAACATTTGGATAGATTTTGCACACTCTTTGTACAGAAAAGAAAGCTCTTGGTCAAACACAAGAAAAATTAAATAAAAAGCTTAACCGTAGTATTGATCAACAGTTGTTCAAATATTAAAATATTTCGATTTGACACCAATGATGATGCAACGTTGTAAAAAACTTTCCTCAAATGAGATAAAATACATAAAATTCTATATCAATGGCTAATAAGAAATTTGCATAAAAGTGAAAACATTTATGTGTATTAATTAAATGGCGAGAGTATATATATATATATATATATATATATATATATATATATATATATATATATATAAAAGTGGACATGGAAGTCAGCACTTAGAGGCGACAGTCTGTTTCATGCTAGTGCAATCGAGTTGCCTGACGATTGCATGTCTGTCGTTTTAAATGAAACATGAATATATATATGCATGTGTACGATATATGAGGCACGGTGGAGTAATGGATAACGGCTTGGATTGAGGAATCGCAGAGCCGAGTTCGAATTCCAGTCGAATCCATTACATTCACCGTTGAGAAAGGTGTGAATCCTCTTCTTCTCCCTCCAACTATGGGTAAATAAATAGCAGGACATTCTATAGCCTTGGATAGCAACTAGAAGAAGGACAACTGAATTCAAAACCTGCGGAGGGTTGTTTGGGGACCTTGTGGCACCAGGTCCCTGTATTCGTACCTCCAAAAAGCCTTCACCACTATAAATCTCATGTGTCGGGCTGATCTGCCCTCATACGTCGAATTCGACGGGAGAGTCGATCGTATATATATGTATGTATATATACATACACTATTTAAGAAACAAAATATTTATATATATATATATATATATACACACATAGATAGATAGATATTATTTAAGAAACAGTATATTTATATATTTTCGAGAAATCTTATTAAAGAACGTGCCTCTCTTTTTTATTAATATTTCTCTTGGATGAATAAATAAAAAAATCCAGTACTTCTTTAAGCAAATGAATGATAAAGTGGAAATATTCTTTTACATTCTAGTCCGATGAAGTCATTCTAGAAATCGAAACTCGTTAAACTCAATTTTCTCCACTTTTTCATTTATTTGGCCATCAATCGTATCCCATCGGCGTGGTGTAATTGTTATATATATATATATATATATATATATATATATATATATTCCTCATACACAGTCAGACTGTTTCGCTGTTTCGTATCTCATCACTGTAGCTAGACATCCAATCGCTTCAACCCGGGATCGAAAACCGACCGATTTGGTATCAGTCGGAGGTTCTAACCCCTAAACTATCGACGCCCGGCATTTTAGATGTGCACAAAATCTGCCAAGAAGTACGAGTGTCATCACTATAATCAGCGAGTTAAATGAAAACGGCGATCCGAGTTCAACTTTCGGCTTGATCTCTTCAGTTCACTTCGTACTATGCCCTGGGGAAAAGCATGAATTCAACACTTCCTCTCCCAGCTTGAGTGGAAGCCACTATAGAACAAGTCCTCTCTGAATTCGAACGTGGGTGAGGGATTGTTTTTTGTACATTTGTCCATTTGTTAGATCAAGCTCTTAGAAATTATTAAATATATCTTACTGGAATTCTCCGAGGTTTTTTCAACTCTACTGGATTCTACTTTGAGCAAAAAGAATGTATAATTCCTCTCGAACCTTAACATAGGAATCGTGGTGAAAATCATAAAGAAAAATGATATGTTCATCATTACTTAATCATAGCTAAGTATCGGAAGATAGTGAATTATTGAAATAAATTTCAAATAGATACATATATATATATATATATATATATATATATATATATATATATATATATATATATATATATATATATATATTCTAGGATAATTTTCCAATTTATTCAAGATGATCTTTACCCTCTTTAAACTTATAACTTACTGTGATGGAGTAAGAATGTGCCTCATACGTTTCGTATACGATTCCACTTTCAAGTTTTTGTCCCTGCTTTTTGGACTCTCATAACTGAAACCTCTCTATCACGTGCCAAACGTCTAATGGATTGAGCTGAACCTTTTCTAATTGATCTCTTTAGTTCTAAGTTGAAATGGTGATGCTCTTTCTGTTGTGTCCTCCTGATTCAGTTTACCTCTCTAATGTTCTCTCTTTTCAAATTTATTCACCGACCTCGTGATGGCTCTTGAATGAACTTTTAATTATGGAAGCCAGAGTATGAATGTTGGTACCATTACCGAAGGCCTGAATGACTTTTTCCTCTTACTATTGCTCACTTGGGAAGATAGTGTAGCTGACAAAAACGGTTTTAACCTGTTCTCTTTTTATCTGAATAATTCAAATGTTTTTTTTTATGACAAATGGTGCCAAGATGGCTTAACGTCTTATCTGAAAACACGGGAAAAAGAAAATCAGTTTGTTTAGTGGTTTTTCAGATATTATACATTTTGTGGCACAGGTAATTTTGCTGTTACACTCAGTATATATATATATATATATATATATATATATATATATATATATATATATATATATATATATATATGTATATATATATATATATATATATATATAGAGAGAGAGAGAGAGAGAGAGAGGCAGATAGAGAGAGAGAGAGAGTTTTAGTAATACAAGCATACTGAAAAGAAAGACACATCAGGTTCCTTAAGGAAACCAACATTAAGAAAGATATCTGTATCATTTAAAAGCAAGACAAATTCTGATCTATCTTTTGAAGTAATTTTAATAATAAGATTTCTTTCCACTAGCGTCAGATAAAACGGAAAATATGTCATTGGACATTATGTCTACATTCTTTTTCATATGTAGTAATGTCAAGGCTACATATCACTGATGTGTGACTCATGACAGCTGGCCTGCCAATTACATTACACTCTCAGAATATCGATTATTAAGATACACTTACATCGCAAGTAAGCATTCAAGTAAGAGACATCGTAATTTACACATGAGTAAAGTTAAGAAAATCATTGGAAACTTAAAAGTCTAATTATTACAGAGCATAATGGGAGAATTTTCAGTTGAATTAACGGTGAACAATTAAACTAAATTGAAAATATACATGATGTAAGGTTAACCGTTACTAAACGAATTAAAATTAAAGAGCTAAAAACTGACCACACAATCCGAGCAAAAAGCCAGATGAATAAGGGGACACGAATCCTGAAAAATGGTGGATGTCACGCTGTTTGAGGATCAAATAGCAAACTATAGGATATATAGAAAAGCTAGAACCTTTCTTAGTGGCTGAGAGATATATGGGTCTTGAACGCTAGGAATGAGCTAACAAAATTTCTCGTGAAACTGTGTAAAAAATGCTGGATTCAAGGTTCCAGGTTAAAAATCTGAAGTTAAAAAAAGTAACCCTTTTTTAATGAAATAAACTGAAATAGAAATTTCAAAATAATACCTATGATACGATTCAAACTCTTTAAAACGTATCGTTTTACTGTTTTGAAAGATACAGAGAAACGTTTAATAACTCCATAGCTTGGAAAATCTAAAACAACGCTTTCAATTACAAAAATTATCGACATATCAGGAAGATATATAAAGGACACCGATGAAGATCTGGAACGACACTGGTGAAGACATGATAAGGGCAAGGAGGTGATTTTTCTCCTTTATTTGAATCCAGGATACGGTTTCGAAAAATCACGAGTTGTCGTGTCTTCAGAAATATGTCATTTAAAAGACTCCCGTTTGGGTAAAAAAAATGATGTGAACAAGAATTCCTGGAATACCTATATTTCAAACGTTTCTTTTCTGGCAAATTCGTTGAAACCTATGATAAAGCAAACAGAGTGCGCAACGGATTAGTAGCGATTAGTTGCAACCCCACTCAAAGATTAAGAAGTCAATATCGCGGCCATAGCTTTTTTTTCGTGGGATATTGGGTGGTGACAGGCTGAGCCCATGGCGACTTGATTGCCTTTACGTGACAGCTAGAACATATTTTCATAGACTTACGGCTATATAGATTTGAAAAACAGATACCGACCAAGGTGATCCTTATAGGAAGGGTAATTTTTTGTAATAATGTTGTTCACCCAAAAGCCCAATAACCACTCAGCTTATGGTGATATCACGTTGAAACGCAGGTTCCCGGACGATCACCAAAATAAGAAAGGTCGAGCCTGGTCAGTACCTACATGGATGAATACCAGGTCCTGTTAGCATGGATGTGCGGGTAGTGTAATGGGTAAGGTCTCGGAAATGAAAATAGGAAAACCAAGTTCAAATTCCAGTCAGGGGCTCTTTATATTCACTTATGCGTAAATTCTCTGGTATGAATCCACTTATTTTTACCCCCAGCTATTGGCTAATCAGTGAGACTTGTATCAGTAAATCCTTATTATCGTCAAGAAACCTTTACAAATGAAAAATATTTTCTCACATTTGATAAAATGAAAACTGTCAAATATAGATTTTCATGTGGATTCATGTTGAAAAATAATACTTTACAAACAATTCGAGATATTTAACGTATAGTTGTAATGTTCTATTTGGTCATTACCCAGCAACCAGTAGACCGACCTACATACAAACATCTACATACGAGTTCCATTCCAGAATTTTCCGAATATTCTTTAGCACCCGCAGTTATAACTGCCCTAGATTATATTAATTTTAGTCTATCATTACTGTCCATCTAATAAAGCGAGAACCCTTCAATGTGCTGTAAAAGTGAGCACGCTTGTCTCGCTAGATCAATTAAGACTGAGTAGCGAGTTCGATCCTCGATGGGTGTTTCACGCTTTCGCCCTTGTGCCATATCTAAACTAGGCTTAGAAAATCTTTCGTAGGTATCTCGACGTGGTGTAATGGTTAGTACACTTGCATTGCTAGATCAATTACGACTGAATAGTAAGTTCGATCCTCGCTGGATGTTTCACACTTTCGCCCTTGTGCCATACCTTAACTACGCTTAGAAAATCATTTGTGGATATCTCAACGTGGTTTAATGTTTAACACGCTTGTCGTGCTACACCAATTACGACTGAGTAGTGAGTTTGATCCGCGCTGGGTGTTTCACGCTTTCGCCCTTGTGCCATACTTAAATTACGCTTAGAAAATCATTCGTGGGCATCTCGACGTGGTGTAATATAACGCTTGTTTCGCTAGACCAATTACGACTGAGTAGTGAGTTCGATCCTCACTGGGTGTTCCATGCTTTCGGGCTTTAATCGCATCAATCATAAGCTTAGAAAATCACTTTAGGGTATTTCGATGTTGTGTAATGTTTAGCGCGCTTGTCTCACTGGAAAAGTTACGAGTGATTTGTGAGTTCGATCCTCATTGTGTGCCCCATACTTTCGGCCTTGTCTCCCAAATATGCTACGCTAAGAAAATCAATTTTTGGCATCTTAACTTGGTGCAATGTTTAGCAAGATTGTTTCGCTAGAACAGTTATGACTGAGCTGTGAATTCGATCCACACTGGTTTCATCAGCTTTGTGCCACGTCTAAGCTACGCTTGAAAAACAATCATCTAATAAGCCGATGTGCCTATTTTTTGTTTTTTTAGAAGGAAATGACTGGAATAACTCTCTGAATACATTCTAATAATCACTGCTTGTCTCAGTTGACGAGTTTGCAGAATGCGGTCGGTACGGGAAGACAATTTGGAAGTAACGTATTTAACTTGCTTGTGTAAATATATGGCAGAATAGAGAAGTGTGAAGATAATAAAAAAATAAACATTCGTAAGAGCTACATAGGCAGTTGTGGAGAGTCATGATCGCACACATACTATGCTATCGCGGCACATGAAAAGAAAACAATATTTGTAAAGGAGATCGTGAAATGAAAACAATAGCAAATGTCAATCAAATGGATAAGAAAAATGATTGTATGAAGAAAGAAATGATAAGAATGATTTAGATGTAGACTATTGAGGGGTCTCCCCTTTTAACACAAATGGACTCACCCGAGGTATACATATACTACTACCAGTGAATACCCGGACAGTCTGCAACCGAGAAGACGGCAACGTCTTCTAGGTTGGACGGTGGAACTCTCTGCCTCTGAGCAGAGAGGAACCCGGACGAGGCTCCGCCGAAGGGTAGAGCCTCGTTCGGGTAGGTTGACCAACCCGATCCCGTTTATACAGGATCTACGGGCATTTTTTGGCCGAGCCTACGGGCTCGTGAATACCTCACTTTAAACCCGGCCTTGTGCCACATCTATCCCTCGTGGGGGCGACAGTAAATATTGTCTGTAATAGAGGAGGGTAGCACAAGTGTCACAGTTAGCGAGCACGTAGACTCAGTAAGGAGTCATACCGCGATACTTCAATACCAAGACTGTGTATATATTATTGCTACTAACCCGCATTCCTGGATCTACTAACCCGTATTACCAGTTTGTATTATTACGTTAATACATTTATTTTCCTTATCCATTCCTGGCGTTTGTTATTAATTGGTATCGGATTCATCCTGGAATCCACAACCAATTTTGCGACGAGGAAGAAGAAAAAACAATTCTCCCTCGTCGCCAACAAATTGGCGACGAGGAATTCGAACTCACACAGGAAGGAAATCGAAATAAAATTCTCCCTCGTTGCCCACAACAAATTGACAACCAGGAATTAGAACTCACACGGGAAGGAAATCGAAACAAAATTATCCCTCGTTGTCCACATCAAAGTGACGACGAGTTATTCGAACTCACACACAAAAAAAAGTCTCCTTTGCCGTTTTTTGCCAGTGTCCACAACAACTTGGCGACAAAAGATTTACGAGGACTAAAATACGGAAAAACGAGTTTTTCGTAAGACTTTTATCATGGGGGATTTTAAAAATATTTTAGTACAACTTGTAAAATACTAAAATGAACAGCAATTTCAACTCCAAGAAAGAATGGAAGGAAAATGGCAAATTAAATTACTACAAACGCAGGAACTAATATTAAAGGTAGCGGGTAAGAACCAAAATAATATTGAAAAAGAGGCGACTTTTTCCCAAGACGCAGTGTGGAATACGATAGAAACATTCAATTACTCCCTAGAAGAGGATAAAAATTTCGGTGATTATTTCAGACTTTATGAAGACATCTACAAGATCGATTGTCAAAACTGGACAGAAGCAAAGAAGCTACGTCTGTTGCTCAGAAAATTAGGAACTGAGGAATACATAAAATTTGTGGATTATATTTTGACGAAGCATTTACATGTCTTACAGAGCTTTTCAGTCCAAAAACGTCACTCTTTCACAAGAGGTGGAAATGTCTTAACCTGGTAAAGGGCGAAAATGCGGACTATTCCACGTTTGCCGGAATCGTGAATAAACATTACGACGACTTCAAGTTGGCAGAATTAACACCGGACAATTTCAAGATCTCATTTTTATTTTCAAGGTTAGTCTCATCAAAAGATAGTGAAATGCGCAAAAGAATGCTTTCAAAACTACAAAATTAACCTGGATCAACACTACAACAATTATCAGAAGATTGCCAAAAATGCCTGAGTATAAAGAATGACTCGAAGAACATTGAGGAGTCAGGAGTATCACATATACATAAGTTAAACAAAAGTTTACGTTCTTCACCCTCCTCGGTTGGAAAACAAACATTCTATAATAAGGGAAAATTATATAGGGCAAATTATGACGAAAATGGAAGCAAATATAAGCCCCCCACCCCATCTGTATGTTATCGATGTGGAGGACTACACTGGAATAAAGATTGCCATTTTAAATATAAAAACTGTCTTGTGTGTTGAAAGATGGGTAACAAGGCATCCCAATATAGGAACAGAATAGCTACTAGTAGGATAAGAGCTACTAGGATGCATGACGAAGACAATACCAACATAAGGAAATATGTGGAACTTTAAATCTTAAATAAAAAATAAAATTGCAACTAGACTCGGGTTCCGATCTAACGATAATTAACCTACAGACATGGAAAAAGCTTAACAGACCAACCATGTTACATACACAAAAAATTGCTAAGTCGGTGACAGGAAAGCGTATAAAATTTGAAGGAGAAATAATCGTAAATGTTAAATTTCACGGGAAAACAAAAAACTCAAGATATACGTAATGAAAATTACAGAAAATCTGGTGGGCACAGACTGTATGCAAAAGTTCGACGTATGGGATTCACCTATCAGATCGTTTTGTAAGGGTACAGCCAGAATTGAATTGAAAGAAAATGTCCAACCAGTATGTAAAAAGAAGCGAAACGCGCCATTTGCTACCACAGATGAAAACAGTAAAGAGTTATAAAAGGCAGTAAAGGAACTACCTGTGACCTTACGATAAGAAAAGAAGCGAAAAAGGATGAATTTATTCAGAGGACGAAGGAAAAAATAAATAAAAACCGGTATACACCTACAGCACTCAAGAGATCATTCAAACAAGAATGAGTCTATTTCAATAACAATATGGCTGATGAGGAACCAAATACAATAATTAACAGACTAGGAAACTTGATGTACACAAAAGGCGAAAAATTTACCCACAGAAAACATATTGACCAAATACAAAATGACGGGTTGAAGACGGTCACCCGCAGAAAATGACGAGTCGATGGAGGCGATCTTTGAAGCTTTTGAGATTCAAAGATCACAAGAAGACACAGAAATTGGATGGACTAGCAGGAAGACAAAATTTACAGTGCCACTAATTGTCGACCATGAGAGATAGAAAAAGATATTAACTCCCCTAAAAGGGATTTAAGGAGGGGGTATTGAGGGGTTTCCCCTTTTTCACAAATGGACTCACCCGATGTAAACATATACTACTACCAGTGAATACCCGGACAGTCTGTAATAGAGGAGGATAGCACAAGTGTCACAGTTAGCGAGCACGTAGACTCAGTAAGGAGTGATACCGCGATACTTCAATACCAAGACTGTATATATATTATTGCTACTAACCCGCATTCCTGGATCTACTAACCCGTATAACCAGTTTGTATTATTACGTTAATACATTTATTTTTCTTATCCATTCCTGGCGTTTGTTATTCATTGATATCGGATTCATCTCGGAATCCACAACATAGACAATAGAAGAAGGGCCTGAAACTAGGATTTAACAAGAAGGAATAACTCACTAATAGAAGAAGAAGAAGAAGAAGAAGAAGAAGAAGAAGAAGAAGAAGAAGAAGAAGAAGAAGAAGAAGAAGAAGAAGAACACTAAAAGAGCCTGGGGAAAAAAGAAATATCTCAAGAATGGAAGCAGAAGAGTAAGAAGGAGATGACAAAGAAGTAGTAAAAGTAAAAGAAGGAACTAAAAGTAGCATGGAAGAACAAGAAGAAATAATTCACTATTGACATAATAATAAGAAGAAAAACTGGAATGGATGATAGGAAGAGGAAATAACACACGAGGGGAATAATAATAATAATAATAATAATAATAATAATAATAATAATAATAATTGAGCAATAACTCACTAATGGAATAAGAAGAAGTTGAAGAAACGAGGAGAAGGAACAGCAGGAAGGAAGAACAATTCTGAAGCAAAATCGATAATTAAAAAAAAAAGCAAAAAAGAAAGTATTGATATGTTTTTCCCATGATGTGAAATATTTTCATCTTTGAAGTAGAAAACTTAAAGTAAAAGAAATCAACGAACTTTACGGCCTTCTCAGTAAATAGACGTAAAAAAAATATTTGGTGAACCGAATATATCGTCGCCCTATTCCCGTAAGCTACCAATCACTCCTCTTTCATGCCTACGCACTCACATGTATCTCTTTCAACCTTTATCTCCCTCTCCTCTATTTCTCTCTCCTCTCTCTCACTCTCTTTCTCTCTCTCTCTCCATATATATATATATATATATATATATATATATATATATATATATATATATATATATATATACTGATGTATGTGTGTGTCTGTATGATGGTAAGTTTCCGAACCAATCTCTGTAGAAAAGGACACAGCGATAACAAATTTAGCAAGAGTTTTCTTCAATTGATGTTTTACCTCAATCCGACATTTTGTTAGAGAAAGAAGGCCTGCATTTCTCTCTCTACCCACTCTTTCTCTCTATCTTTCTCTCTCTACTCCTCTCTCTTTTATGTGTGTGTGTGTTACATCATAAAACGTTATACCGACTTTGCACATAGGAAGCCAACGCCCCGAAAGAAACATAACGCAATTACGACCTGCAGCAACGCGAAAACCTCCAGTTTCCTGTTTATGCCGAAATTCGGTAAGAACGCACAAGAAAACTGAGGAACGGCGCGCGAAAAGTGTTTAAAAAAAGATTTGCATAGAAGAAAGAAATATATGCAGATTTTAGCAAATAGCAATAGAAGGGGAACAGAAGTGCACCGTTGGGGTGTGGAGGCAAGTCAAACTGGAGAATTAAGAGTGCGAGAAGAAAGAGACAGGGGCGGGCTCGAAGCAAATAACACTTTGTTTGTAGTGCAAGTCTCTGAACCCGTACGCTGCGTCTGTGGAACGCGTTGCCTCCGTTTTTATGTGGCAAATGTTGCGGCGAGGCCAACGATTTCCAAACTCTGGAACGTTCGGATGTGTTACTGGGTAGGGTTGGGTCGATCGACATTTCTGAAACGGCTGGTTGCGAGTCGATAACTCAATCTAAAATGTTTCGCCTTTACGCATTATCACGGCTTAACGAAAACTGAGCTGTATATACAAGAGGGTATTTGTCCCATGGGGAATTTCCGCGTTTCGTAGAAGCAGAAGTATCCGTTCGATTCTCATCAGATTTTATTTATAAAGCCTCGCATAAACACAGACGGACACAGCAGAAATATAATTGCTTGCTTGCTTGCTTTTCTCAATCTACTTGCTGGATGCAAAAGTTACCAGCTTGTCAAAAAATGGCATGGTACCGAACATCATTAAACTATAAACAAAATAAATTCCTCTAATTTTCTATATATAATTCCTCTATACTTTTTCTATATATTATCTATATATCTAACATTTAAATTATTTCATTGTATTTATATTTGTGTTATATATAATTTAAATTGTTTTATTGTATTTAAATTTGAATTTCTTTTCCTTTAAATCGTCTGTTTCATTAAAATTATATATTCTAGGTTCAGTCGAAAATTCCAAACATTTTGCGTTGAAAGTTATTATTATTTGTCTATATTTCTGAAATGAGGTATTGTAACTATTTACACTATTTACATCGTTCGGATAGTTGTTCTCATTTTTATTGCCCTATTCATGACGTTTCGACCGTTGTACACTCTGACGTACTTCAGGTGATATACGTTGGAATTTTGAACGGAAACCTTTATTTAATCATCGGGGGTAGATTGTTCTAATTCCACGTGCCATGCCTGGTTTTGTATATCTTAGATTCAGTTAATTCTCTTTAGTAACTCAACTCCCCAAGTTCATGTTCCTTCTGCTGTGGCCGGATATTGAACTCAGAAATATTTGGGTGAATTCACTATTTTGGATTACTCAACCATCGTTTTTATCCACATGAGGCAGTGGATAAAAGTTTTGGTTGAATAATCTACTTATTATTATTACTTTATTTCCTTTGGTTTCTGGTGTATACACATTTCTTTCCGGGTCCCAAGAAATTGCATCATGATATTTTCCACCGAGCAGTTTTAAAAAAATCACACATATTGTACATAGATAAAGCCTTTCGCCATGTGAGGGCTGTACTTGTGATTACATTTTTTTGTATTTCTTTAAGGCATGGGTTACCAGGGATTCCTTCAGTGAGTCTATCGGAATCTTTTCCAGTGAATCCGAGAGATCCAACTACAACAGGGATTGAGGATGTTCTCATTTTCCACAATTTTTTTCACATTTCGATTTCATTAATGTTATTATTATTATTATTATTATTATTATTATTATTATTATTATTATTTATTTATCTATTTATTTATTTATTTCCTTTCATATCTGCCGTTTACACTTTTCTTTCCGGGTCCCGCCCAGGGACCTAAGGTTAGAAATTGTATCATGACACTTTCCACAGAAAAAAAAAATTATTACATAGATAAAGCCCTTCGTAAAGTGTGGGCTGTACTTGTCAGAATAGTTGTTGTATCTCTTTGAGGCATGGGCTTCCAGGAATCCCTTCAATTAGTCTACTGGAATCTTTTCCAACCAATCCTAGGTCTCCACCTACAACAGGGATTATTGATGTTCCCATGTGCCACATTTTTGAGATTTCTATTTCAAGTTCCTTGTATTTTGACAGCTTTTCGAATATATTCAAAGATACATTGCAGTCTGCAGGGACTGCCATATCAATAGGGAGGCATTTTTTGTTTGTTTGTGGTCTTAATAACAATGTCTGAGCGGTTGGCTTTGATTGTTTTGTCAGTGTGTATTGTGTAGTCCCATAGAATTGTAACAGGTCCTATATTATTATTATTATTATTATTATCATTATTATTATTATTATTATTATTATTATTATCATTATTATTATTATCATTATCATTATTATCATTATTATCATTATTATCATTATCATTATTATTATTATTATTACATCTGAATTTTATCAGAATTCGCTTATTTCAATTCAGGAATTACTTTCGGTTTGTGCCAATAAACAAGATCTTTCAGTACCCCTCCCCACAAGAAAAAAATCTGGTGGTGTTAAATCTGGTGATCGTGATGGCCACTCAATTGCTCCACGTTGTCCTATCCACCATAGCTCGATAAAATGGCGTTACTTTTGCCGCACCCTGAATTTCGGAATGAAAATATATGATTATAATATTTATATCCGAATTGAAGTCTTAATGACATTGTCAAAAATTTCGGCCTCTATGTCTTCCGGGCTACTTCCGATTTTTTATCGATCCGATTAACCTTTAAATAATTTCGAACTGAACGCTTTATTTAAACTAAAAGTGTACATTTTATCTCTGGGGAAATCTAATCTCTTCGCAGTTACTTGTTTCCGTAATATATGAGTTCGCAAAACACAGTCCCTCTCTCACAAATACTATGCCACCAGATTAACTAACCAACGATTTCACTATCAAGGCTATTATCCTCTGGAAGAAATCCTTTATCTAGAAAGGGCAGCTTTAAGATTAACTTTCAGTTTACCTGACCGCTGCTGCCTGTATTGCTGCTTTGATTTTACACTTGAGCCTCTTCACGTGCCACTTCACTATTTTACTGCTGCTGCTGCTGATATTCTCTCAAAGTAGAATTCTATCCACCGTTGTTCCGTCCTATTTTTTTAAATCGGTATCTTGGCCCCCGGGCCTTGTACAGTGTGAACATAGCTGGAAAGAAAAAAGGAAAAAATCTTAATAAATGAAACTTTGCTATGCACGTTGAATCTCATGGAAAGTATATCATTCTTTATGTTTTTTTTTCCTTTAAGTCGTAAGCTCTCATGGATTCTCATATCTTCCTTTTGTTTTTAACATATATGAATTGCCATAACTTATTATAAAATTAAGTGAAATAGTTTTGACTTCATCGTCACTTTTAAACTTCGTGCATCTCATGAACGCTTTCAAGGGACCAAACAGGTGAAAGTCTGAAGGAGCAAGGTCCGGACTGTAAGGGGGATGAGGGAGCAGTTCCCAACCCAGCTCGTTGATGGTCTGCACCGTTTGAGCTGCTGTGTGAGGCCTTGCGTTGTCATGATGCAAGATGACTCCTTCTGACTGATGACCCCTGCGTTTGTTCTTTATGTCTTTCAAAGTCATTGCAATGTCATCCACTGTCACCCCTCTGTCAGACTGAATGAGGTCATTGACTGATTCGATCACTTCAGGAGACCTCACTTTTGTAGGCCTCTCAGGCCTGTCTTCATCCTGAACACTTCTCCGTCCTTCTTTAAACAATTTATCCCACTTGTAGACATTCTTTTGGCTGAAACATGTGGCACCATACACAATTGACACTCTCCTATGAATTTCAACTGGTTTGCACCCTTCAGAAACCAAAAACTTGATAACTGACCGCTGTTCAATCCTGGAGCATGCTTCTTGGTCGGCCATCTTTGTTAATCGCCAAAACTCTCAAAGTTTTTTTTTAATCTGCAAAATAAATTAAATCCATGTGAAAAAGAAGTAAAACAAAAAGAAAATAAAAAAGAGTAAGCTTCTATATGTATTAGAAGTCCTTATACCGAAAAATTCACCTTATTTATTGAATGAGCCTCGTATATGAATCTCTGAATGTAATGGATCCGAATTATGGGCCTTTCATGGGAGAATTTCTAATCCCACACCACTGAACATTTTATGCGTTGTATTCGCAACGTGAATACTGACGCCCTCACGAATAGAAATAGGTACCCCCGTTTTTTCGCGGGAAAACAGATAGCGTAATGAAGAATGTCACAAACTTAACGAAAATAAAGTTTTATCGTCAAAATGTTAATGTTCTTACTAAGATGAAAGACCAAAGTATTTTTTAATTATTTTTTGAATTTTTTTAATCCTTTCTAACACGTTCGAAATTTTGGTTAAAGTCTTCTTTTGTTTACGTCATCGCGGTGACATGAAAATAAGGTGGTTTTTTGCGCTTTTTCCCGTTGAAAACACATTGATTTGGAAATTCTTGTAAAAATCAAGTAATTGTCCTATTTTAATGAAATTTCTAGGACTTATTCACAAATAAATGAAATTATTTTTAAATGTTTTTTTTTAGAAAATTATGGTAAAAATAATTTTATTTTAAATATGTTACCCCCGACTTACTTAATTTCATGAAATTTCACACAAAACCTTTCTATTTCCTGTTTTTTTTTATATTAAAATTAGGAGTCTTTGGAGATTGCAAATCACCTTTTTTTCAAATTTCAGCTATCTAACTGAAAATCTGCTATGAACTGAAAAATAATAAATCCAATAAAACTATGACATTACTTAATTAGAAAAGCTTTTAATTGCTTTTGTAAATAAGTAATATTGAGGACATTATTGTCAGAAGAAATAAAATTTTTCTGATGAATAATGAAGTTTTACAAATTTTTTTCATTTTTTTTTAAATTTTAATTATAATAATTTATAATAGTTTAAAATCGAGTAAAACTCTGTATTGGGCTATTTCCTGGATGTGATATAGTAATTAAGTGGAAACAAAATTTAGAAATCCAAAATTGAAAAGATTAATCAACTTAAGTTGTACTATTTTATTCTTAAATTTTTTTTTATTTTGTATTTTTTACTTAATAAGTTCATTATTTTCATGTACGGTAGACTGAAATTGCCATTATTATGATCTAAAAGTTTTGTCCCTTTATTATGTCGCTTCAGTTATGTTTCAACAAATTTTCAAAATTTTTATCCAACTTTAAAAGTTTAAACTAAGTTTTACTTTTTTCAATTACTATTTCGCCATATATTTTTATTTTATGTATTTACGTTAGTGTGGGACCTACTTCAATTGAGTAATCATGGTATTTCATTTGTTATTAAATTATAAAATTAATTGAAGAAAATTTTATATTATTTTAATATTTTTATTTTTGAATCTTCGAAAGGTAAATAAATGTTAATAAAATATTGAATAATTGCGGAAAATATGTTTATTTGTAAAAGTTACTGGTTAGTTAAAAACCAGAAATATGCGTTTTACTTCGAATTTTGACAATTGGGTCATCCATAGTAGCTGTCATCACATCGTCTATCAGCAATCCATGAAACGTTGGATCAGATGAACAGGACCAATCGTTAATGATTGGTCGTATATTTTTTTATGTTATCAGTAAGTAATATTTATTTCAAATCAGATTAATATAACTAAATTTTCTAATTTTACTAAAATAATGTGTCAGAAATATATATTTATTTTTTGAATTAATTTTAAAATATAAAAACATGTTTTGTTTACAAATTTCTTAAAATTAAATAAATAACCTGCCCTCTGTTAATCATTTGAGAGAACCCTCTTTACCTATCCATCAGTATGGCTGATGCTAGCATCCATGGAGAATGACTGCAAGCACCTTCTTGGGCTAACGTTCTCAGCTGACACGAAGTGGTAAGATTTTGAATATTGAATCCATTGTTAGGTCAGCTGCCAGGAAGGTTTCTTCACTGTGTCGGGCTAGACGGCTTTTTCTTTTCAGTGTCCATGCTTAGAATATCACTGCCGCATAACGTCCAGTGCTCCTGCTTATCTATCTAGAGCTCCTTGATAAAATATAAAGAGGAATCAGCATTGTTATTGGCCCCGATGTGGCGTCTCTGCTTCAGTCAATTTCTCGCCGTCATTTAACCGTACGTTCGCCAAATTAAGTAATGTCGATCCCGTTTAGTAACTAGATTGATACCTTCTTGCGAATAACAGGTGCTGTAAGCTTGGATGTGCGGGTGGTGTCATGGATAATGCTTCGGAATAGTTAATTGGAGAGCCGAGTTCCAATTACAGTTCGGTTCGTTTTATTCATGTACGCGCAAATGTATTGGAAAATGTACGAATCTATCTTTTCACTCTATATGTATGCGTTAATTCGTAAGACTTGTAACACTAAATCATTATCATCTACAAAATAATTCTTATAATCATGACTTTAAATAACGTACAAAGGGTTGATAAGCCGTAAAAACGAATCAATCAACAAATAGCCACTCAGTGTAGAATACTTTTGGATGAGGTAGTTGAAAGGGCCTAAAAGGTGGAAGGCATTCAAATTTTGAGGATATGTAAGATAGATAACTGTTAACCTTAGACTTTTACAGATTAAGGTTGGTGTTATCGAGAAAGCATCCTCCCTTGTGTCAGTTCTACAGTTTTGCGAAATAATCTGTCTGAGTCGACTTCTCTCCTTATGAATGGAAAAGAACGGAATACAAATGACACATCCCTGTGTACGGGAATGACAGTAGGAACATAGTTTCATGGGCTTGAAAAACAGATTCCGACCAAAGTGGTCCTTATAGAAAGGTTGATTTTTTTTTAATAATGTTGTTCACCCAAAGGTCCAATAGCCACTCAGCTTATGGTGATATCACGTTGAAACACAGGTCCCCGTACGATCACCAAAATAAGAAACGTCGAGTCTAGTCAGTACCTAGGTGGGTGACCGCTTGTGAATACCAGGTCCTGTTAGCATGGATGTGCGGGTAATGTAATGGGTAAGGTCTCGGAAATGATGATAAGAAATTCCAGTCAGGGGCTCTTTATATTCACTTATGCGTGAATTCTTTGGTATGAATCCACTTTTTCTCGCCCCCAGGTATGGGTTAATCAGTGAGGTTGATTATAAATGTCCGAACTGCTAAAACTAAGTAACGTAGCTCGTCTGCCATAAAATAGCAATAGAGCAGCAAGAGGCTAGCAACGTTTCAGTTTCAGGTGTCATTGGGTGGAAATTAGATCATCATCCTAATGGCCGCGTAAACTGTCTTCAAATCTGACAAGACTGTAAAGTAAAGATTTAGTAGCCTCAGCCTGGCAATACTCCATTTTTTTTATCTGGATCTTTTAAAGAGGGACCATAGCGAAAAGAGTTAGGTGATTTCTGGGGCGATACAATGAACTGAACATTTTCCCGGCATCTTTAACGATCTATAGCATATGCGAATTTCACTTCAGGTCTTGTGGGAGCTTGAGTCTTAATAGACATTCTACTCAAGGAGTATCATCAAGAGTAAACCGTTCAATATTACTAGAGAAAATTCAATTTTAAAAATTACCGCGGGGTATATTTTCTATAAGTCTTTCGATGATCTAGTCTGGTGTACGTTAATTTCACCGTTTCAGAAAAATATAGATATCAACCAAAAGACGTGTACCGAGAAAAATATAGTTTATAGTAATAAGATGCGTGTGGGGGGGGGGGCTAAAAAAGTGGGTAAATTGATAAAAAATCTTCAATAGAAACATACTAAAACTACCAAGTCTGTGTAATCCTGTTCCTGAATCATTGTCTCGACAGTTCGTTTAGACAGGTAACATCATTTCATCTTGTGTTTTTTTTATTTCACCCAAGCAAGTTAAAAAAGCCACTAAGACGTAAGTAAGGGTTCTGAGAGAATATAAGAAAAAGACAACATTGCTAAGGAGAGAGGACAGAAGACAAAAGTATATTTAAAAGAGAGAAGTTAACAATATCCCTGGCATATAATATTTTTTTTAAGATCAAATTAGAATGGAAAAGAAGAAGCCGGAAGAGAGTCTCACAAGCGTCAATTACGTGAGGAGAAACTGTTAGAATTTAAGGTAATATCTAGTCATTTTAACTGCAAGATGATGAAAAATTATCGTCATTCTCGTAGTACGCTTAAATTCATCAAGTAAAAGTAACAAAGAAGAAACCTCATCAGATCAATTACCATGAAAATATTTATAGAAAAGGCACAGGGAGGTTACCTTACGGTGTTGAGAAAGCGACGGAAGTATAGATTCCAGGTCAGGATCAATAACTTTGCAGATTCGTTTTTTTTATTTTATCAAGAATATTTACATATATAGCTGAAGTAACAAAACAGATGTGACAGAAATATTCAATGCATGGACGAATGGTAGACTTATAAATTATATTCTGTAGATTTTATTCTGTTCATATTTTTCTCCAAGTCTCTATTAGTTTTCATAAACAACTTCTGTTTTTTTGTTATTTTGTTTGTTTGTTTTTTGTTATTACATTTAACAATCTTTCATGAAAGTATAATCAGGAGGATTAATTTTTGAAGATGCAAATTTTGTTTCTGGAAAGTCAAACAGAAAATAAATATTAATATATGTAATATATGCAGCCATTTTAAAATAAAAACAAAAACAAGGTGCTTTTTTTTCAACTCGACATGTTGGTGATTCGACTCACTTTACGTAATCATTTTGCACTAAGATTCACGAATGCTTTTGTCAGACTATTTCGGTTTTTTCTGCGTTGCCAAGGTTACAGGAACATCAAGTTCGCAGCTTCCTGGATATCTTCATCATGTGCAGATTTAACTGCATGATCAACAACACAGTGTATTCCAGATCTAAGCTCTACTGTAGCTTTACAGTAAGCGAAGTAGCTAAAGTAAAGAGTAAATTTTAAATTTATTGATCGTTTTCTCACATTTTCTTAACAAGCTTCTTTGTGATTAAGATTATAAAGCCAAAGCACCTAAAATTCCATAAAATATTAGATCGCTTAAAATATTTTCTTAAGCTTGTAAGATTACGTAATGTCTTTCCTTCTTTGCACCAGCGAATGTTGTACGATTTCCTCAAAGATGACGAAGAGACTCGATGCGACGGAGATGTGGTTCTACAGAAGGATGCTAAAGATATAATGGATCGAGCATGTGAGCAACAATGTGGTCTTAGAAAGGATGCAAAAAAGGATGAGGCTTATACTTAACATCAGGAAGAGACATCTGAAGCTTCTAGGACACATAATGATAAGCAGGGTCTGGAGAATACCCACGGGTCGAATAGTTGGATAGAGAGACAAGGGAAAACAACGAATGACATACCCAACGAACTTAAACAAGTGGATATGGTCTGGGGAAGGTAGCAGAGGGAAGGAACTTGTGGAGAGCTGCAAAGGATAGAAGGAGATGGAGAGCCATGATCGACTTCGTCCTAAAACGAAAGAAGGATAGTTTTAAATATAAAATGGCGTTTTTTCAATGATGTCTTTTTTATTTGAATTTACGAAGCATCAGGCTGTCCATACATCACTTAAAATGTCAAAGACACCTCTTCCTTGTTTAAAAAATGGTTTCCTTCGATATTTTAAACTAAAAAATCATATTTGCTTCAATTCAGATTAATTAAATTTTAAATCCGCTAAAATTCTTCAAATAACTTTTCAGAAAAATATGTTTTATTTTTGAAAGAATATTTTTTTTTAACAAAGAGTAGTATGTTGTGTTGACAAATCTGTCAATATGGACGAATTTACAGATATTAGTCATGTGCTTCCAATGAAAGAACTGAATGACCAGCATTACAAAATCATCACAAACTACACAATAAATATCATCAAGTCGGGATGACCAACGTTACATAGTCATTAAGATCTAAGCTTCCCAGATGATGTCACGAGTTCCTGGTGACCTGGTTCCGTGACCATGTATACAAAAGCATAAAGATTTTAGCTCAATATCTGTCTATATTTCTGAGATGAGGTATTAAGTACATTATTTACATTATTCGGACTATTGACACCACATTTAATACAACGTTTAGGCCGTTTTACGCTCCGGCTTTCTTCAGGTAGTTGAAATGTCGAATTGAACCCTTTATTTCGCTCATCACTGGGGTAGACTGTTCTAGTTCCACGTGCCCTGTTTTAATGGATGTCAGTTACCAGTTATCTCCTGTTAATTTTTCCCTCTGAAAGTTCTCCAATGCCTTAACCGGGTATTGAACTCACACACTTTGGGTCCTCTCATTGGATCTAACCAACGACTTTATTCACTGTGCCGTGTGTCCATGAGGACATCTGTGTATGAATTTCTGGGTATTATAAACCTAATGTCTTCAGCAACCATTTTTACCAGTGCTCATATTGCAATTTTTTATTTTGTTACCATAGTTTTTACCAGAGCTCATATTGCAACTTTGTTGTTATTATCGCTTTTCTCTGGCACTCCTTATGACAGGAGATAACTGATAACTGACATCCATTAAAACATGGCACGTGGAACTAGAACAATCTACCCCAGTGAACGAAATAAAGGGTTCAATTCGACATTCCCACTACCCGAAGAAGGCCGAAGCATACAACGGCCGAAACGTTGTAATAAATATGGCGACAAAGATGAGGACAATAGTCCGAATAATGTAAATAATGTTGATATTCTTTAATCAATGATTTTGCTCTGCCTTTTGACTCAGAGCTCTTCCTGGATCTATATCCTCCTGGATATCCCATATAGATTACTATATATATATATATATATATATATATATATATATATATATGTTCACTTTTATATTTATATATATATATATATATATATATATATATATATATATATATAATTTTCCTAGTCTTCTTCTTAATAATGTAGATTTTAGCTCTTAGTGAATTAACTACATGGCACGCGTTACGGGGTTATTCAGCTCTAAACATTCCAAAAAACTTCATAGGTGTCTGGAGATTTCATTGCCTGATGTTAGTAGAAAATCCGAAAATGTCTCAATTTCGCTAAAATTTGGAGAAAAGCAATGAACTTTTTGATTTAGGTACATTTATTTTCTTAAGCAGTTCTGTCATGAGCATCCGAACAAGCGCGTGTGAAAACATTTCATTCTTCCCTTATTTATTTAGACTAATAGATAGATAGATAGATAGATAGATAGATAGATAGATAGATAGATAGATAGATCACAAGATCATTAATCTGTAAGATTCCTGGAAGATTACATCATTTCCCTCCGACTCAAATACGTAAGCACGATTAACGGGCCGTCTCTCAATAAGATTTCGGAAAGATTTCATAATCGATCGGTGATTTACCGGCGGAACGAAGGTTGCCAGGTCATTAATCAATTACGATTTTACAATCTACTTGCGACTCAGATGCGTTATCAATATTGATCGAATACACAAGCAGAGAAACGTTCTGCTATGCTGACTTTCTAATAACGACTCCATGACGCAACACCCCTTTCCAATAAATATCTGGTTGCTATATTGGCTTTCGATTCCCTCACCATCACTCAGTGGATATACGTTTTGTCTCTGTGACGAACCAGAGCCAATATTTCGTGTCAACTTATCTCTCTTTTACATGGCGTGTTCCTTCAGTTCGACGGCGGTCATGGATTTCCACAACTACCTCTCTTTGGGAGCAGTAAGCAGGTATTGTCACCAAGCGTATGTTCGACTATCCGTATACACATTTATCTAATCAGTTCTGACAATGGGCACCCGAATAAGCGCATTCGAAAATATTCAATTATTTATTCATTTATTTACTTACTTATTTATTTATTAAGGTGTATAGGGATTTATTTAGCTGAGATAGATAGATAGATAGATAGATAGATAGATAGATAGATAGATAGATAGATAGATAGATAGATGAACAAGTGGCATCATTTCATCTCACTGGATTTTCAAGACTTCATCTCAATGGTAGCATTAAGCAGGTATGTCACTTTAATACAGCCCCCAGGGCATGTACGATTATTCGTTTGCGGAAACTAGTAGGCTACACGCTATTTCCCTCCGTATATCTTGTCTTCAATATCCTATTTGTGTTAAATACTCCAAGCACACTTTCTGCATTATGTATCCGGGAAATATCAACCATCCTTTTATATCACGGGGATGTTCGTTATTCGTATGTTTCGTCCATAATATTCTCAGCAACCTTCTGTAGAATCACAGATGTGTTGCCATAAGTTAACTCCTCATCTTGAGGAAATTGTCTAGCATTTACTGTCGTATAGTTAGTACTGCGTGCGTAAACATTCAGTTCTTTCTTTGATTATTCATTTATTTGGACTAATAGATATATGGATAGATAGATGTATTCAATATTATATGAGAGTTCAGTACATTTTTCGTCTTATTTTTCTATTAGCACAATACCTATATATTTAAAATGTTTTATTGGCTTGATTTATATATATATATGTGTGGATATATACATATGTATATATATGCATATGTATATATATATATAAGTATATATGTATGTATATATATTTGCATATATGTATGTATATATATATATGTATATGTATGTATACATATGTATATATATGCATATATATATATACATATATATATATATCCTATAAGGATATATATATATATATATATATATATATATATATATATATATATATATATATATATATATATATATATATATATATATGGATATATATGCATATGTATATCTATATATAAGTATATATGTATGTATATATATATGCATATATGTATGTATGTATGTATATAAATGTATATGTATGTATATATATGTATATATATATATATATGTATGTATACATATATATGTATACATATATATATACATATATATATATATCTTCTAAGGATATATATATATATATATATATATATATATATATATATATATATATATATATATATATATATATATATATATATATATATATATGTATGTATGTATATATTCTATAACGAACCGTCATATAACCTGACGTGCTTTACCGATTTAGCCACAGAGGAGCGTTTCCGTTGGCAAAATGTCTTAAAATAATTGTCGGACTTTGTCCATGTGATAATGTGTGATGTCATTTTTTTACATTTGGATACGCATCGAGCAGATATGAATTCATGAGAGAAAATCATAGAGAATTGTAGTTTAAAAACAGTAATATATATATATATATATATATATATATATATATATATATATATATATATATACACACACACACAGACACACTCATTGGGGCTGTTACGTTTTCTGACAACCAAATATCCTCTCGTCTTACAATTGATGCTTCTTCCTTTCATCTTGCTTTTTTTTGCTGCCTTCTGGAATTGTTCCTGCTGTTTTATTTTCTGTATCTGCTACACCCAGATCAGGCTAAGAATGGAACCTTGATAGAGTTCAAGCCCTTGTGGGTGACAAATTCTTCTACTCCCTTCAACCGCACTCACACAGGCGGGATATAGCAAGCCTCTCCCTGCTTTACCGCTACTTCCACCGAAGGTGCTAGGACGAACTATATTCCCTGGTCTTACCGATGCAAACCTTCACAACAAGAACACGCCATGCCACTCATATAGTAGCAAACCACCCACATTCCCTCCCTGAACCACTGCCCTATGGAAACGAATCCGAAGTTTTTTGTAGTACAAAATTTAAGGATAGCTAAGAATAAGCATAATTTGTATGGCATTTCCATATATATTTTACAAGCTAAAAAAAAACAAACCGTTTCCTCCTAGCCTTATCAAGTTTATTTCTTGGATATCAAAAATAAACGTGTAAATTTAATTGATATATATATATATATATATATATATATATATATATATATATATATGAAGACTTAAACACTAATATTCCATGGTCATAATTTATTCCATTGGAATCGTAAAAACGATCCAATTCATCAGACCTACAGATTCAATTTTTTTGAATCTGTAGGTCTGATGAATTGGATTGTTTTTACGATTCCAATGAGATAAATTTATTATATCCTTACACTGTCCTGGACATTGAGTTCTACCTGGATCATATCCTCTTGGAATTATCTTTATACATATATGTATGTGTATATATAATTGCATATGTATGTGTATATTTACCACTAATATTGTCTATATATATATATATATATATATATATATATGTATATATACTAAATTCATTGATATTATGCTGTAGTTCAGTTCGTTTTCTTTATTATCTTCCTTAACATGTCTTCTTTGATCCCATTTTCCGATCATAAGTAGAGTTTTTAAACTCATTTCCGTATGAATCGATTTCGAATTGACTTCAGCAACAAATGCAATAAATTTTGTTTGTTATTTAAAATCTCTTCTTCGTCTGTGAGGAGATTGTCAAGCATCCACTATTATAGTGATTTTCCAAGCGTAGCTTAGATGTGGCACAAAGTGTGGGGCACCCAGTGAGGATCGAACTCACTACTCAGTCGTAATTGTTCTAGCGAGACAAGGTTGCTAACCATTACACCGCCCCGACGTGCTCAGGATCCACTATTATATAGGACGCCCGATGTTACGTCAGAGGTACATTCTCTAAATTGTGTTTTAATAATAAAAATTCCTGTATCTTAATAAGTTGCTTAGCTTTTTGAATGCACCTTTCGCTACCATAATACACCTGCCGATTTAGTTGTCGCATGCTGGGCTTTTTTTCTTGCTGACAGTTATACATACTACTGATGGTTAGTCTTTTTTTCTTGCTTTCCTTTACTACCTTCTGGGGATGTGCCTGTAGTTTCCTTTATGTACCTGCTTTCAACACTGTGCCATATTTAATGTTGTTTTGATCGTGACCATTCATAGTAAACCCTGGGCAGGCAGTCAGTTAAGCGCCATACGTGATGCACGCTTGGGCGATCATGTATCTTTTTATACATGACTGATGAGGTGGAAAATTTTCCCACAGTATGTTGCCGTTTCTTTCTACGGTACCTAGGCGAAAGAAACCAGTCTGTCCTGCTATTTATCCCATAGCTGGGAGGAGAAGAGATGGATTCATACCTTTCTCAAGGTTATTTGTGAATAAATGAATATAATGAACTGGACTGAAATTCGAACTCAGCACTCCGAATTCTCATACAGAGCTGATATCCATTACACCACATTTTAGTTTTGATTAACTGTATAAATTGAATAAGTCCGGTGGGAAGACATATACTTATCTTATGCAACTCTCTGCCTCGCTTTCTTTCTCTCTCTCTCTCTCTCTCTCTCTCTCTCTCTCTCTCTCTCTCTCTCTCACACACACACACACACACACACACACACACACACACACTTACTGAATTTGCTTTCTAAATGTATGTAGACATACAGTATAGTTTCTGGCTTATTCCAATATCCTTCCCAAATATTTCAAGGTTACCTCGTAGTTCCAACCGTTCTTTAAGATGTACTTTATCAAACGATTTTGTATAATCTATAAAATACAAGCATTCTTTTGCATCTGTATTGCTCGTTCGCATATACGTCTGATTATAAATATCGCAATAATTATAATTAATAAAACCTCACTGGTCTTTTCCTATTTCAGGTCTAATCCCAAAACGAGTTGTATTCATCAGAATTCTGATGATACTCAGATCATAATATATTTTGACATACAGAACAACATTGGCACTTTTGAATAGATAACTCATGCTAATCGCACAATAAAATTGCTTTCTAATGAGAATGAGTTCATTAGACGTAATCATATATAGATCATTAAATGCTGAAGTCATCCTCGCCTTTTTAATTATTTTTTATTAGATCCAGTACAAAATACATTATTCTGATAGGAGAAAACCTAATGGATGAATTAGTTTTAATATTATATATATATATATATATATATATATATATATATATATATATATATATATATATATATATATATAGATATATATATTAGTTTTAATATTATATATATATATATATATTCAAACATTAATTCTGATATATATATATATATATATATATATATATATATATATATATATATATTTAAAGACATTTATATATATTATGTTTAACGTTCTTAAATGTCTTTAAATAAATTGTCGGACTATATCCAATTCAATATATATATATATATATATATATATATATATATATATATATATATATATATATGAAAAAATTCTCAGAGTTAACCTGTAGAAAAAGACAATATTTATAAATATAAATAACAATAGGAAAACTGCAATTGTTGCCGACGCGTTTCGTCCAATGTGGACTTTCTCAAGACAAAAAAAAAACGAAATTAATTTATTTAAACAAATTAACTAATAATAAAAAAAACACAATGTGCTTAGCAATCGAAGAATTTAGAGAACGCTATTTTCATGCTGTTAACTGAAAATTACGTCAATTACTGTCACGTGTGGAGATATTGTTATTATTGCTGTGTTGAAAAATTGAACCATTTTCATACATAGAAATTTTTTCAACCACGCTTTTGATTTTAAAAATTCTACACTCATAAAAATAGAAAATAACTCACTCAGAAGGAAAATCCTCGAGAGTGCCGCCATTGAATATTACACAAATATTAGTCTACGCCCAGGCCTTTTCCCTATTTCACCTTTCTTAACAGAATTACTACTCTTCGAAACAAACGTACACAACAGTATCGTGAAATCAAAAGAAAATAGGTGAATCCGTCAATCTGAATCTGTTCAGTGCTGGTTTGAATTTGTCTATGAATTTTTTTTCTTGTATTTGTAGATAAGAATTATTGTCTGCTTGATATATTGGCGTAATTTTATGTTTACCTTGATTACATTTGTAGATATGTTGTGATACAAAGAGTTTTCTGGAAATCCTCATCTCATCTATGCATCGCTTTGAAGATTTAGTGAAGTGGGTTTTATATTTTCCCCATATATTTGTTATATCTTTTCATACAGGTTTTCCTCTAGGTAAGTTAATATTAAGGTAACATATGTTGGTGCCATTTTCGTTCCAATTACGGTACCAAGCTTTTGGTTACAATTATTTTGTCATCAAATTCAAAATCGTCATTGTTTAGAATTGTGCCTATTCTATTGATAGTGAATTCCTTAGTGAATATAGCATATAGTGTTTCTTGAGATTTTCAATCCAGAATGACATTGACTGTTTACTTGATTCAAGGCGCTTGCTGCTATATAGGCTACTGATGTCAAACGTTGCCAGATCTACTTGTTGGGATATGGAGCTAAGGAAGTGAATATCGTCTCTGATGTAGCATTTAATCTGCTTAGTAAATATTTGTAATATTATATCTATTAAGTTACTGAGTCTGCTAGTTGGACAGGCTGATCCTGATACCATGAGTCTTAGTGTAAGGTCACTGGGGTTTGTGTTAATAATACATTCAGATTTTTGTGTCTGGGTAGCTGTTTTTATTTCACTCGATTTGGGAATGTTTGGTAGTCCGTAGAAATTGCTTGTTTTTGGTACGAAGTTTATTAGGAAATCCTTTTAATTTTTGTTAATATCTTATAATGTATTTGGCAGAGTTTTGTAATATTTGATATACTATTTTCGTCTATGTTAGTGTCGATTAATTTGTAGCTGTTCTTGTCCCCTAGTGCCTCTAGACTGCCTCTAGCGATGCTTAGATGATTGCACCATATTCTGGAAATCCTCATGGGCGATATTAACCAATTCCACACTCTGCTCCAAATCTTACACAGGAAGATTAAAATTACCCCAGAATATAATTTTAGCGAATTGCCACTTTTAGATATACTCATTAGAAATAGAAACAAAATCATAATCACAGACATCTGCCACAAACCTATGGACACCCAACAATATCTTCATTTCAAGAGTCATCACCGAAAAAGCTGTCAAAAATCCATCCACTATTCTCTAGAACGTAGGATTTGCACTGTAGTGGCCGACAAACACCTCCGGAAAAACCGCCTTGAAGAACTACATAAAACTCAGAAAATACGAGGCTACCCACAACTTTAATAAACAAAGGTTTTGAACACGCAGGATAATACATTTAGACCATCTACGAAATACAAAGAAACGCAACGTCGAACAAAATCTAGCATATGTCTCAACACCATACTAACTGTCCCAACGGGCCTCGGTGACGAAGAGATAGTTTGAGCGGCTTGGTGGCACAGTCCTATGGTTACAGAGAACATCAGTTGAGTTCCACCACGGAATATGTGAGCGAGCGGCGCTATATTGAGTCTGGTTTGCTATCTCTTCGTCACCGAGGACGGTTGGAACAGTTCGTATGGTGTTTGCTTGACAACCTAACTGTCAGGGTTTTATTTCTCGGTAGTGGATGCGCACTGCTGATGAGTCCCAAATATAGGACGAAACGGCCCTTCAGTGTTTTCTGCATTCTGTTGAGGTTTCTTTCAGACTCAATGAATTACTTAATTATAATTATCAAATCCTCCTTACAATTTCTATCATATATATATATACATATATATATATATATATATATATATATATATATATATATATACAGTGACACGCATAAGTATTGGATATATGTTATTTTCTGTTATAAATCTAGTTTATTTTCGCCATTTTGTCTGATATTTGGTAAGTTATATCTCGTAAAGTTGTTTTAGTTGTATGCGGAAGAAAAATTAAAAACTCATGGGTGAATCCATTTTTTTATCAAAGTTCAAAATTACTCTATGAAAAAGTATTGGATACATCAATTTAATATTGTGTTGCGTAGCCTGTGTTTTGTTTCACTGCTTCCAGTCGCTTTCTATAGTTGGCCACAAGTTTTTCCCGACATCCATTAGACACGGCACTTGGAACTAGAACAGTCTACCCCAGTGAGCGAAATAAAGGGTTCAGTTCGACATTCCTGAAGAATGCCGGAGCGTACAACGGCTGAAACGTTGTGATAAATATGGCGACAAAGATGAGGACAATAGTCCGAATAATGTAAAGAGTGAACAACAATCTAATTACTAGCGACACCGAGATGGCCACACTCGATTAGGTAATGTTTCACTGTATAGACTGATTACGTAGGGATTGTTGTACACGTTATTGTGAGATTAGCTTTCTACTTTTCAGATTTACGTGGCACACAAAGACCTTCTCTAAGTCTGGTTTTGTCCTATAACGGTGGTGAAACGGACAGTTAGAGGCGGATTCTCTACTGTTGATGCGTGCAATATCCTATCAACAATTATAAATCGGTAGCAACACATTCTATTTCAGTAATTATTGTGTTGATGCATGGACTTCCGTTCTTTCACTGACATCTCTTCAGCTTCAAGATGCCGCGTCACTTTAAGCAAAGACGGTATTTCTCGTCAAGGTAGCTGTTTATTATGGTTGTGATACGCCAAAGCAAGCGTAAAAACCCAGCCTAATTAAATTAGAGTTCACCCTTGATTAACAGCACAACTTGTTAATAAACGTTGAGACGAGAGATAAAGTACTTTAAGGCGATATACAGTTTTCAGTTACTCTTTGATCTATTTGCCCTGGTGTTTTTCATTCTATCCTAACGCCTCCTACCGCATCTTCCTTGGCAATAACGATAACCAAACGATCACTTTCAAAGGAATATTAATGAAGGTTTGACAGAGATTTATCTTAATTCCTCTTATGAAAACACTGGACAGCATTGTCTGCTAAATAGACAGGCGCGCCTCACGAGAATAAAAATCACAAGAAACACTCGATTGTCTATTTGTGGGTTTAAAAGTGAAGGGAAAAGAAGTTATTGTATTTCCAATAGAAATTATGGTATATAACCCTAGAAATATTTAATCATGATAATCCAAGGGAACCTCTCTGTCTTTCTTTTTCTTTTTGTCTATCTTTCTCTTTGTCTAACATTCACTTTGACCGCCTGTCCCTCTCTCTTTCTTTTGATTTTTTCTCATTTTAGATCTGCTTTCTTTCGTTCTAGTTT
>OZ038484.1:100589291-100631791 GCA_964036315.1 Acanthosepion esculentum
GGAACATCGTACGTATAATAGTCCTGTTCTGTCTGTCAACAATATTTGCTTGTGTTGCTGACCATTGACAATGCATTTGTTCTTAATTTCTAATTCCTTTCCACACCAAAAATAATTTACAATATATTTATGTTAAAATAAAATACCACTAGTCAATGAGCAAATCTTTCATTAAATGCTCTTTTGTTATATATGTTAAATTAAAATGTGTATAGAGCCACAGCTTCATGGTGATACCGGCTAGATCTGTAGAGATGGTGATGAGGTGGGTGGGTGAAGTGTTCTATCTCTCTCTCTACCGATATATATATATATATATATATATATATATATATATATATATATATATGTGTGTGTGTGTGTGTGTGTGTGTGTGTGTGTGTGTTTCTACAGAAAAGGAATTATTAATCCGACAGTAGTTTTTATTAAGCAAGACGCTATATTATAGTAGACACACAGAAGCTCTGATTTTATTGTGTCTACAATGGCGCGATATATGACAGCAAATATCCGAATAGTGATTTGGGAATAAAACATCATATATATATATATATATATATATATATATATATATATATATATATATATATCGGTGTATTAAATGTATTTTTTACAAAATTTGGGAGCGGGTTCCTCATAGCAAATAAACCTATATCGATAAATCCTTCGTTTTTGATTTATTATGTTTTAAGAAAGTTCACGGTAGATGGCGCTGTGTTGCCATGTAGACTGGTTTACATTTGTCATTCATGTATATTTGTGGCTAGTCTGTCTTCAACGTTTTACGTGTGCTGTAGTGAGTTAACTGAGAAGTGTTCCTTTTGACGATGGCTGGATATTCATATCGTGAGCAGGCATGGTAATGGACGCAGATTGCCTTTCCAGAACGAAGGCACCCGCGTCATCCAAACTCTGCTGCTGTTTATCGTCGCGTTGCTGAGAGAGAATCCGTGGCACCATAACCTATGGATCGAAGAAGACGGATATCCGCTCATACGCCTAACCACGAAGAACATATTTTACACGTTGTCGGAGACGGTCCAGTTATCAGCACACGTTAAACTACATACTTTAATATATGTCATAGTACCGCATGGAGGGTACTTCAAGAGCAGCTTCTGTATTCGTATTATTTCCAACATGTGCAGGCTCTTTCGTCTCACCACGGTAGAACTTTTGCCAATGATTTATTCCACAAACTGCCAATCTGTTGTTTGTCACTTCAGTCTTGTTTACGGATAAGGTAACATTTGCAAGATATGGAACAACGAAATTACACAACCAACGTTTGTGGGCGAATGAGAATCTCCATGGTAGAATACAGACACCTGTATCTGTTTACGAATAATGTGTGGGCTGGAATTGTACTGTCTGGTAGGTCCATATGTGCTTCCAGCACGTCTTACAGAAGCTGTCTACAGGGACTTTATTTCGAATATACTTCCTGACCTGCTAAACGATATACCCCTGCTAATGGGAAGATGCATGTGGTTCATGCATGATGGAGCTCCAGTACATTTTTCTCACATTGTTCGCGATGCACTGGCTGATATCTGACATGAAAGATGGATAGGTAGGTGAGGACCGGTTCCATGGCCTGCACGTTCCCCGCCCTCAAGCCTTTGGATTTTTATTTCTGGAGTCACCTAAGATAATTGGTTTATGCAGCAGACATTAATAAAAGAGACGCTTCATCAACATGTCATAGTGGCCTGTGAAAGCAATCGATACTGTGTGAGAGTATTTGAAAGGATCCGCCAGTCTATGATCCGACGGGTGCAAGCATGTCTAGAATCAAGCGGAGGACGTTTTTGAACATTGGTTATGAGTTGCTGTGTTGAGGTACAACGATGGTCATTCGGACGTATGTTTATATGGATGTTTTATCTTGTTTGGTGTCAGGAACACGCACTCAAATTTGTTAAATATCTTTGACACATCCTGTATATATTTAGAGTTCTGGATAAAATTTTTTTAAAAATCTGAAATATTATTGGTCAAGACCAGGCATCTTGGCTTTAGTCATTTTCCCACCACTGAAACGTAGCTTAGTTATTCCTTTTCTATAAATATTTTCATGGTAATTGTTCTGATGAGCTTTCCTCTATGTTACACAGACTTTATGAATTTAAGCGCAGTACTCGATTGGCGGCATGGTCTCATCATTTTACAACTGAAATTACAAGATGTATCAAAATTTCTATGCTCATAGTTTCTTCACTTCTCGCTTGTTGGATTCTATTCTGAGTTCTTGCTTCTCAGACGCCTTTGATCTTTAAAATTTAAATGCAATGTCAATCGTTATTTTCGGTATTTCAAATTCTTATTCTTTTATAGTTCTTTCTACATAACATTTTTTCTCGTATTCACTAACACTCAGTAACCCCGAGCATCTTAGTGGCTTTATTGCCTTGCTTGGAGTGAAATGTTTAAAACAACAAAGAATAAACTTATTTTAATCTACTTAATGAATTAAAAGATAAACGTGATTTAAATCAGGAATAAAGTTAATGTATTCATTTTAGAAATAAAAAAAATCACAACTTCAAAGATTTTGAGACTGATAATGGAAGAAAAAAATTCTACTCGAGGTGAAATTACCGGAAATGAAATATTTCTCATTTTGGCTTTTAACAGGTGATAATTACATATAAGTCATTCTTGGAAATATAGAATATATTAAAAGCCTTCTTGTTTTGATAAAGGTAAATAAGTTTGCTAATATTTTTTTCAAAGGGATTTGATGATACTATCATGAATTTGAGCATTTTGATAGATGAGAGTTCATCTACAAGGTCACTGACTAGCAAGTAATTATTAACTAACATGTAAATCTTCTATCTATATGATTATTGTTAATTAGAGGATTGAGAGCATTGAAAAGGAACTTGTAAGTTATCAATAATAATAATTATCTAAATAGATTACGTTTTATTCAAAAGACATCGGCATTATTGATGAATAAATATATATCAGTTTGAGTCATATGTAAGTTCTGTTTTAGGAATTCAATTGCATCGACAGTTTGAGCGACTGATTCTTTTTCTATAGCTTATTAAACCTTTCGCATGTTGTTTAAAGTTAGAAAATGTTCTGAGATTATGAGAATTTCTTCGATTATAATGATACTATTAATTAAAGTATTAATTAACGTATCCATTGTCGATAGAATTGAATCCCTTAAATAACGTATCTTAGATTTTACACAACAATGGCAACGTACAAGTGGATTAGAAGAACAATATTTATCTTCATGACAACTGAAGGAGTTCTACTGCAAGAATAACATTGGAAACAATTATGGAATGTGGTTTGCCTTCAGTAAGTTAATTTTAGTCAGTGTTCAGATAGATAAATAAATGTTTTATAAATTCATTGCTGAGATGAGAAGTTTCAATACTTTTTTTGAATTATTTCGAACCGTTGTTCACATCTGGTTGATAACGATGTTATTATGGACACAACATTTCGACCAATTAACGCGTGGTCCTAGCTAGGTGGGCATTGATTAGTTGATATGAGAAATGTGCGGATAATTGTGATATGTCCTTTCCCTTGTGTCAGTTATTGTTCGATCCTCCTGCTTTTAGGGCATGTTTTGTATTCAACCTCAGATAGTTTTGGATATTTGGTTATGATGGCGGCTTCCTTTCCGTATGCCATGATTTAGTATTTCATTTCTGAGATGACAAATTTTCATTTTTGTTTGTGCTATAGTAGTTCAAATTATTTTTCCCAGGTTAGTTGATATAGATGTTATTATAGATAGCGTTCATACAAATGACATTATCGGCTCAAATTCGATATAGATTTTATTATATATAGCGTGGATACAGATGATATTATAGCCAGAACGATGATATTGATGCTATTATGGATATCGTTGATACAGATGATATTATAGGAACAAAGTTAATATTGAATTTATTATTGATAGCGGTGAAGAAGATGGTATTTTAGACAGAACGTTGATATAGATGTTATTATGGATAGAGTTGATACAGATGATATAATATACACAACATTGGTATAGATGTTATTACATATATCGTTGACACAGATGATATTACAGACACAAAGTTGATATAGATGTTATTATTGATAGCGTTGATACAGATGATATTATAGACACAACTTTGATATAGATGTTAATATCAATATCGTTGATACAGATGATATTATAAACACAATGTTGATATTGATTTTATTGTGGATAGCGTTGAAGAAGATGGTATTTTAGATACAACCTTGATATAAATGTTATTATGGATATAGTTGATACAGATGATATTATAGACACGAAGCTGATATTGATTTTAGTATGGATACCGTTGAAGTAGATGGAATTTTAGACGGAACGTTGATATAGATGTTAAATATAGCGTTGATACAAATATAGACACAACGTTGATTTACATGTTAATATGGATATCGTTGATACAGATCATATTATAGACACAAAGTTGATATTGATTTTATTATGGATAGCGTCGAAGAAGATGGTATTCTAGACACAACGTTGATATAGAAGTTATGGATAGAGTTGATGCAAGTGATATTATAGACACAACATTAATATAGATGTTATTATCGATGGCGTTGATACAGACGATGTTATAGACACAACGTTGATATAGATGTTATATATAGCGTTTCTACAGATTATATTACAGACATAAATTTGATATACATGTTATTCTATATAGCATTGATACAGATGATATTATAGACACAAAGTTGATATAGATGTTATTATATATAGCGATGATACAGATGATATTATAGACAGAACACTGATATAGATGTTATTATATATGGCGTTGATACAGATGATATTATAGCCACAAGATTGATAGTGATGTTATTATATATAGCCATGATACAGATGGTATTATCGACAGAATACTGATATAGATGTTATTAAGGATAGCGTTGATACATATGATATTATAGACACAACGTTAATATTGATGTTATTATGGATAGCGTTAATACTGATGATATTATAGACACAACTTTGATATAGATGTTATTATATATAGCGTGGTAACAGATGATATTATAGTCACAAAATTGATATTCATTTTATTATGGATAGCGTTGAAGAAGATGCTATTTAGATACAACCTTGATATAGATGTTTTAGGAATAGAGTTGATACAGATGATATTATAGACACAACGTTGATATAGATTTTATTATATATAGCGTTGATACAGATGATAATATAGACACAACTTTGATATAGATGTTATCATATATAGCGTGGGTACAGATGATATCATAGACACAAGTTTGATATAGATGTTATTATGGATAGCGTTGATACAGATGATATTATAGACACAAATTTGATTTTGAATTTATTATGGATAGCGTAGATACAGATGTTATTTTAGACTCAACGTTGTCATAGATATTAATATAGACACGGCGTTTATACAGATGTTATTATAGATACATCGTCGATATAGGTGTTATTAGAGACATAACGTTCATCTTAGCGTTATTTTACATACAATGTTGATATATATGTCAATATAGACACAACATTGATTTAGGTGTTATTATGAAAACGGCGTTGATGCAGATTATTTTATAGACTCAGCGTTGTTATAGGTGTTATTATAGACACGCCGTTGTTATAGACATTTTTATAGATACATCGTTGATACAGAATTATTATAGACATGCTGTTGATATAGGTGCTATTATAGTTACAGCGACGATATAGATGTTATTACAACCACAGAATTGATATAGATGTTATTATTGACGGAGCTTTGATATAGATGTTATAGGCAAGGCGTTAATACGGATGTTATTATAGACAGTGTTGATATAGATATTAACATACACATAACGTTGATATAGGTGTTATTATAGAAACGGCGTTAATATAGATGTTATAGATATAGTGTTCATGCAAATGCTATTATCGATATAGCGTTGATATAGTTGTTGTGATAGACACCACGTTGATATAGATGTTTTTATAGGCACGAGGTTGATATAGATGTCATTATAGACAGAACGTTGATATAGAGTTTTTATAGACATGGTGCTGATATAGGTGTTATTATAGACACAGCGTCGATATAGATGTTATTACAACCATGGCGTTGGTATAAATGTTATTATTGTCACAGCGTTGATATAGATGTTAGTATAGGCACAGAGTTGATGTAGATGTTATTATACACACAATGTTGATACACATGTTTTTATAGATACGGTGTTAATATAGTGGTTATTATAGATACTACGTTGATGCATATGTTATAGATATAGCGTGATATAGGTGTTATAATAGATACCATGTTGATATAGTTGTTGTTACAGACAGAATGTTGATATATATGTTATTATAGACAGAATGTTGATATAGATGTTATTATAGAAAAACAACCAGCGACTTGGTCGAACCGTTGTGTCTATAATTAAATGTATAGCAATGATGATAGGAACAAAAGTGCAACCAGAATGAAGACATTTTATTACTATCAATTTTTTCTTTCATTTCTACTCTTCTACGTTTCTCTTTCCGCGAAGCTTTTACCACTTTCAATGATTTTTTTTTTCAAAAATGCTTTTTGATATATCTTCATATGGTTTTTCTTTTTCCTTTCTGTTATGGTCCAGGTTCCTTGTACCACGGTGATGGTCCAAGGTAGAACCAATGAAGAATAACTCGAACACAGGTATGGAATAACACAGATATATATTACAAATAGAATATATGTCAACTTGAAAACGTCGATAGTACTCCAAATAGTGTCTTGTGAGAGAACAGTTTCGTTCTCAGATTTTTGCTCCTTATTTGACATTGCACGTAGTAATAATTCTTGCAATTCCAAATATTTCTGTTCAGTTTTTTGCTGCTGTTGAAATTGGATTTTGAAAAGCTCAATAATGGTTGACTTCAAATCTTCCATGTTAACGTATATTTTTGTGTACCTGTGTACGTAAAAATTTTCCTTTGTTGTCAGTAAAATTTGATATCCAAAAACAATTTTTTTTTAATATGTGTTCGCGTAGAACTTGTTTTTTTTTAGAGTTTACTCGTTGACCACTGTTATGTGCGACGGATAGCAAAAGAGGGATGTCGTCTGCGTAAAGAATTCGCATTTCTTTTAGGGGTTTCCAAGTCGCCACTTGTTATGTGCGACGTATAGCAAAAAAGTATGTTCTCCGCGAATAGAGTTCGTTTGTCCTTTAACGGTCACCTCGTCGCCACTGTTATCGTCCAGGTCCTTGTACCACGGTGATAGTCCAAGGTATAACCAATGAAGAATAACTCGAACACAGGTATAGAATAACACAGATATATATTACAAATAGAATATATGTACAAAAGAGTAGAAGTGTTAGTAATAACAATCAGGTTAGGTTAGAGAGAACTATGTTGTCTCGAAGTATCACTATTCCAATGTCTTACAGTAATCATCTAACCGACTGTCTGACTCACTCTCTCTGTCTGACTTACTCACTCTGACTGACTGTCCCTGCTTCCTCTAGCGGCGCAGTATTTATGGGGTACGAACTAGTCCATTACTATTATGGGTAGGTTCCCATAACACTTTCAACATTCCTTTATGCCTTTTAAATATTATTTTAAATACGCCATCTTTTTTTCATTTGTAAACATTTTACCAAGTTCATATTTTGGTCCATTTTTTTCTGCAGTTTTTTTTATTGTTTCCTTCCTTTTTTTAATAATATTTTTTTCTCTGTTTCTATCTTCTAAATTCTTTCTTGCTCTTTTATTTTCTTCGTTGAGATTATTTTTTTCTGTCGTTATTTTTGCATTTATTTTTGATCATTCATTTGTTTACGTATTTTGTATCCTTGTTTTCCCTTAAACCTTTATATATTTATCTCTCAATTACTGGAATGAGGAATTCTCATTATCTGAATTATTTACATATGGACTATTGTCTTCAGGTTTGTTGCCATCATCACAACATTTCGGTCGTTGTACGTCCATTGGACTTCGTCAGATGGTCATCGTTCCTGGTAACTTACAGGCAATTTACAACTGATCCATTTATTTTCTCTACGGGGGTAGATCTTTCTCGTTTTGTTGACCATATCTGGGGAGATTTCATCTAGATCTTATTTAGTACTGCGCAGTTATTAGCCGCTTCGTTTCCACTGAGTCAAAGCACAGACTTCCTGCTTCAAGCATTAAACACACTATTTCTTTGTATATTTTCCATTAATTATTCGCTTTATCTTCCCTTCTTTCATTTTATCTTTGTTTTCTCCTTTTCATATTTCAGATATTTTTTTCCTTATTCCCTCTTATTTTTCCCACAATTTCTCATATTTTTCATATTTAGTTATTTAATATTTTTGTCTTACTTTTTTTCATTCATTCATTCTTACTTTTTAGTTCTTTCTTTTTTCTTCTTTCTTCCTTACTTGCATTCATTAATTCATTCTTTCTTTCTTTTTTTCGTTCCTTCTTTCTTTCCTTCTACCATTCATTCATTCTTTCACTCATTCATTCTTTTTTCTTTCTTTGATTTTTCTTCTTTCTTCCTTACTTTCATTCATTAATTCGCTATTTCTTACTTTTATCATTTCTTCATTCATTCATTCTTTCTTTCTTTCATTCATTCTTTCTTTCATTACCGTTCTATCATTTTTCTTCTTTCTTCCTTTCTGTCATTCATTAATTCAATCTTTCTTTTTTCTTGTCCCCTCTTTCTTTCCTTCTTTCATTCATTCTTTCTTTCATGTATTCATTCTTCTTCTTTCATTTTTCTTCTTTCTTCCTTTCATTCATTAATTAATTCATTCTTTCTTTTTCTTTCATTCTTTCATTCATTCATTCATTCTTTTTTTATTCATTAATTCACTCATTCTTTCTTTTTCTTTCATTCATTCTTTCTTTCATTCATTCATTCTTTCTTTCTTATTCTTTCATTCTTTCTTTCCTTCTTTCATTCATTCTTTCTTTCTTTCATTCATTAATTCACTCTTTCTTTCTTTTTCTTTCATTCGTTCTTTCATTCATTCATTAATTCACTCTTTCTTTCTTTTTCTTTCATTCTTTCTTTCTTTCTTTCTTTCATTGATACTTTCTTTCTTTCATTCATTAATCCACTCTTTCTTTCTTTTTCTTTCATTCATTATTTCTTTCATTCATTCATTAATTCCTTCTTTCATTCTTTCTTTCTTTCTTTCGTTATTGCTTTCTTTTTTCGTTCTTGTATGTTTCATTCATTCTTTTTTACTTTCTTTTCTTCATATATTATTCCATCCTTCTCGTACCTTTTTTTTCTTTTTCTTAATGCAGTTTATTTACTTTCCAGACCATATATTCATTCGCCTTCATTTTATTTTTAAAACTTTCATATTTCCAAATTCTTCTTTCTCTTTTTCTTTTTTTTTCAAAATGAAGTCCCTCTGTTCTTTTAAATGTTTACTCATTTATTGGTTTCCTTTCGGTTTAGGTGGTGAAACTATATATAATGGCGCTTAAACTTTGATTTTCAATTTTTTCTTGAAGTGGTAAGTTTTAGTAGGGGGGGAGATTCGGTAATGCGCAAGAATTCAGGTCGTGCTCTTTTGTCTTTGGGTTATTTTGAGAAAAATAAATTTTCTTAGTGAATATTCTGCTATCGTCGTTGCGTTTGTTCCTTTGATGTTTGAACCGTAAAGAACAGAAGCGAGACTCAACAAAAGATGCACGTATATTTCTTCTACAAAAGCATTTGCATGAGTAGTGCATATACAAATATACACACACCCAGATAGATAGATAGATACTAATATTTTAATAGATAGATATGAATGTAACTTAGATAGATAGATAGATAGATAGATAGATAGATAGATAGATATGAATGTAACATAGATAGATAGATAGATAGATACGTATGAATGTAACTTAGATAGATAGATAGATAGACAGATAGATATGAATGTAACTTAGATAGATAGATAGATATTCTTCAATATAATCATCTACATCAGTATTGCATATACATGCTTACATACACATGCACAGACGCACGCACACACGCACACACACACACATGGAGCGGCTTTGAAGCTCATAATGTATATTTTAGCTTTTATTTAAAGTCTTATTACGATTTAACCCCTTCTATGTGCTATATTCTTCAGGAAATTAGCGATCGTGGCTCTCGACAAATTCCTAGTATTTGTAGGTCTTAATAACTGTTGTCTTTTTGCTATCCCTCCTAAAACCTGTTCGTTCATTCATTTACACAAGGTCATTTGGTAGGTCATGCGGTGTTTTCTTCTTTCTATCTCGTCTTAAATATGTCTTGTGAGTGTCAGATTTTTCAAGCCCTCTTTCTTCATTATCGCCCTAGAAATTTCAATAGTCCTTTCCTTATACTAAGTCTTATGGCCATATTACGTTGAAAACACCAGTTCTCTTAGATTCACCGAAAATAAGAGAAAAAGGCAAATGTCCCAAACATACATGAGTAAATATTTGTACAAAAAACTCATTTTTCTGTACTTGTGCTTTGTGTGCTTTACGATCATGGCTCTCCACAATTTCCTTTCTTTTGTAGGTCTTACTATTTATTTATTTATTTTGCTATCTCTACTAATCCCTGTTTGTTTGACCGTTGAAACTGTTAGATGTAGACGTCTCTTCTACTCCAATAGCTTCATGTCTCGCACATCTCGCCTATGGAACTCCCTTCCCTATTACTGTTTCCCTGACAAATACAATCTCCAACGGTTTAAGTGTAGCGTCAATCGTCATCTCCAGTTGCCTTGATCTATCCACTTCCCTTCTCCACTTCCTTTCATCTTTCATTCCTATCTGTTCTCGCTCTAAATCTTCTGTAACCCCCTTGACTTGATCGACCCTCCGTCCTTCTCTTTCTCCACATCCTCTCCTTTACCACACCTATCTGCTCTTCCTCCAACCCTTCTGTAACCCCATGCGTGATAGTGGCCACCAGCCTTGATTGGGGTGATACGCTTAAAAAAAAAAAGGATAGACGCTGTTTAATGATATCCCACGTACCTTCAAATTTTCAAGAAACCTCCTTCTTTATTACACACCCTGTAAAGTTCTACCCTATCTTACAGATGTTAAGTATAATAGTTTTTTCATCAAATACAAACATATATATGTAAAATGAAAATATAAATGAATTAACGACAATTCGTCATCTTCTATGTGGCCCTTCCTAGTATTTGGAGTTCTTGGTATATATTACTTTTTTGCTCTCTCTACTAAAACCTGTTCTGTCATCCATTTTCACAGTTTTTATGTAGGCTACGCGCTGTTTTCTTCTTGCTTTCAATATGTCATGTAAGTGTCAAATTTTCCAAGCGCTCTTACATCATTATACGCGCTAGAAATTTCAACTCTCTCTTTCCGGTGTTAAGCATAAGTGTCCATTTTGAAATACAAACATATTATATAAATATATATAAATATATATATATATATATATATATATATATATATATATATATATATATATATATATATATATATATATATTAATGCATGTTTCATTAAATAATATAAAGTTTTGTCTGATTATTTTAAGTAAATTCCGTTTATATCGTCAGAGAAGCTTAATGACATTATCATTGAAAGACAAAATGTTGATACATGTTTTTAAGCCTTTCTAGGCTTTCGGCTTACAGAAGCCATCATTATTGATGACAAGTACATTACAATAAATTAAACAATACACGGACATAGCAACATTGATAGTTTGCTTTGTCTGCATGGGAAATTTCCAAGCAATGACAAATATCGTGCATACGAGCCGCTGGAAGCAAAAATCTCACGGCGGCCCATGATATCACACATGACCACGCGATGATGGCTTCTGTAAGCCGAAAACTTAGATAGGATTAAAAAATATGTATCAATATGGTGATTTTCTTTCGCCTCTCAATGATAATGTTATTAAGCGTATCAGACGATATGAAAGGAATTTGCTTAAAATTAATTCGCAAAACTTGTCTATATTATTTAATTAAACTTGCATTAATGAAAAAATGCTGCCTAAATACACACAATATATATATTCATACATACATACATACACAGACACACACATATATATAGACACACACTCACACACACATACACACATACACACACATATATATCTATATATATATATATATATATATATATATATATATATATATATATATATACATATATATGAATATGAAAAATGGAAAGATAAATGAATTAAAAATAATTTTTTTTTTCTGAGTGTCTGAAAGTTGATGATCAGGTCTTTCCACAATTTCCTAGTCTTTGAAAATTTTAGCTTTTTTCTCTGTCTTTCTTGAACCCCGTTCTGTCATCCACTTAAACAATTTTGTTAGGTAAGTTATTCGCTAGTTCTCCCTTTCTCTTTTCATCTAGTTCGATTGTAACCAATCTAAAGATTTGCCAACTGATATAATTTCAGATTATCTGGCAAGCAGTGTAGCTAAGTTTTACTTGACATTGCAGAAAACAATGCCGTCGATATATTTACTCAATATACAGTTCACTCAGCCGTACATTTGCAAACATTTGACAATCTAAAGTCCGAGACACTGCGACGCAGAACCTCGCATGGAAGCATGTAATGAAATATGGGTAAATTCAAGTGTGAAATAAAGCCTAACAAGCTTATCCCGTTTCATGTTTACGTGTTCTCGCCCAAGGCCTTTGTAAACCACAATCAGCAGCATTCTGGAAGCCGTACTTCCGTTTCTGTTGAAACGCTATTGTCAAATCCACCTCCGAAGCAGCATCTCCGCCATTGTTAAACAATGGATAAGTTTGAACAAAAGAACGCAGTCCGTTAGAAACAAATCCTTACGGCTACCAACCGCAGTGATTCTGCTTTGTACAAAGGGTCAGCACAACAGCTTTGCAGGACTGTTTACATTTTACATTAGCTTTGAGGGATATTTACTGATGCAACTTTATATTGCTTGTACGCTATTTACAAATTGCAGGATCTGATGTAAATGAGTGCATTATTTTAGATAATATCGAAGGGATTTTAGAAGATACTAGCAGCATGGCCCGGCGTTGCCCGTTCTTGGTTCAAAAATCGTACGACTCATACAGCAATCGCTATCACTTGACTTAAAATATTTTTGCCCTTCCTTGCCTTTAAAGGAGTGCCCTTTGCCGTGCTGATGTTACTACATGCCTTACGTCTTGCCTATGTCACACTGCGAATTTTTTCTAAGCTCTATACTAAACATTAAATCTGTTACGAAAAAAGAACTAAACAAAATGAACAAAAAAACGATCAGCTTTAAAAAAAAGACTCGTAACTGAAAAAAACGAATGAAAAAAGAATGTTAACAACAAATACTTTTTCATACCCAACCCAGTTCTGTGGAATCAGAATCAAAGTTGAGTTTAAGCAAGCGAATGAGCCAGTTGGAGTAAAGTGCCATGCAGATTTAAATTTTTCCCACTTGTGATGATAGCAGCTACCGATTTTTTTTGCATGCTAGAATCTTCCTGCCTATTCGTGGGAGCCAGCTATAGACTCTCGCTCTGGCCAGTAGAAAATGGCCGCAAACTACATGAAAACTGCCGTAGAAGCATGAAAAAATCGATTATTTCCAGTATCGATGGGAGTTGGGAATTGGAAAGTCGGTCTTGGCTTTTATACTAACTTGGAGCATGTGCATGTAAATCTTGGTGAAAATCCGTCGAAAATTGCGACGGTGCATTCGTTACACACACACACACACACACACACACACACACACACACACACACACACACACACACACACACAACCTGCTTTTATAGATAGAGATTTGTTCTTAAAATAGATACTATACTCACAACAGAAAGAAGATGGAAAACTTTTTTTTATTTACAATATAGAGGTTGGTCGTAAAACACAGCAAAAAAACACATTATCTAGAATCAGTTTTAATTTTTGTGCTAGTTATACGGAGAAGTACTAGGAAGAGGTAAAAAAAGTCAAACAATTATGTCCTGATCGCAAAAAGAAGAGGTATTGAGCAAACTTTCATAGGAAAATTAGCTCAGGGGGGAGATGTTGTAATGGAATATCCCACACTCCCTATCGCCTATGTGGACTGACTATATCAGTAGATATATATAGTGAGCACAGGATATACCTGGGAGCATGCTTCGGCAATTAGTTGGAGATTCGATGAACCCAGACGAAGCTATGCCGAAGGGCAGGGTCTCGTCTGGGGTGGTCGACAGCTACCCGACCCCGTGTATACGAGGCCTACGGGGAATTTTTTGCCCGATCCTACGGGCTCGGTTTTGCTCCGCATTAAAAACGGCCTTGTGACACATCTTGCCATGCGGCGGGGTAAGGTAAACATCCTTGCTTCGAGAATTACTAACCTGCCACCTGATTTTCTGCCTGTCATTAGTGTTTTCTCTTTTACAATAAACCTCTCTTTCTTCCATCGACGCGCGTGATGCTGTTCCTTCGCTCGATTACCACCTTTGTCTGTTAATAACCTCTTAAACGACACGACAGATTTCCATTTATTTTATAAACTTTGACACTATTTTATAATCATTGACATTATCTTATAAACATATTTCAGCTCAAACACATTTGTTTTTCAGTTTTCATATGCCATTTTTCTGTTATTTTTGTGTTTTAATTAATTTAATATTTCGTATTTAGACTTGTAGTGATAGCAAATAATAAATGACTAATTATCCCTAACACTCATAACTATACAATCTGGAATCAAAATAATTAATAATAAAAGAAACATTAAATGTTGAGCAATTAAAAATAGTTTAAAATTCAGATCTAGTTAGATCAATTGCGACTGAGTAGTGATTTCGAGCCTGACTGGGTGTCCCATACTTTCGGACGTGTGCCGCATCTAAGCTACGCCGAGAAAATCACCATAATCTGTATTTACTGCCATGTACAATGAAAAACATTACGTAGCAGTTTCTATCTAAATGTTTCTGTTTCTTAATACTAGGATCAGCCTTTGGAAAGCATTTTTTTTAATATCCAATTCGCCTTTTGATTCTAGTGGCCAACTTTCCGTCCTCTGTTAAAACAGTTCTGAGATATTTAAATTGTAGTACTTCTTTGATTTTAGTATCTCTAATTGGTAACATTCATGTCTGTTCCTTTTGTTAACAACCTTGCTTTATCTATTCTTGCAATTGATGTTTAATCCTTTCTTCCCGCTTGCCTTCGCTGACTTCTCTATGAGTTTTTGTAGTCTCCTTTCTGTGTTGGCTATCAAGACTGTGTCGAAACTGTATCATCTGCATATCTTATGTCGTTCAGACTGAATTAATGAAGCAATAAGTTCATATCACTGCAAACAAAGTAAAATCATTCATTCTTTCTGTCTTCTGTTTTACTGAACTCGACTTTTTTCTGCCGGGAAAGCATCTGCTTTCTTTAGCTTCTTCCTATTTTCTTCCTTTAAATGTTATTGTCTTGTGATTCCTAAGCAATCAAACAAACTAAACTTAGAGCGTGACCCGCAACTTAACGTAATCTCTTTTGTGCTCTTCAAAGTGTGGCGCTAAAAGTTTAACACGAAAGCTTCAGAAGCGTTTATTTGAAACCGGCATGAAAACACAATGTAATTTTGTAAAATGCCGTCTCTTCAAACGAGTCATCTGTTGGTCTGGCGTTCTTGAGGGAAAAAAATGCATTCATTTTGTCGTCAATACTCAGTCGTTATTCTTTTGTGATAATTTGAGCCAAGTGCGAATAGACACGATTCGACGGAAAGATATTAATATTTTATGCCTTGCTATTCCGTTCTGATTCTTTTACCTGTGTCCATTCAGCCGATGTACGCGCCAGGATTCTTCGGGTATCTCTCTTTGTACTTGGTAACCTTCTCAGAATTTTGAACCGAAATCTTTATTCAATCTACAGTTATATACTATTCTCACCTAGGCTAGCTGAGTGCACCAAGTGCTGTGGTCCGGTTTCTCAGGTCGGAAGGTGTCTTAGGGGCTGAAATTCATCGGAGTCTTTTAACAGAGTACCGCAACAGTTCACTGCCTCGTAAAAGCGTGTATGAGTGAATCGATAATTTTAAATGGCCTGACAACAGTGACGCCCGAAGAATGAGTAGGGCACCCGTCAACCTACACCGATAACGAGAATTCAGCAAGAAATGTTAATATCGAACCTGCTACATTACACATGAATGAATACCTCTCGGTATTTCAACTCTGCATATTCGGATCACTGATGTTTGTTCCTACTTGGTGAACACTTCTAACGGATCGGTCATGTTTACACTGTAACAGTAACATCAAGCTCAAACTTAGATCATGTGACCACAAATCTACAGATATGTTATGGCGAAAGTTCGGATAATGTTTGACTCCTGTATTCAACGATTCTTGATAAAATATAAAAAAGAATCTGAGATTATACTGGTAGCTTCCCTGTGGCTTTCATAGTTCTCAAATGTTCAAAACATATATAGATTTGTGCAAAGTATTTGTATATAGACAATATTGTAAAAACATTTCTCTGATAAATATTGTCTCCAGTAACACTGCTATCAAGTCTTGATTCTCTGGGGTTAATTCTTTACCCTTTTACCTCGTTGATTATCCCTCCGTGGTCATCATCAGTCCCATGACCAGCTGCAATCGTTGGTTCCCTGCGCAGCTGAGTACCAGACTTGATCCCTCCAATTTATAGGATCTGATGGATCTGATTAAGCTGTTATTTTTAGCCATATTAATATTATTTGAGTATGTTATGTTTTCTGTTTGTATTCTGTAGAGCCGGCTCCAAAGTATGGTCCTTAAGCCCTATAGGAGAATTGTCCTGTAATTGTTCGCACTTTTCTTAATATATGGGATGTTTCTAGCGGAGCGATCTCCTGGGAAACTTTAATGTCGATGTTACCAGGGACAGTGTTAGTAAAATTGTCCATTGCTTTTCTCACGAGGCCCAGACCTCGGTTTACTATTGGTACAGTCTCATTCTTCATTCCCACATACTGTTAATCTCGATCTCCAGAACCTTCTATTTGGACAATTTCTCAATAATATTTGTGGAGATGTTTCTCTAAGATGTTTGCTATGTCAGTAACATACTCTTCCTGAATTTCTTTTGTTTTATTAAAATATCAGATCTGTTATTCTTTTTTCCCTGTCAGTTTGAATTATTATTTTTTTTTAATTTCCTTTGATATCTGGCGTTTACACATTTCTTTCCGGGTCCTGTCCAGAGACCTAAGGTTAGAAATGGCATCATGACACTTTCCACTGCAAAAAATAAAAATAAAAAATGAAAATAAAATAAAATAAAAAAATAATTACATACATAAAGCCCTTCGTAAAGTGTGGGCTGTACTTGTCAGAACAATTATTTGTATCTCTTTGAGGCATGGACTTCCAGGGATCCCTTCAATCAGCCTACTGGAATCTTTTCCAACCAGTCCAAGGGCTCCAACTACAACAGGAATTGTTGATGTTCCCATGTGCCACATTTTTGAGATTTCTATTTCAAGGTCCTTGCATTTTGACAGTTTTTCGATTTATCTTCAAAGATACATTGCAGTCTGCAGGGACTGCCATATCAATAAGTAGGCACTTATTTTGTTTGTGGTCTTTAATAACAATATTATTATTATTATTATTATTATTATTATTATTATTATTTCCTTGTATTTCTGTTGTATACTCATTCCCTTCCAGGCCCATCCAAGGACCTAAGGTCAGAAATGGCATGGGCTCCGAGGAATCCCTTCAATGAGTCTATCGGAACCTTTTCAAAACAATCGTAGTGCTCAACTACAGCTATAATTATTGATGTTCTCATGTGCCACCTTTTCTTTTGGATTTTCATTCCAAGATCCTTGTATTTTGGTATTTTTTTAAGATCTTCAAAGATACATTACACTCTGCACGGACTGCCATGTCAACAAGAAAACACATTCTTTTTTGTGGGCTTTGACCACGATGTGTGGGCGATTAACTTTGATTTTTCCTTTTGTGTGTATTGTAAAGTCACAAAAAATTGTTACACATCCTATGTATGTAACACGGTCTAGGTTGATGTTCATGTCAGTTTCTTGCAGTTTCCTTCCCGTAGAAATTGCATATTTTCCACTGCAGATATTGGCCAAATCTTTCATGCAGAGTTTTATATTTATTTGGTGCCAACATTATTATTATTATTATTATTATTATTATTATTATTATTATTGTTGTTGTTGTTGTTGTTGTTGTTGTTGATATTGCTGTTATTTTTGTTTCGTTGTTGTTGTTTTCACTTTGTTTTGTGTAGTACGAGTTGCCCTCATATCTCAACCAGAGTCTTCAAGAGACATTGACTTTTGTATTAGAAGATGCAAACAGATGAGGTGTCATGCCTACAGGGAGGAAACAAAATAAGTAATTGTGTTCGTTGCATGGAGAGGAATCTACGCAATATGGGTGATGTACCCAAAGGTATGATGTTTTTCAATTTTTTAGTATTATTATTATTATTATTATCATTATTATTATTATTATTATTATTATTATTATTATTATTATTATTATTATTATTATTTCGAAGTAATAGATATTTACTGAGTTTAACTGAGTCATTCACAAGCCTGACAATAGAGTAGCTGAAGGAGCTCAGACCGGTACAATAGAAACATTTTTGGCGGTCAAGGTTGTTAATAATCACTCAATGCCAGGCGAACCTCTATTATTAATAGTAATAATCGAAGTTCACTATTAACCTGAACTTTCCATTCGCATTTCAACGCATAATAAGCGTCTCTTCGATCATAGCCCAAATCCAGAATCCAATATATCAGGATAAGAAGAGGATGCATAGAAAATGAAAAACAAAGGAAAGAGATTGATTGATTCATGACCTGAACGCTGCTTATTAAATTCGGGTGGTGACGAGTGTACTGGTTTATTTTCGGCAACTTTTAATCAACAGCGCCAGGATCAAATAAGATCAAGATGATAAGAGATGAAACAAGTAGAAATAAGAGTAATGTACTGTGTTGGTCAAATGATCCTTGTGTTTTTTTTCTTAATTAGATGGCATTAGGAGTGTTTATTTCTTTACATTTTTGCAAATATTATAGCACCATTCGTTTCTTAAATGTCAAATTTTGGCTGAGTTTTGGTTTTTATATCTGACATTGGAAATTATTGGAGATCTTATTAGGGAATAAATATACACTCTAAAAAAAAGTAATATTCAGTTTTACGTGTTCATTGGTTCACTCTGTAGATGAAAGGTCAAAGCATGTCCGACGATTCTATTAGAGGAGGGTAGGTTTGACTACTGTCGGAGAGCGCATATTTTTCTCTAAGATTCTAGCATAATTACGGCAGAAAGGGAAAATGAATAAATATACCCATTACTATATAAAAGTAGAGTCTAGTCAAATACGATTATCCACTAAAAATAACTTTTAAGTAAGAAATATCTAAACGAGGCTTACACAGGAGAGTCTTTGAACATTTTTGAATTTCATGTACCTACACAATATTTAGCTTTTGTTTATCTACACATGCCTTGATATTAAACGGGTGTAACAGCAATTGTCCAAATCATTTTTTTCACACTGAAAGACAGTATTAATTTAATTTCTACTTCAGGAGCCGGGCCGAGCCAGGAAATTTTTCTCCTCGGAATCGATCCTCCAAATCTATAAATCGACCATTCACCCCTTCATGGAGTATTGCTGCCATATATGGTCTGGAGCCCCTGCTGTTTGCCTCAGGGTTCTTGATGAGATCCAGAGACGGATATGCAATGTAATTGGCCCTGATCTGTCATCTCGTCTGCAGTCGCTCTCTCACAGACGCGACGTTGCCTAGCTCTGTCATTTTTACAAATACTTTCACGGTAATTGCTCCGAGGAGCTGCTTTCGCTGGTTCCTAGGCCTCATGAATTTAAACGTCCTACGAGGCTGGCATCCCGTTCCCACCCCTTCACCGTTGAAACAGTTAGATGTAGACGTCTCTTCTACTCCAATAGCTTCATGTCTCGCACATCTCGTCTGTGGAACTCCCTTCCTTATTCCTGTTTCCCTGACAAATACAATCTCCAACTATTTAAGTGTAACGTCAATCGACATCTCCAGTTGCCTTGATCTATCCACTTCCCTTCTCCACATCCTTTCACCTTTCATTCCTATCTGCTCTCGCTCCAAATCTTCTGTAACCCCCTTGCCTTGATCGATCTACTATCTTTCTCCACATCCTCTCCTTTACCACTCCTATCTGCTCTTCCTCCAAACCTTCTGTAACCCCTTGCGTGCTAGTGACCTCCAGCCTTGCTTGGGGTGATAAGCTTAAAAGAATATATATATATATATACCGAGTGCAACAGCAAAATTGTCCAAATCGTGTAACAGCATAATTATCCTTCGCGCAAAATGTTTAATATCTAAAAAAACCTCTAAACTAATTGAATTTTTATCCAGCTTTTCAGATAAGACGTTTAGCCAATTTAACACAATTTGTCGCAAGAATCACTTTGAATAATTCAACTAAGAAGAGAAAAGGTTAAAATAGTTTTGTGTCAGCTCCACTGTCTTTCCAAATGAGCAATGGTGAGAGGAAAAAAGATCATTCAGGACTTCAGTAATGATACTAACATTCATACACTGACTTCCATCTTCAAAGACTATTCAAAAACCAACAAGAAATCGGTGAATAAGATTGAAAAATAGCAAACTTTAGAGAGTAAAACTGGATCAGTATGTCGGAATAGAAGTAGGGATCATCACTTCTACTTAGAGATAAAGAGATCAATTAGAAAAGATCAAACTCAATCCATAAAACGTTTGGCACGTGAGAGAGGACTTTCAGCTATGAGAGTCCAAAGAGCAGAGAAGAAAAGACTTTGAAATGAAATCGTGTGTATAAACTCTTTCGCACCTTGTTACACCAGGACAGAAAGTTATAAGGTTAGAGATGGCAAAGATCATCTTGAAATGTCGGAAAAGTATCCTGAAATAATATATATATATATATATATATATATATATATATATATATATATATATATATATATATATATATATATATATACACAAGGTAACCAAAAAAGTTCTGTCCGTTTATAAAGGAAAAGAAGAAAACGCTTCACAATATGTGTAACTTATATTTAGTCTTCGAAGTAATCGCCATCGGCATCCAGTAACTTCTGACAACGTGTCACCAGCTGTTCAATACCCTTGCTGTAGAACGGATGGCGCAAGGTCAGGTGAATGAGGTGGATGGCACAAAGTCTCCCACCCAAGTGGCTGTATGGTATCCCTGACCACTCGCGCGACATGCGGTCTGGGGTTGTCATGGAGGAAAAGCACCAGTGCTGGCTCCCTCTGGCGCAATGCCTGTTGCACACGTTTCAATTGCTGCGAGTATAGGTCTCCGGTGACCGTTTGGCCAGTTGGTAGCAGTTCATAATGAACCACTTGACGGCCTGTCCACCAGACACAAAGCATAATCTTGCGTGGGTGCATAGGCGCTCTTGCGGTGTGAGGGACAGCATCCTGAGGCGACAATGTCTGGAACACTTGGGAGTTTCGTACAGAAACCACTTTTCATCACTGCTGAGCACTCGATTGAATAAGGATGCGGTAGGGTGGCGAGAAAGCAGCGATACGCAGGCTGCCACTCGTTGTCCCTTGTGGACCCCCAACAGCGTTTGCGGAACCCACTTGCTCAGTTTGTACGTCTTACCAAGGCGGTGCAGGTGAAGTCTAACTGTTTCATCGGAAATGTTGAACTGTCTTGCAAGTTCACCACACGTTAGACTACTGTCCTCTTCAATGGCCGCCTTCAGAACTCCGTCATTCAAGACCTGTGGTCGTCCACTGCGAAGCTCATCATGGAGAGACAAATCTCCCGACTTGAATTTTCGAAACCAACGCCTTGCAGTACGATCATCCACAGCACTATCCCCAAACGCTTGACATATGCGGCGACTTGATGCAGCTGCTGATAAGCCCACTTTGAAGTCGTAAAGCAAACAGCCCCGAACGAGACCTTTAGACACTTCCATCCTTCTCACAGCTGTCCGTCTTATAACTGATGGCCGGGCACGGTGCGCGTGTTTTTTATAACGTCTGATGTTCCTACTTCCGGCTGTCCGAATTTGAAAACAATTGCTACACGCATTTCGTATATATTTCAACTTCATTCAATGACTAATCAAAAAACGGACAGAACTTTTTTGGTTACCTTGTATATATATATATATATATATATATATATATATATATATACACACACACATATTTGTATGTCTGATGAATTGGAACGTGATTACGATTCCAATGTAACAAATTATAACCATGGAATATTAGTGTTTGAGCTTTATATATATATATATATATATATATATATATATATATATATATATATATATATATATATATATATATATATATTCTTCAATCTAATTCTGAGTAACGGCCGGATAAAATTGTAAACTTCCTAAATGACAAGTTCCTTCCCAAGTTCTTCATACTAATTAAGTTGTTATCGGTGTAATCAATTATATATATATATATATATATATATATATATATATATATATGCGTGTGTGTGTGTGTGTGTGTGTGTGTGTGTGTGTGTGTGTGTGTGTGTGTGTGTGTGTGTGTGTGTGTGTATGGCAAATATGCGATAAAATCCTCTAAACAAAGCCAAAATATTTTACTTAGAAATTTCCAGCAATTTTTATTATGAGAAAATTATAGTGTAAAATTTATTTTGGGGTTATAAAAATATTTTCCGAAACAAAAAAACGACATGGTCCGTAAGTTATCCATTTATATAAACCATAGGCCAAAAGTGGAAAGGACCATCTGGTTTCCATAAGTATTAAGTTTCGTACATCATTTGCATTCATTGGCATACCAACCCTATAAAATTAATATTAGGTTATGCAAAAATGAGATAAAATTTCAAATAAACTTTATGGAGTAATGGGTTAATTTCGTTAATATTATTATTATTATTACTGAATGTATGATAAAAGCTTTTGGGGAAAGAAAGTCTCTCTGACACAAATTGAATCTTTAAATTAATTTTAGAAAAAGTCAGGCAACCTTCAAGACGACTCTTGGAACTTCGGAGGGTGGACCAATAACTTTGGCCTATACATTGCATCTAGTTAAACAAAAGGTAATGCGCACAATACTGTTATATTTAACAGTCAACATAATACAATATTTATTAAGCAACCATTAATCTAATCTTCCAATACCAAGAAGAAAGCACTATTTGCCCAAAAGAAAGCTCCCAGAAGAATATGCAAAGGCCTGTTTTTCTTTGCTTGGAAGCCATAAAATCTGATGACAGCTGACGGACGCACTAGAAAAACCATCTAAGACAAAAGATCATCTTTACAGGATTAAGTTTTATGATTGTATTGAAAATTGGCAGGAAGCACGGTGGAATTGAATGTGTGTCTTAGGAGTAAAATCTATCATGCATATAATATGAATTATTAGTTGTACAGAAAAAAACAAATCTCAGTCCCGATGGATTTCATCCGCTGATGGCGACTATTTGTACTAATAAAAGTCGATGAAAGAAAGACAATGGTCAAGATAACCAAATTCCAAGGGAATTGACACAGAGAATCCAAGAACAGAAAATAATATCGCTCACCTATAAATGAAGCCCTAATGGAGGTTACAATGCTTAAACAAACAAAACTTTAATGGATTCAAAATGAATAAATTAAGCATAGAAAAGAAAATTAGACGAGAATAGATTGTATGAAGGAAAGGTTAAATAAAGCCCTCTAAGATGCTAGGCACAGCAGGTATGAAGAGAGATATAAAAAAGCACACTTTACTAAGAGCGACAAAAGACAAACCAGAGTGGAGAGCTATCATTGCCGACGCCCTGATAGAAAATGGCACATAGGATATATGGACAGAGAAGAAAAAGGATGAAGAAAACGAAATACTCAAGGAAATGATCGGATAAAAAGGACGTAAAACTGCATTCAATTTATGTTTTTATTCTTCTTTAAACACGTATTGCTTCCTTAATTAACGAAATTGAAATTCTTCACGAATAAATGAAATATATATATATATATATATATATATATATATATATATATATATATATATGTATAGGGTGACCCCACAAACCGGGAATTTTTTAAGTGCGTATTGCCAGAAATGAGCAAGTGGCAACACTGCGAGACAGTGACCTTGAGCAAGTAAACATTTCGCCACTTTAATAACAAGAATGAAATTCACAATATCCCAGCTGAGATGTTGCATCAGTAAATAGGGGTCTCAACAGCAGATTTCAAGAGTGCATTCGTACAGGAGGACGCCATCTACAGGGCATAATTTTTAAAAAATGAAGATTCCATCATTGTTTCTTAAATAGCTTGTTTTAAGGTATCAATTACTATGAATTAAATATTTTTCTTCCATCACTCTTGGCTTTATTGGATTGTTAAAAAGTTCCCGTTTTTTGGGGTCACCCTATATATATATATATATATATATATATATATATATATATATATATATATATATATATATATATTTCGTACAATAAGAATTAATATACCTTTAGTTAATGACCAATTTCACCTGCGAATTTTAAATTTTAAATTCGCAGGATTTTTCAAAGTGTGTATAGGCTGAAATATAAACGGTTTGAAAAATCCTGCGAATGTAAAATTTAAAATTCGCAATTGAAAATAGTCATTAACTAATAGTATCTTAATTCCAATTGTACAAAAAATGTGGCTCTGTTTAAAGAAAATAAACATTTATGAATCAGTTTTAACATTTAATATTGAATATTCTACGTTTAAATAGAACTCTCTTGGATTATACCAAGGTAGTACTATCTACACACACACACACACGCACACACACACACACACACACACACACACACACACACACACATATATATATATATATATATATATATATTTTGTGGGAATGTATAATAAAAATGAAAAAATATTTCGTGTGACGTGTTCCGTCCTTTAGAACTTCATTGGTCTAAATGTGTTGCATTGTTGCGACGATACATGCGCATGAAAGAAGGTTTCTGGAATTTTTTGTTTTTTATTTTGTTTTCGTATATCATGCAGACGATTGAGATTATAAGATCCTATGTATAGAATTCTTCAATCTTGTTCTAGTGATTGGAGATGTCAATGTTTTGTTGTGATTTGATTCTGCAATTTTTTTGTAGGATCTGGATCTTTCAATATTTCAAGTGATTGGATTCTTCAAAGTTTTAGCCATTGGATTCTTAAATTATTTAACATTGGATGCTTCAATTTCTTGTAAGGGTTAGATACTTCAGTTTCTCATAAGGATTGGATTCTATAATTTTTGTAAGGATTAGTTTCTTCAAACTTTTGTAGCCATCAGATTCTTCAGCTTTTGTTGAGCTTGGATTCTTCATGTTTGTGTAGGGATGGTCTTTAATTTTTGGTAGGTATTAATGTCTTTAACTTTTTATAGGGATTGAATTCTATAATTTTTGACAGGATCGGATTCCTGAATTTCTTGGAGTTATTGGATTCTTCATTTTTTTTTATAGAAATTGTATTCTTCAGTTTTTTCTGAGATTGGATTCTTCAGTGTTTTGTAATTATTGGATTCTATAATATTTGTAGTGATTGCATTCCATAATTTTTGTAGCCTATTGGATTCTTCATTTTTTTTCTAGGGATTGGATTCTTTCATTTCTTTGTAGGGATTCGACTTTTCAATTTTACTTAATCCTTAATCTCTGTAGCCATTGTATTCTTCAGTTATTTGTAAGAATGGAATCATTTATATTTTTGTAGGTATTAGATTCTTCAAAATTTTAGGGATTATATTCTTCAGTTCGTCTGCAAGTGACAAAAATTTTAGCATCGTTTATTAGGGCAGTGAAAAAATTAAAATGTAATATTTCAAATTTCTATATATCTGGAGACAATTATTGAAAACAAATAACTATTTCTGTAGGTAAAATACTCCTACTCGTTTATATAAATCTCGTTTCCCACAGAATTAAAACTAGAGGTAACCATCTATCAAGAAGGTTGGGAAGCAGACAATTTTATGATAGGTTTTAATCATTAAATCACTTTTTTGTTTTAACGGACACTGACGAAAGAGTGATCATATTTTCAACGAGATGCTATTTGTGTGCTTTAAAGCAAAGAAACGCAAAGAATGCCGACGAGTAAATTTACCATTCGACACTCAATTGTCGCTAAACGAACTTGACAGTCTGTCAATACCGCTTTTTCCTTTGCTAAAAGAACATGATCGTATGATGAATTTTTGATGACCCTCGGGTTCGGAAATGCATGTATGCAACAGGCATGAGTAGGGCGTCAGGAAAGCGATATTTGGTTTGGTACAAATGGGTTACAATGAAAGAACAGTTGTTATGGAGAAATCCTAAAGAAATCCGCGTATAGCGAAAGTTTCAGATTTCAAAATGGCCAAAAATGTCACAGTTCTGAATAGAATTTGCTATTCATGAAACAAAGATTTAGGTATCAGACACTGGTGATTCATGACTCTTAGTCGCAACAATTAATACAAAATTAAGAACATATATATATATATATATATATATATATATATATATATATATATATATATATATATATATATATAAGATTTAAGCGTATATAAACAGAATGAAACAAATTCGAACAGCGAAACCCAATTATATGCGACTAATATTGAAATTTGTTACTAAAACGAGGAAAGAATTAAAAAGGAATTTTAGCAATAAATTTTATTTATAGTAATGCTTTCACATTTAACCCTCCTGTATATACTTGGGTTTCGCTGAGCGAATTTATTTTATTTTGTTTATTTAAAGTACCGAAGTATTATTCTGAAGAAATGTTTGACAAAAAGAGATCCTTTAAAGAATTTGTTTTTGTATATTTAAGGGAATATACAAATTCTGTGTGACAAAATTTTCTTTAAACACACACACACACACACACACACACATTCATATATGTATGTACTGTTTTATTTCTTTGCGGTTTCTTTTTTTTCACTTTTGGGGTTACAAAATGTTAGGATTGTGAAAATAAGTTTTTTCTGAATGATTAATGAATTAACATTTTGTTAAGAACAATGATTTACATTAATAAATAAACACACACACAAACACACACACACACACACATATATATATAATATATATATATATATATATATATATATATATATATATATATATATATATATATATATATATATATAATAAAAAGGCTTAAACACTAATATTCCATGGTCATAATTTATTCCATTGGAATCGTAAATACGATCCAATTCATCAGTCCTACAAATTCAAAAAAGAAAACATAAAAAACAACTCCGGGAATAAAAACTCAAATTTAGTGAGATTGTATGTATGAGAGTGTGGAACGAATGCTAGAGTAAATGAAAGCTATAGGGAGGGATAGTAGACGAGAGAAGGACAGGAAGGTCTAAAGATGAAGGGGGGATTAAAATTTAACAGAGATAAGTTTTAAAGAGGGGAGTCAAAGACGGTTTAAGTGAGAGAAATATGAATAATTTAAAATGTCTAATACATTAAAGATACACCGGAAATGAGTATACATTTTGTGGTGACATACACAGACAATAGACGATATAATCTTAAAGCTCAGAAGATGAGAGATGGAGGGGAAAAGAATAAGGGGTGGGAGATGGAGTGAGGGACTAAAACCGAAGGTCATTTATAAAAGAGCCGCTGTGTAATCAAGAAATTTTGAAAAAGGTAATATCGACTACAGGTTACAAATCTAATATAAACATATGAAAATAAGGATTATCTAATCCAGAAAGGACGTATAGTTCTATGTTTATAAACACGTACGTATACACATATACACAACAACATATTCATATTTTCTCGTACATACATACATATAGGCGTATACATATATATATATATATATATATATATATATATATATATATATATATATATATATATATATATATATATATATACACACACACATATACATACATACATAACACATACATCCATACACATCCACTCCTACACATATATACATCTACACACATATATACATACAGACATATTCATACGTGCACATAAACAATATATACATAAAACCTTACACATCTCCATACAAATACATAAACGCACCAATCTAAACAAATAAACAATGTATCCCTCTATCTATCCGTCTAACTATACATACATACGTACTTATACACCAATATACAGATATATATATATATATATATATATATATATATATATATATATATATATATATATATATATATATATGTATAGATACATACCGAAACATGCACACACACACAGACATATAAACATATCTACATACACATCTACCTACATATAGTGTTTATGTGCACGTATGTGTATATCCGTATGTATATATGTGTGTAGATGTATATATGTGTAGGAATGGATGTGTATGGATGTATGTGTTATATATATATATATATATATATATATATATATATATATATATATATATATATATATATATATATATATATATATGTATATATATATATATATATATATTTTAGAATTGGACATTGTCCGACAATTTATTTAGAGACATTTATATTATGTTTAACGTTCTTTTTATAGATACAAGTATTTAAGCAAATGCTCTGTTTTATAATAAACAGTATTAAATAACATTTACCGGCCTGAATGTCCGAGAAATTTTCATAGAAAATTTTCGCTCTCCGACAGGAATCGAACCTGTATCCTATACGGAACCATCATTTCGCGTGATGTGCCTTAACCTTTCGGCCACAGATGAGCGTCTGTATGTCCGAGAAATTTTCTATGAAAATTTCTCGGACATTCAGGCCGGTAAATGTTATTTAATACCTTTTATTATAAAACAGAGCATTTGCTTAAATACTTGTATCTATAAAAAGAACGTTAAACATAATATAAATGTCTCTAAATAAATTTTCGGACAATGTCCAATTCTAAAATATATGACGTCATTTGTTTACATTTGATACGCTAGAGCAGATATGAATAGAAGAGATTCATGGAAGATTTAAGTTTAAAGATAGTAAACTCGACCTTGCTAACCAGACGCTCATCTGTGGCCGAAAGGTTAAGGCACATCATGCGAAATGATGGTTCCGTATAGGATACAGGTTCGATTCCTGTCGGAGAGCGAAAATTTTCTATGAAAATTTCTCGGACATTCAGGCCGGTAAATGTTATTTAATACTGTTTATTATAAAACAGAGGATTTGCTTAAATACTTGTATCTATAATAAGAACGTTAAACATAATATAAATGTCTCTAAATATATATATATATATATATATATATAGGTGTGTGTGTGTATACGCCTATATATATGTATGTACGTGAAAATATAAATATGTTTTTGTGTATGTGTGTATACGTATGTGTTTTTGAACATAGAAATATAGGTCCTTGCTGGATTAGATAATCCTTATTTTTATATGCTTATATTAAATTTGTAACCTGTAGTCGATATTACCTTTGACTAATTTTCTTGATTACACAGCGGCGCTTTTATAAATAACCTTCGGTTTTAGCCCCACTCCCCCACCACTTATTCTTTTCCGTCTCCTTCTCTCATCTTCTGAGCTTTAAGATTATATCGTCTATTGTCCGAGTATGTCACCACAAAATGTATACTCATTTCCGGTGTATCTTTAATGTATTAGACATTTGAAAATATTCCTATTTCTCTCACTTAACCGTCTTTGTCTCCCCTCTTTAAAACTTCTCTCTGTTTAATTTTAATCCCCCCTTCATCTTTTCACCTTCCCGTTCTTCTCTCGTCTGTTACCCCTCCCTATAGCTTTCATTTACTCTAGCATTCGTCCCACACTCTCATACATACACTCTCACTAAATTTTATTTTTTATTCCCGGAGTTGTTTTTATGTTTTCTTTTTGAATTTGTAGGTCTGATGAATTGGATCGTATTTACGATTCCAATGAAATAAATTATGACAATGGAATATTAGTGTTTAAGGCTTTTTTATTATATCCTTACTCTGTCCTAGACATTGAGTTCTACCTGGATTCTATCCTCTTGGAATTATCTTTTAGACATATATATATGTATATGTATGTATATATGTATATATATTTATATATTTTAGGTATATGATTGCATATGTATGCTTATATTTACCACAAATGTTATCTATCTATCTATCTATCTATCTATATATCTGTGTATATATATATATATATATATATATATATATATATATATATATATATATATATATATATATATATATATAAGATTTAAGAAACAGCCGATATTTTTATACATAGCCCTCAATATTGAAAAATATTCAAATAATATTAAAAACCTAGCCTTAATAAACTGAAGAACGGAAATTTTTCCCAAGAAATTTTGAAGTCAGGAAAAGAATTAATATTTAAATGTAATATTTTACAAATAAAATACAAGAACAAATACGAAAAGTTTATCAGGCTAACACGTTTCACTTTTATTAAATCTTCATCTCTGAATGAGTTACGGGTAAAAATAAAATTTGGTATTTTTATTTTTTCATTGATTCTTCAGGCTTTATATGTATTTGACTTGTGAAGCAATGTTGTTATAATTTTTGGCATTTCCGAATTCAAAGTTAGACGACGCGTCCTTTCGAAACTCCATATATATATATATATATATATATATATATATATATATATATATATATATATAGAGAGAGAGAGAGAGAGAGAGAGAGAGAGTAATTTATACAAGAATTAATTCACAGAAATAATTACTTAGCTATGTATGCGCGTGTTGTGCGCCTGTGTGTGGTCAGTAGTGTGCTGCGATAGTTTGTACGTTGCTTGAACACAATCTTGAAGCCATGTTTTTTTGTGGATGTTTGCTCGCCTATTTATATATGTTCGCCAATGGTACATTATTCAAGTCACTAGAAATGATTATGGATCCGCATGCAGTTATTTGTATCATTTATATTGTGTTTTGTTAGTTTTTTTACTTATCATTTAATATCGAGTGTATATACATATATATATATATATATATATATATATATATATATATATATATGAAGAAATATGGTCTTAAGGTGTGCTATATTTATTGGATAAAGTGCTCAATATCAGAGATAGAGCGTGTGTAAATATAAAAGTGAACATAGAAGTCAACAGTTAGAGGCAACACTTTGTTTCATGCTAGATGCAATCATCAGGCCACTAGTGCTGTTATTTCTTTCGGCTATTTATATATAAGGGTCAGTGGCGCATTGTGGGTAATCTATGTTGACGGTTATTTTACCGGAAGTCGTTTATTTGTTTATTTATTTATTTGGGTTGAATTTTGTTGCTTCTTTTTATTTATTTATTTTATTTCTTATCTTATATATTTGTTTATTTTTATTTTGATCGGTGTTCTTCGGAAGAAGTTACTTTTTTACTCTTCACTTTTATATATATATATATATACATATATATATATATATATATATATATATATATATATATAGAGAGAGAGAGAGAGAGAGAGAGAGAGAGAGAGATAGATAGCTAGATAGATAGATAGATAGATAGATAGATAGATAGATAGATAGATATACAAAAAGTAGACTATGCCATATAGAAATAGAAAGAACTCACATTGTACTCAAAACTACAGCTTGCTAATTACGATGGGATTTATCTATGTAAAATCTCTGTGATCTTTTTTTCTTTTCTTTACTGAAATGATCAGTGGTAAATGCCATGAAGCCATTTCTGACCTTAGGTCTCTGCTTGGGACCCGGAAGGTAATCTGTATATAACAGAAATCAAAGCAAATAACAATAATAATAATAATAATAATAATAATAATAATAATAATAATAATAATAATAATAACAATAATAATAATAATAATGGGACTTACAACTATACAAGATTGGCCGTTAAAAAAGAAAGTGCATAGCTTCTTTAACAGAAGCATGAATATGCAAGAGAATTTTGCTTAACTCTTGAAAGTGGCGCTGAAGCAGACACATCTGCCACAAACTAAGCAATAAAACTAACACAGGAAGAGAATAAGACTGGGCCAAAAGCAAATAGAAGAATACTGGAGCCGAAAGTCTCTACAGCCAGTTCCATCCCCCAAAGCCAAAATACTGATGTAAATCAGTTCACAACCCACCAGTATCAGGATTTAAGGGTGAGACTGGAGGGTTTATTCTTGCTACACATGACCGGAGCTTGCTTACAGGCAACTAACAAGCTAATGTCATGCATAATAACAAAACACAAAATGTTAATTCTGTGGCAAATATAATGAAACTATTGATCTCCCTATCTGGGGATACTCAATGCTTACACCCAGTGAATACAAAAATCGTCATGAAGGGAGAGGTCAGTATCTGCATTGGAAGATTTATCATCACGACGGGATAAAAATTGGCATGAGGCAGATTTTACCATCCTCTGCGTTGTCTCTCTCAACACAGATCGAAAGAAGTTATTTTCAAAAGACCGCAAAGAAAAGTTAGAACACATATTGTCAAGAGCATAGCAAGTGATAAAGATATATCTGCAAAGGTTTTTAAAAGATTAAGGAAATAAAATTTTCTAGAAATCGTAAAAAATGTGTCCATTAAAATCCAAACCTTTTCGAGCTTTAGGACTAATGGAGAAAGTAATTCAAGAACAAATTTTTAAAAAATCCCTGGTGTAGCAACTCACCAGGAAATACACAAAATAGTTCGAACAAGCACAACCCATTTCCTGCTAAGAGCTTTTCCATTTAAGTCTTATTTTGTTAATATCCGTATTTTCTTTAATTAAGTGGAAACAATAAAAAATCTCATTCTTCGCTTGACTTTGGTCATTGGTTATGACCCTGCATGTGATAATATATCAAATGCAATTAAAGAGAAAGTTTGCCAGAATAATAATAATAATAATAATAATAATAATAATAATGATAATAATAATAATAATAATAATAATAATAATAATAATAATAATAATAAAAGAAACTGGTACGAACACCACCCAGACCCGGTTACGGAGATAGGGCCTGTTAAAATTCTATGGGACTACACAATACACACTGACAGAACAATCAAAGCCAACCGCCCACACATTGTTATTAAAGACCACAAACAAAATAAGTGCCTCCTTATTGATATGGCAGTCCCTTCAGACTGCAATGTATCTTTGAAGATATTCGAAAAACTGTCAAAATGCAAGGACCTTGAAATAGAAATCTCAAAAATGTCGCACATGGGAACAGCAACAATCCCTGTTGTAGTTGGAGCCCTTGGACTGGTTGGAAAAGATTCCAGTAGGCTGATTGAAGGGATCCCTGGAAGTCCATGCCTCAAAGAGATACAAAAAATTGTTCTGACAAGTACAGCCCACACTTTACGAAGGGCTTTATCTATGTAATTATACATATTTTTTTTATTCATTTTTTTATTTTTTATTTTGCAGTGCAAAGTGTCATGATGCCATTTCTAACCTTAGGTCCATGGGCGGGACCCGGAATGAAATGTGTAAACGCCAGATATCAAAGGAAATAAAATAATAATAATAATAAAATGAAACGCAGAAAATATTAGATATATTAGTTTTCTATGCAGTTACGCTCTTGCCAAGCACTCTACACATGATGTCAATTATAAAATACGCTTATATTTAAATTTGAAATGTAGCGTAACCCTCAAAAAACAAGATGTACCCAGCGATATCATACTGGCAACATTCAATTCTACATAATAATTAATGTGGTCAAAAGATCTAAAAAAAAACATAACAAACAAAATTAAATTTATAGATATTTTTTATTTAGATATAGAACATATGCAAAAATACAATAAAAATCATACATATTGACCTTGTTGGTTCAGATTCTAAAAGATTTAAACACACACATATAGAGAGAGAGACAGACAGACAGACAGACTGCCAATGCGAGAAAGAGGGAAAGTATAACAGCTGAGGGAAAGAGAGGATATTGTTATGGATTGATATATATCGTCAGAGTTAGAAACTTCAAATATTTCGATCAATAGATAGATAGATATGTTAACAGATAGATAGATAGATAGATAGATAGATAGATAGATAGATAGATAGATAGATAGATAGATCTTTCGGAACTTTACAAAATAGATCCTTTTGTCTTCTTGAAAACTCTGACATAATTCAATTGTTATATCAAACGATTTTCATTACGGCATGGTTTCTCTAAGCTTTCTTGTCAAAGAAATCACTGCGCATTTATTTCGAGGAGACAACACTGTCCAACAGTGTGATATAAGAGAGCTGTTCAGACATTGTTTTGGACATTCTACTTAGATCGACACGACGTCTCAGCTGACATTCGCCTGCAAATAATAGTATACATTGCAGGAGAAACCCGAAGGAAAAAAAAGAGACGTTTTATTAAATGGATACTTTGATCTATGGATATTTGATTAAACTTGCTCAAAGCAACGAGCGAAAAACTTTCGATAGTAAAGAGAAATAACTTGACTAAGAATAATAAAGGGTCGAAATATGTAAAAAAAAAAGACCAAACTAAGTAGAATTGGTAAGAAGAGCTACTGAGAAGAAAAAGAAGACCTTTTAAGAAGAAGAAGAAAAAGAAGACCTGTTAAGAAGAAGAAGAAGAAAAAGTGTTAAGAAGAAGAACCGTTGAAAAGAAGAAATGCTGATAAGAAAAAGGAAAAGTACAACCGCAAAGAAGGAGCGCTAAGAAGAAGAATCGCTAAGAAGAAAAGATAAACTGCTAAGAAGAACTGCTAAGAAGAAGAAGAAGAAGGAGAAGAAGAAGAAAAGCTAAGAAAAAGAACTGAGAAGAAGAAGAAGAAGAAGAAGAAGAAGAAGAAGAAGAAGAAGAAGAAGAAGAAGAAGAAGAAGAAGAAAAAGTAGAAGAAGAAGAAGAAGAAGAAGAAGAAGCCGAAGAAGTAGAAGAAAAAACTGTTAGGTAGAAGAACCGGTAAGAAGAACTGCTGAGAAGAAAAAGAAGAAAAAAATCGCAAAGAACAACTGCTAAGAATATCTGCTATGAAGAAGAAGAAAGACTAAGTAGAAACGAAAAAGAACTGCTAAGAAGAAGAAGAAGAAGAAGAAATGGTGGAGGAATCTAGGAGCCAAGTTCGATAAAATGTAGGTTGAAGGGAAAAAGTAAAACATATAAGAGATGGATGAATAAAATGAGAAGGATCGAGAAAAGAAAGTAGCTAAAACTGGAGCAGATGATGATATGGAAATAAAAGAAATAAAAACGAAACAGCCAGGGATATAGAATGAGGAAATAAGGGGAAAATAAAATGACAGTTTGAGAAAAGTAATAGAAAATGAATAGTCGAAAAGTAAGTCGGACAAAAGAATTTTACAGAGTGAAAAGAGTTTAAATTAAAAACCAAGAAGAAGAAGAAGAAGAAGAAGAAGAAGAAGAAGAAGAAGAAGAAGAAGAAAGCTGGTGAGTACATCATAAAAGGAAGGACAATAAGGCAGACGAGCAGGAGCAATTACGAATAGACTACTAACATTGCTCAACAGTGTTTTGCTACAGAATCAAGAATGCTGTTTTATAGGATGCCTTTTTGAGGAAGTCACGTAAATGAACTGAATTTTTCTCGAAATGACTCGACATTTTTGTAACTTACAAATTAAATTTTTCCCAAATATCATAAAATTTAGATACATGAGTATATGTGCAGGTATTAAACATGATCATATAAACAGTTTATTTCATTTAAAATATCGGGAAAACACGGGCTTTTTTATTAAAAGAACATTTTCTACCTATTATAAACGTTTTTCTACCTCAATAGCACAATACCCCTTGCCTTTATAACGATTATCTATTTGGAAAATATTTTGATGGAACGTTTCATCGTGTTCTTCGCTGAATACTGCTGCGTTTTTCGGAAAGTAGGGCAGATGTCAGTACAAATAATGCGCCTTTAGTGACATAATTCATCCTAAATTTTTATATGTTTCAATCATATTTTGAGCTGGTATTTTCATTTTAATTTGGCGCCTTGTGACTTCCAAGAAGACCATTACAGGCGCCTTTGAAACATTTCCAGGCCTCCAATTCCAATTCGTTTAATATTGCTTCAAACTCATTGTCTCTCGTGATCTGTCGAATTTGAGGCCCGACAAAGATTCCCTCTTTAATTTTAGCTTAGGAAGCCTTGGAAATTTTGTTTTTAAAAATAAAAATAATTGTGTTTAAAGGCTTTCGCAAACTGTTTCATTAAACGCAATTTTATATGAAAGAAAGAAAGAAAGAAAGAAAGCCAGAAAGAACACCAATGATGCCTGATGAAGAAGAACAATAACAATGAGCATGTGAAAATGAAGAATGAAAGAATAATGAAGACGTCTGAAGAAGAAAGAAAGAAAGAAAGAAAGAAAGAAAGAAAGAAAGAAAGAAAGAAAGAGCTAGAGAGAGAAAGAACATCGATGATGTCTGATGGAGAAGAATAACAATGAGCATGTGAAAATGAAGAATGAAAGAATAATGAAGACGTCTGAAGAAGAAAGAAAGAAAGAAAGAAAGAGAGAAAGAGAGAGAAAGAAAGAACAACGATGACAATGAACATGCGAAAATGAAGAATAAAAAATAATGAAGACGTCTGAAGAAGAAAGAAAGAAAGAAAGAAAGAAAGAAAGAGCTAGAGAGAGAAAGAACATCGATGATGTCTGATGGAGAAGAATAACAATGAGCATGTGAAAATGAAGAATGAAAGAATAATGAAGACGTCTGAAGAAGAAAGAAAGAAAGAAAGAAAGAAAGAGCTAGAGAGAGAAAGAACATCGATGATGTCTGATGGAGAAGAATAACAATGAGCATGTGAAAATGAAGAATGAAAGAATAATGAAGACGTCTGAAGAAGAAAGAAAGAAAGAAAGAAAGAAAGAGCTAGGGAGAGAAAGAACATCGATGATGTCTGATGGAGAAGAATAACAATGAGCATGTGAAAATGAAGAATGAAAGAATAATGAAGACGTCTGAAGAAGAATGAAAGAAAGAAAGAAAGAGAGAAAGAGAGAGAAAGAAAGAACAACGATGACAATGAACATGTGAAAATGAAGAATGAAAGATTAATGAAAACGTCTGAAGAAGAAAGAAAGAAAGAAAGAAAAAAGAAAGAAAGAAAAAAGTAAGAAAGAAAGAAAGAACAAGAGAGAGAAAGAACATCGATGATGTCTGATGGGGAAGAATAACAATGAACATGTGAAAATGAAGAATGAAAGAATAATGAAGACGTCTGAAGAAGAAAGAAAGAAAGAAAGAGAGAGAGAAAGAAAGAAAGAAAGAAAGAACAACGATAACAATGAGCATGTGAAAATGAAGAATGAAAGAATAATGAAAACGTTTGAAGAAGAACGAAAGAAAGTACGAAAGAATAAGGAGAGAAAGAAAGAAGAACGAGGATCTCTGATGGAGAACAACATGTGAAAATGAAAAATGAAAGATTGAAGAAAACGTCGGAAGACGAAAGAAAGAACTTATGAAAAAGAGGAAAGTAAGAAATAAAGAAAGAAAGACCAACACAATCAGGAATATACAAGATATACTGCATATAAATAGCCATTGATATACACTGGCAAAGCGTCCAGAAAAGATATTACATCAACAACGAAGAGTTATTCAGCATAAGAACATTTTTCGCATATTCTCTCACAATAAAAACTTCCGTTGTATTGGCTTTGTGGCCTTGCTTGTGGGTGAAATAATTAACAAAATAATTTAGTATTTACATATTTGTGCAACCTGAATGATACAGGTTGCGTGAATTCTAAGCCTGTTCCTTTTCCATTTGATTCAACCCATTAGGATGCACTTTCTAGATAGAGTGAGATGTCTTATTTTTTTTTATTAACGAATGCAAAGTGAGAAACAAACATGATGTATCCTTATAATATCTATTTACTTCCTCTTATGTTCATGCAATTAAGCATATCTCTCCTTTGAGTGGCTCTTAGGTCTTGTAATTTGTAATTATTTAGTAAATGGAAATCTACGTTTAGACCTCAAACACCATTTTCTGGCATCACCCTGTAAACAGCCACACTACTTCAGTTGCGATCTAACCCAGGAAACATTCGTTATTGATCCTAAACGTAGAATGTATTTTTTCTATGTGCGTCTGATGTAATATCGAACAATGAATTGCTTCCCTTGGCCTCATCCATAAACATGTCCACCAACTTCGATTCCTTCCCCGTTTTCCCGTTCCAAGCATTCGTCCGTTCGACTGCCCGCTTTGCATTGCCAACTCTTGAGTTTTCGCTGCGCTAATAGTTAATAAAAATGCCATTATGCAGATAATAATAACCTTCAGTGGCGTAAAAATGACGGTTGTCCTGAGCTTGCTTGCTCCTCTAATTACCATCAACAATCACATGTAACAGGCGATATGCATTTATACTCGTTAGGCTAATTTTAGAGCGCATTTTATGCTCCCTCCACCCAGCCCTTCTGGGTAGGCAATCGCTGGATTTCTTGATTAATTTGCATAATGGTTTTGCTTATTATTCCGATCCAACCCTGAATGTACATGCGCTCTTTCTCACTACTCTTTTTTTTTTTCAGTCACTTCCCAAAATTCTCACTTTCGATGTGACGTGGGTTGCTGTTCATTCTCCATGGAGAAAAGCATTACTGCGATGAATGAATTAATTTGTTTGTAGTTTTCTTTAATTATTATTATTATTATTATTATTATTATTATTACTATTCAATATCTGTCTATATTTCTGAGATGACGTATTGTAATTACTTACAGTATTTACATTGTTCGGGCCGTTGTCCTCATCCTTATTGCCATATTCACGACGTTTCGGCCGTCGTACCCTCCTTCTTCAAGTAATTAGAATTTCGAGCAGAACTTTTATTTCCTCCGCCACGGTAGATTGTTCTATTTCAACGTTCTAGTGCTATGCCTCTTCTAGTAACTCAACTCTCCAAGTTTTTGTCCACCTCTGCAGTGGCCAGGCATTAAACTCACAACTCTTTGGATTAAGTCACTGGGTCAAACCAACGCTTTTATCCACTGCGCCATGTTTCCTCAAGTTGTGAAAGATTATATTCAATCAATTGCTAGATCTACTATCTAGAAAATTTGATTCACTCTGTCATGTTAAACACTTTTCCTCGCCCAAATGTATCTTACATATTTGTCACCCCATGCATTGATTATGCCTGCCATATATATCCCAGTATTTCTGCTATATTTTGTTTTATAGATCCTTGATAAAATTCAAAGAATCTGCAATGTTATTGGTCCTGACCTGGTACACCCACATTTGTCACTTTTTCCCCGCCGTGATGTAGCTTTTCTGTACCTTTTTGTAGAAATACTTTCAAGCTAATTCTTCTGATGAACATTCCTCTATGATACCTAGACATTGTGAATTCAAGCGCAGTACTAGATTGGCAGCTAGGTCTCATAATTTTAAAGTTAAAATGACTATATGAGATCTTGTTCTATGCTAACAGTTTTTGTTCTCTCACTCTTCTCACTTGTGCAACTCTCTATTACGGTTTCTAGCTTTCCAGTCAAATTTGTTCTTCCAAAACCTAAATGCTATGTCAACGCTTATCTTCTGTCATTTTACATCCTGTTCTTTTATTTATTTCTCGCTGTTTAATAATATGTTTTCTTTTCTTATATTATTTCACACTCAGTAACTGTCTGCTTCTTAGTGGCTTTATTGCCTTGACTGGATGGACATTTTTTAAAAGCATCCTTACAAGATATGTTTCAGTTCGCCACGTTTATGCAATAAATTTCTATTAGAAAAACGCACTAAAACAATGGTTTCCATTATTAAACAGGGGGTCAAATATGGAACAACCTGGAAAACAATCGTTAGGAAAGAAAGTGGTAGGGAAGCTGTGACAGCCAGTTGATGTGGACAGGATTCAAAAGATATATTTATTTGCATTTATTGAAGATGTTGTTATTTTAATCGTCATGATAATTATCACAATCATCATCAACACTATCATCGTCAGCATCATTATAATTATTATTATTATTATTATTTTGTATGTGTTTGTTTGTTTTCCGAGCACACACGCACAGACACACGCGCACGCACGCACACACACACACACACACACACACACACACACACACACATATATATAAAGAAATATACTCTGAGGTGTGCTATATTTATGGGATAAAATACTCAATATCAGAGATAGAGCATGTGTAAATATAAAAGTGAACATTGAAGTCTACACTTAGAGGCGACAGGATGCTTCATGCTAGACGCAATCGATTGCGTCTAGCATGAAACAGCCGGTCGCCTCTAAAAAATATATATATATATATATATATATATATATATATATATATATATATATATATATATATATATATATATATATATATATATATATATATATATATATATATATATATATATATATATATATATATATATATATATATATATATATATATATATATATATATATATATATATATATATATATATATATATTATGAAATGGACAAAGTCCGACAATTGTTTAAAGACAATTTTATGTTTAACATTTTTTTTTATAGATACGAGTATTTAAATAAATGCTCTGTTTATAATAAACAGTATTAAATAACATTTACCGGCCTGAATGCCCGAGAAATTTTCATAGAAAATATTCGTCCGAACGAACGAATTCGAACCTGCATCCTATACGGAACCGTAATAAAGCCTGACGTGCATTTTAAACGATTCGGCCACAGGGGATCGTTTTGGCAATGTCGAATTCACTGCTTATAAACTTCAATTTCCTTGAATATTTCACGTACATTCATAACTGCTCATTCAGGCCGATAAATGTTATTTAATACTGTTTATTATAAACAGAGCATTTACTTAAATACACGTAACTATAAAAAGAATGTTAAACATAAAAATGTCTTTAAATAATTGTCGGACTTTGTCCATTTCATAATGTATGACGTCATTTGTTTACATTTGTTACGCCATGGGCAGATATGAAGGTACGTGAGAGATTCATGGAAGATTGAAGTTAATAAAAAGTAAATTCGAACTTGCCAACCGAACGATCCTCTGTGGCCGAATCGGTTAAAAAGCACGTCAGGCTATATGACGGTTCCGTATAGGATACTGGTTCGAATCCTGTCGGAGGTCGAATATTTTCTATGAAAATTACTCGGACATTCAACCCGGTAAATGTTATTTAATACTGTTTATTATAAACAGGGCATTTACTTAAAAACTCGTATCTATAAAAAGAATGTTAAGCATAAAAATGTCTTTATATATATGTAAATAAGTTTTTTATTGTACAAAATTTAACGATAGCTAGGAATAAGCAAAATTTATATGGCATTTTAAAAAAGCTAAAAAAGAATAATCCGGTTTCGTTCCAGGACGTATAAAGTTCATTTTTCTGGGATATAAAAAATATATAAGCCTTGTAAATTAAATTAATGTAACGGATGGAAGGAAAAAAATATGAATTTCAAGAAACTAGAGTCCAATAACATTCAGACCCAGTAAGCATTCCCTCTGAAGGCCCACGGGATCTGATATACAAGGACTCTAAAACATTGAGGTGATATGTGGAGTGGGACCTAGATAAAATCGAAAAATGGTCACCGCTAAAATCAACCACACAATTCCTGCTATTTATTACATGCTCAGCAATAGCAGAGCCAAAAGTATTGGTTAGTTGGCTCTTCCTGGTATCCGGATTCAAAATCCTGGGAGGCAAGTGTTGTTTTATTCTCACATCCAAAAGCTGGGACGTCCTCTCTATGTAGTCGGGTCCACAGCTACACTTATATTGATAAATCACTGAATTAACATGATGGTTGGGAAGACGTCCTTACGAATGGAAGAGAGAACAGGACGGGTAACAAATATTACCCGAACATTTGCAGAAAAATAACAGCTCTTAATCATACGCGAAATTCGTCTAGATAAAGTCTCACCCACTTTACCAATATAGGGAAGAGAGCAAATAAACTAGACATTTTTCAACACAATACGGTTTAAACTTATGAATTTTAGTAATGACATCATGGATAACGGAGTCCAAAACATCGAAAGGATATCTGTTTTTTTAAATTGACATCCTAACAAACTCAATTTCACTGCAGAGAAGGCTATCAAAACATATAATAAGTGTACTATGAATTAAGGCCTTAATCAAATTAAACTTTCGTTATCTGGGACAAAAAGAGTCCCAACGCGTATAAAGTCCGGAGAAAGTAGTCTTCCTAAATACAGATGTCTCAAACTTGTCACTGATCCTTTGAACAAGAATATCCGTAAAGGAAAGAAAAGTATTGGGCTCCTTTTCTACGGTAAACTTAAGTGCGGGATGGACAGAGTTTAATTTGGTGTGAAGCAAGTCGGCTTCAGCCTCATTATTAAAGAGGCAGAATGTATCATCCACATAACGATGATACATAAGAGCACGACCAATGCAAGAAA
>OZ038484.1:100636791-100639291 GCA_964036315.1 Acanthosepion esculentum
TATGCCAGTAGATTAAATACAGCAATCAGTTCGAAACTGATGAAAACAGAAGGCACAACGACTGAAACGTTATGATAATAACAACGAGTACAAGAAAACAAAGTCTTTTATTGCACTGTTGATCTTTGTTATTATTCACGGAACTCCTTATCAGAATTCTTGGCCCCTACAAAAGACACCCATCAACAAAAGACTAGCTCCTACAAAAACACAGACACACACCATCAACTCCACACTCGCTAGTAGAGATGTTTACGTCATGAACTAATAAGTCCATAGCCTGTATCTAAATTGAAAACTTTGCCTTTTTTAATAAGATATGCGTCAGTGTTATAATTTTTTATTTTAATTTTTAAAACTTTTTTAAAAAAATATAACCCCCCTTTTATATAAGGAAGGGTATTATATTGAAATGCAGCTATTTTCTGTGCAAAATAAATACTGTCTACATCATTAGGATACATGCATTTTGATGCACCTTCGTATAGACAAGAAAGGGGAACAATAAGTTTGTAGTGTGGAAATAGCACTGAATATCATCTTAAATGTTCACTTTATTTTCTTTTTAATCTAAGTGTAGTACCGTATGCGAATTAGATAAACAAGTATAAATAGAGAACAACTGGCGAACATAGGCGGTTATGACTAGCAAACCCGGTTGCTATTCAGGACAAGGAGAATTGTACTACGACTACTACTATGCAGAGATATGCAAAATAGCACCAAGCAAGCCAAGAAGCAAGGTCCCAATAAGCAATGAGTTACTGAGTGTAAGAGAAGATTAGAAAAATAAAACAGCTATTAAAGAAAGTGTAATAAAAGAACAAACTAATAAAAGTATGAAGATAGATGACGATTAACATCGCGTTTAAATTTTTGAACATTAAAACTGACTGGAAAGCAAGAATCTGGAAGAAAGTTCTATAATCGGGAAGTTGTTATGAATCCTCCTAATTCCTTTTGTATTCCATTAGTAAAAAGTAAGTTCTACCTCCTAAGAATTCCTGTTTTGTTGAACAGACTCCTGGCGGGATATCTTCCCGATCACTAACATTTTGAAATCTTCGTCTAGTGTAAAACCGTTACAGTTGCTACATAACCTCAGATACACCACTTCTTGCCTTTTCGTACGATCATGCATCAGCACACAGTGACCCTCTACCTTGAGTGGTTCTCGGTCCTATTATGGGGTGAACATAAGGAAGATAAAATAAAAAAATAAACCCAACCAGCTTTAGGTCACATCATGTTGAAACACCGTTTCCCGGACGATCACTGAAGTTAAGTAACATCGAGCCTGATCAGTACCTAGGCGGATGACCTTTTAAAATATCAGGTGCTGTAAACTTGGGTGATGTAATGGATAATGGCTCAGAATTGTTGATTGGAGAGCCGAGTTCCAATTCTCCTTGTGTTTGTTACATTCACTTACGTGCAAATATCGTTGGGAGAGCTATGGATACACAGTTTCTCCCAAACTAGATATGGGTTAATTAGTAAGACTAAACCATTATTTAGAAAAGAATTCCCACCGCCTAAAAATATTTTCTGGCTTTAAATATTTCTGAGATGAGGTATTATATACACTATTTACATTATTCGGACTATTGCCCTCATCTTTGTCACCATATTTATTACAACGTTTCGGCCGTTGTACGCTCCGGCCTTCTTCAGGTGGTTGGAGTGTTGAACTGAACTCTTTATTTCGCTCACTGGAGTAGACTGTTCTATTTCCACGTGCCATGTTTTAATGGATGTCAGTAATTCAGTTATCTCCTGTTAATCCCCCTCTACAAGTTCTCCACTGCCTTAACCAGATATTGCTCTCACACTCTTTGAGTCTTGTCACTGGATCTAACCAACGCCTTTATCCACTGTACCATGTATACTCAAACGTTGTAATAAATATATCGACAAAGATGATGAAAATAGTCTGAATAAAGTAAATGTAATATCCTGTAATAAACCGTAGCAAACGTGTTGATGAGCCAAATCAATCAAACCCAGCGAAGCTGTACATATATTGTCACAAATCTGATATAAATAATATGCCTGTAAATCAATAGATTTCAAAGGTTAAAGATGATCACAAAGGGAGAGAGACTGTTCAGAATATTCTGAACGCCAACGTGTATTGGTACCAAAGAAGTAAGCCTACATAGATTAATGGATTCTGAATTAATCCATCTCTCTCAAGAGTTTGGTTAAGTGATCAGTTTTTGTTCCGCCTTCCGCGTAAATCCATTCAACATATTTATGTTACTTGGAAAGGAGACAGGCGCTGCCGAATAAATGCATTCCTTGACGAATGTCATAAGGATCAGTTTACGATTCATTACGATTTTCTTTTGTTTTAGTAAAGAAATATTAATGAGCCAAAAAGATAATATGAACCTGTTGACTATCAGAGAACAATAACAAAATCCTTATAATACACAACTTAATGAAACATTTGGCATGAGTTTCAGCATTTTTTGTCAGTCTCAGGACATACTGTGGT
>OZ038484.1:100644291-100674291 GCA_964036315.1 Acanthosepion esculentum
TGTCTATATTGATGGACTGGATTGTGAATGCTATTGTGTTCAGCTGATATAATATTCATTCATTTAATTCTCATAAAAGACACCTTTTAAAATGAAAATGTATCGAAGATTAATACAAATGTTAGGAAACAGAATTATCGCACACATACAATAAAATTGTGGGTTTATGTTTGCAAATTAACCACTCAACTATGTAGGGTTTCAGCAGTACGCTTGTAGTAAGTTATTTAAATATTTAAAAATGAATGTCACTCAAAAGTAAGGTATTTAAATATTTAAAAATCAGTGTAACTCAAAATACTATATGTAATGTGTCTTCAGGACGAAGCTGATCATGTTTCTCCACATGCTTCTCTTGGTTTTTTGTAGCTCTTAATAAATTTTGTCTCTTTGTTATAAACCTGTTCTGCCATCCATTTACCCAAGTTGGCTAGGTAGGATATATGTGTTGTTTTTCTCTATCACCCTTGTCAATTTCTGCAGTGCGTATCAAAACTTCCACACCATCTTTCCTCATTATGTATCCTAGAAATTTCAACAGTCTCTTCCCGATGTTAAGTGTCCATTTTGTTTCCATTTTCTCTAAAAAAACTTGGTCGGTGATCACTTGCTTGGTCAATAGTATTGTAAGCATGCTTTCTGCGGCTTCAAGTCTCTTCTTCATAAGGAAATGTTATTCAATAACCCAACATATATCTAATAAAATAACGAATTTCAAGTGACTTATCTTGTTAGTCGACTCGAGCTTCGCTTCCAATATCGAACCAGACCTAAAGGGTTTCTTTGTAGTTCTTTACCTTTGTTCTTTGGTATCTCTGCTAAATTCTCTTCCGATATCCATTTACCCAAGCTCACAAGGGAGGTTATGCATTGTATTCCTCTGTCTCTGATGCCTTCAATCTATCCTAAGAACTCTTTACTTATTATGTGTCCTCCATATTTCAACTGTTTCTTCTGATGATATAAGTTTATTGTCATCTTCTCTAAAACTTCTTTGTTATTCACATGTTCGTTGCATAGTATTCTCAGCATAATTATGCAGAAACATATTTCTGTGGCTTCAAGTCTCTTCATCGCTGAGGATATATATATATATATATATATATATATATATATATATATATATATATATATCACTTGATAAGACACCAGATGTGTTGAAACAAAATGGCTATTTTTGTAGTGATTTTATAACATATTTATGTTATAATATTTAAATAAATAATTATATATATATATATATATATATATATATATATATATATATATATATATATAAAAAGAAATATAGTCTTAAAGTGTGCTATATTTATAGGATAAAGTGCTCAAGATCAGAGATAGAGCGTGTGTATATACAAAAGTGAACATGGAAGTCAGAATTTAGAGGCGACAGTCTGTTTCATGCTCGTGCAATCGTCAGGCAACTAGTGCTGTTATTTTTCTCGGCTATTTATATATAAGGGTGCATTATGGGTAGTCGATTTTGGCGGTTACTTTTAACGGAAGTCGCTTATTTGTTTATTTATTTATGTCAAATTATTTTGCTTGTTTTTTTTTGTTTTAATTTTATTCTTATTTTTATCTTATATATTTATTTATTTTTTTATTTTGATCAGTGTTTTTTATTAACGTAGTAAAAATGTGTTTATATAGCTTATTGTTGGTATTCTATTATGGCGGTCATTTACCGGAAGTCGGTTGTTTGCTTATTTATTTGCTTGTTTTTATTTATTTTCATTTTTATTTTTTATCTTATATATTTGTTTATTTGTCATTGATTAAATCTATTTGTTGAATTTTGGGGTGGGATGTTGTGGTTTGTTCTTATTATTATTTTGGTCGGAACAGTTTTTAATTTATCTATTTGTGAAGATTATCTTTATTTGTTTTTTTTCTAAACGGCTAGTTTATCGTTATCGGTTGTTAGTTTATTTATATATTTGTATGTGTTTAGATCAATTTATTATACTTGTTGTTATTTATTTGTTACACTGTATATTTTCTCTTTTTGGCTTTCGATTTTTAATGTATACTGGTATATCAACACTTTTATATATGTAATTGATTAGGTGTGTCATCTTTTCAAAATAGGGATAATCTAAGACTGCCAGCATCTCTATAGCAATTCCGCATAGTCCTGTTGCTCTGAATCTGTTCATTTTGGCCAGTGATGACTCCAATTCTGATTTTAATATTCATGTATTTCGATATTTCTCTGCATTGCCTGTTATTCTCTTTCTCCGGTGTATTCGTTCCATATATGAATTATTTTGCCTTCTCTAATATCAGTGTCCCGTCCTGTTAATGATCATGTTTTTTGGGCCTGTTAGTTCCAATGCATTTGTGCTTCATCTGTAATACTCCGTTTTCTATTTCTGCATGTTTTTTATTCGTTTGGCTATTCCTCTTTATTGTCTGCATTTGTTCATCAGGCTACCAAACCGAAGCGATAGGGTGTACGCCACTTTACCAGGAAATATTCCCGAATGTGCCAGAATAGATTTAAAGCAACAGAAATGAATTGACGTTAGGATTTGGGCTTCTGCTGCTTCTGATCTTTCGATATCTCACTTGGTGTTCATTGAACAAGGAGTGAAAGTGACTAGCATAATTTATCAGCAACCGTTTGTGAGAGATGCGTTGCTCCGATTGTCAGTCTCATGTCGAAGTCGTTATATCTTTACACCGGAAGGGTCACCCGCATACACTGCAGATTTGTCACAGGATTGATGCATTAGTTATTTCTGCGGATATGTTAACAAGCCATTTTGGACTCCATCACGTCATGATATTGGTATTTATCCTATCTTAAAATACAAATAAGGCACAAGGCCGAAAAAGGGGAGGGTTGAGGCTGGTCGACACTAATCCGATTCAGTTGAGGCTCTTCTCCCAATGATCACAGTGGCAACATTAAAACATGTAGGCGGCTCGATGATGTTTTGGGCTTGTTTTAGCTGAAGACGGACTGGATAATTAATTGCAATAATGGAAATAATGAAATCTGCGGACTATATAAACAATCAGGATACAAATTTACAACTCTCAGCGCAAAAACTTCATCTAGGTCAGCGATTTTCTTTACAGCAAGATAATGATGCCAAACATACATCTAAATCAGTGACTGCGTGGCTTCAGAAAAGGAAGATTACAGTTCTGCCATGGGATTCATGGAGTTCTGAATTGAATCCTATTGAAAATCTATGGCAAGAATTGAAAGTTCAAATAAATCGTCGGTCACCAAAAGTACTTCAGGAATTAGAACGAGTAATCACTGAAGAATGGAAGAAAATTAAAATAAAAACTTGCTCAGATATCATAAATCATTTAGAAAAGTTATGCAAGTGAGAGGCCATGTTACTGATTATTAGTATAGGGAAAATTATTCAATTTGTTTTTCTATTGTCATACTGTACGAATAATTTTGTTAGTTTGTATTTTACATAATTCGCATGATGAATGTGTTGTATTGAACCATTCATGCTGAAAACTGAGTTTTATATTCTTTTTTGTGTCCATATTAAGTGTTATGGGAACTTACCTATAACGATAATGGAGTCTTCGTGACTCTATAAATACTGCACCTCTTTGAGAGAGAGAGAGAGACAGAGAGAGAGAGAGAGAGAGAGAGAGAGAGTAGAGGAATGAGTTGAGACCTAACGAGTCAAGACATATTAGTTCACTCTAAACCAGACTGACAGTTAATACTAACACCTTCAACTGCTTGTATTATATTTCTGTTGTAATATATCTTTGTTATTTACTACTCTTGTGTTCGTATTGTTCTTCCTTGGTTCTACCTTGGACCATAACCGGGTTGCGAGGATATTGGACCATAACTGTGGCAACGAGGACTAAAGAAACAAACTCTACGCGGAGAAATCCTAAAAAAGTATACTGAGGAAACTTAAGAAACAAACTCTACGAAGAAAAAAAAAGTATACTCAAGAAACAAGTTCTACGTGGAGAATCTACAAAAAACCTTTACAATCGGTCGTCCGTAACAGAGGCGACGTTTGTAGTGAAAATAAAACAAAAAGAAAAAACAAGTTATACGCCAACATAAAAAAAGAAAAGAAAAAAAGAGAAAATTTTCTTTTTGGACACCAACTTTACAGTAGTAACAAAGACCGGAAGTCTAAACTAAAAGAAAAATACTTACACATAATTAAGGTAAATATGGAAGACTTTAAGGCAACCATATTGGAACTTATGAAAATTTAATTTGAGCAGCAACAGAAAAACGAACAGAAGCATCTTGATCTACAAGAACTATTGCTTCGGGTAATAACAAATACAAGGCGAAATTCCGAGAAGGAAACAGTTCTATCGCAAAATGCTATATGGAGCTCTATCGAAGACTTCACGTATGCACCGGACGAAGACAAAACCTTCGCAGCTTACTTCAGAAGGTACGAAGATTTATATGTGTTTGATTGCGGGAATTGGTCAGACGCGAAAAAAGTTCGTCTACTACTAGGGAAATTAGGGTCATGCGAATACACTAAATTCGTAGTCTACATCCTACCGAGGAAAACAAATGAGTTAACCTTCAAGGAAGTCATAAAACTGTTAACAGAACTTTTAGCCCAAATACCTCATTATTCCATAAAAGATGGAAATGTCTGAATCTAACAAAAAGGACAGCGAAGATTATATAACATTCGCTTCCATTGTAAACAAACATTGTGATGACTTTAAGTTATCTGAACTAAGCCTGGACAACTTTAAATGTTTAATATTCGTTCAAGGCCTGGTTTCGACAAAAGACGCAGAATTCTTATAAAACTGGAGAGTGAAACAGAATTGACGCTACAAAAATTGGCTGAAGATGTATAAGCGTAACGAAGGACTCTAAACATATAGAAGAATCGGGCATCGCTCACATACGTAAAGTACAACGACCAACACGTGTTTGTCCCTCCTCAAAAACAAACCAAACCAATTTTCCCTCCTCAAAAACAGGTCAAACAAATTTTTCTACTTCAAAAAATCAAATCAAATATCAGAAAAAAACTACCACCCAGTCCATGCTATCGCTGTGGGACTTTACATTGGTATAAAAATTGTCCATACCGCTTTAAGACTTGTCTGTCGTGCAAAAAAGTGGGTCATAAAAGTTTTCATTGTTGGACTAGGAAAGAAAGCAAAATCAGAGTAAGAGTCACTAGGAATGACCAAGCGGACGAGACAAACATACAAAAATACGTGCAAGTAGAAATGTTAAACAGAAAAGTCAGACTACAATTGGATTCCGGTTCTGACTTGAGGACCCATAAAATTGCTAGGTCCGTAACTGGGAGAAAAATAAAATTTGAAGAAGTTATTACAAATGTGATATTCAACGGACTGACCAAAAAATTAAAAATGTATGTGCTAAGAAACACAGAAAGTTTATTTGGAACGGACTGCATTCAGAAATTCGACCTCTGGGATTTACCTATAAGTAAGTACTGCCAAAAAGTGAAAACTTTATCGACCGAGGCAGATAAATTATCGCAGAAACTAAGAGAGTTTCCCCGAAGTATTTTCAGCCGGCCTCGGGAGGTGTAAAAAATGGCAGCAAATATAGAAATAAAAGAAAATGTACGACCTGTACACCTGGATGACATACTGATAAATAGTAAAAACATTGAACAACACTGAGAACACGTTCAAAAGGTTTTCAGGAGAATACAAAACTATGGTTTCAAGGTAAAAGAAAACAAATGCGATTCTTTATGAAGGAAATAAAATATCTGGGCCATATCATCAATGAAGAAGGAAGACGACCAAACCCAGAAAGGCCAACGGCAATAAAAAAAAATGGCAGCTCCAAAAAACGTAACCGAATTACAAAGCTTCTTAGTCTTAGTTAATTACTACCAAGAATTCATTCCAAACATGCATAAATCACGCGCACCTCCAAACGAACTGTTGAAGACGTTTGGGAGTGGACTGATGAATGCCAGAAAACGTTTGACAATATAATTAAGACGCTAACCGCGGATCTATTTTTAGCGCACTATTACCCAAAATTAGAAATAATAGTCGTAAGGGACGCGAGTGCCTATGGAGTCGGGGCATGTATATTGTATAAAATGCCGGATGGGACAATAAAACCCATCGCGCATGCTTCAAGAATTTACTACTAGCAGAAAAAATTACTCACGGATCGAAAAAGAAGCGCTGGGGATTATGTTTGCTGTTACAAGATTTCATAGATAAATTTACGAGAGATTTTTTACTTTACAGACGGACCACAAGCCGTTATTAACAATATTTGGATCGGAGAAAGGTCTACCCGTTTACACAGCAAATAGGTTGTTAAGATGGGGTAAAATTTAACTGAACTACAATTTCAAATTGGAGTATCTGCCAACGAATAAAATTGGGCATGCAGATGGTCTCACGAGACTAATACCTAAGAGAACGGAGCCATTGGAAGATTCCGTAATCGCAGCCCTACGACATGAAGAAGATATCAGGATATCACTATGTAGTACAGTTTGAAACCTCCGCGTCACACCTCAAGAGATAAGAAATGGTGCAATAAATGATGAATTCATAAAAGAAACAAAAACAAAAATTGCAGAAAAAAATAAAGAGGTATCAGACAGTTTTTCGTCATGTGACGACGTTTTATTATATAACGAGAGGGTAGTAATTCCAAAGGCGAATCCTAAAGGACTTCCACATTGGCCATCCAGGAAAGAACAGAATGAAATCGTTAATGCGTAGTTACGTATATTGGCAAAACATGGATCAGGACATTACACATATGGTGGAAAAATGCAAGGGTTGTTCCTTAGCAGCAAAAGCAGCGCCGATCATCCAAAAGCCTTGGCCAGAGACATATCGTCCGTGGTCAAGAATCCATGTCGACTTCGCAGGTCCAATAGATGGTTTCTACTATTTGATCATAGTAGACAGGTTTAGTAAATGGTCAGAAGTGTTTCCTTGCAGAAAACCTACTTCTGAAACTACCATAAATTGCCTCCACGAGTTGTTTGCTCGTTTCGGAGTGGTTGATTGTCTAGTCACTGAAAATGGGACACAATTCGCATCTGCGGACTTTCAAGAATTTTGCGACACTTTCCAAGTTAAATATATCAAATCCCCGCCATATCACCCAAGATCAAATGGGCAAGCGGAGAGATTTGTAGACACAGTTAAAAGAGCGTTAAGGAAAGCATATGACGTGCCTACAGAAAAGACGTTGCACCAATTTTTACAAGTATATCGAATTACTCCAAACAGTGCTACGCCATCGGCATTATCACCCGCGGAAGTGATGTTCGCCCGGAAAATTAGATCAGTATTTGACAAATTGCTACCAAAACAAACAAAACAAATACCAATGTAATACGTACCGAAAAGAAAATTCTAACCAGGAGAGAAAGTCTTTTTTCAAAACGTATAAAAACAGTACATCCTACTTGGAGCAAGGTACAATTGAAAAAAGAATCGGGAACATCGTTTAGACAATACAGGGCCCGAAATGTTCACATTAAAGACATGTAAATCAAATAATAAAAAGGCTGTTAGATGACTCTAACGGTCCACCTCAGGAAGACGAAGTGATGGATACAATATTCGACACATTTGATATGCAAAGGCCGCAAACAATATCTGAACCACGAAAATCGACCAGGAAAAGAAAAGTCACAGAGATTTTGATAATAAATCCAAAGAGAAAAAAATACTCTTGACCCCTGCGACGCAAAAGCCTTGGAAGGGGGTGTTATTGGAACTTAACTATAACGATAATGGACTCGTCGTGACTCTATAAATACTGCGCCTCTTTAAGAGAGAGAAAGTAGAGGAATAAGTTGAGACCTAACGAGTCAAGACATATTAGTTCACTCTAAACCAGACTGATAGTTAATACTAACACCTTCAACTTCTTGTATTATATTTCTGTTGTAATATATCTTTGTTCTTTACTACTCTTGTGTACGTGTTGTTCTTCCTTGGTTCTACCTTGGACCATAACCGTGGTGCGAGGATATTGGACCATAACATTAAGATAAAAAAAACACTTAGCATCTTACGAGCATTATATTATGAGAAATGGATAAAAATGTTCGAACTTGATGGATGTACGAATAATTTCTTCGTTGACTATATATATATATATATATATATATTTTTGTCATCCACAGACAGACTGTTGCGCAGCTCATCAGTGTGGCTAGACGTCCCGTTGCCATTAGCTAGGATCGAAACCCGACTGAATTTGCGTTAGTCGGAACTTCTCCCACTAAGCCGTCAGCGCACGGTACGGGATGAATGTGAATTTTAGCGTGTTTATTTTTAGATTTAGATAAATACACAGTGACTGACAGTGACTCAATTCTGACAAAGAGTCGTATATATATATATATATATATATATATATATATATATATATATATATATATATATATGTATATATATGTATATATATGTATATATATATATATATATATTATATATATATATATATATATATATATATATATATATATGTATATATATATATATATATACTTGCATATTAATTTGTTGTTAATTCTGGAGGTAATGCATTGAATGGGGGTTTCCTGGACGGTGGAGTCAAGCACTTTGCCACAAAGTGGATATTTCGTAGTAGGGCGATCTTAGCATGAGACCCCTCCCTCACTTCATTTGGTCAGAGAGATTTAGCTTTCGTTTTCCCGACCAAAGCCAGAGTGATCAAATCACTCCTGCTTTAATATTTTCCCAATGAAACTCTCAGAAATCTTCACCTGTATTAATGCATGTTGCTAATTTTAATCACTTCTCTGAAATGCAGGCAAAATGGTCGTCGTCCCTCTGTACTGCTCCAGTAAGTACCTGGCGTCTCCTCCTATCCTCTATGTTTACAAAACGAGATCATGTCAGAAATGGAGTACTGTTGTCATATCTGTGTGGGAACTGCCTAGAAATCACTCTCCAGCGACACCGAGCCTTTGAGAGTGACGAATTATTGTCCACCCTTCAACCTGTCATTCACAGACGGGATGCGGCAAGCCTCTCGCTGCTCTAACGCTACTTAATATTACGGCTCGTTATTTACCTCGTAACGAAAATTGATCGATGTTTTTTTATAAGGTAGCACCTTGGAAATCAAAATTGTGGTCTGTTTCATTCTTATTTAGCGAGTTGAGTTGGGTATACCAACTGAGGTCTATTTTTTGGCTTATGACGTTGAAATATCGGTTCCCGTACGATCACCGAATTTAAGCAACGTCGAAGCTGGGCAGTAACTAGATGGGTAACACTTGGGAATACCAGATATGTAAACTTGAATGTCATGAGGGTGTAATGGATGAGAGTTCGGAATTTTTAATCGGTGATCCATGTTCCCATGCAATCTGGGTTTGTTAGATTCACTTGAGGACAAATACCCTTGGGAAACATATGAATCCACCTCTTCTCCTCTCGGCAATGGGTTAATTGGTAAGATTTTTTATCACTAAATCATTATTATCTGCCCCATAAATTTTTATAATATATTTTTCTGATGTCAAAAACACGCAAAGGAATAAGAAGCCACAGAAAACGAGTCAATGAATGAATACATATATATATATATATATATATATATATATATATATATATATATATATATATATATATATATATATATATATACCCTCATATATACATAAAGAGATAGATAGGATAAATACAAATATAAAATTTGTCACTTAATTTGAAGTCATATATATATATATATATATATATATATATATATATATATATATAGGAGTGTGTGTGCACGTGTGTGTATGTGTGTGTGTGTGTGAAGTCTACCGACAGTGCACTACCGCGCAGAAGAAGGAGCAACACGCCTGTCCACCTCCACAACCTCTAGCGATGGTGATGGCGATCCGATCAATTATCATCAATGTGTAGCATGTTCTCTGCTGATTCGGATCACTGCTCTTTATTCTTCATTGATGCACACTGCTAGGGCACCGGCCACGTTTACACTGTAAGAGCTGAAAAAATGGCGAGGTCAAACTCAAATTTCGATCGCCTGACCATAATAGTACCAACTATATACACGCATGTTCAGAAGGCAGTGTAAGAAGCCTAAATATATTTTATGGCGAAAGTGCAGGCAATTATCTTTACTTACCCTCATATATACATAAAGAGATAGATAGGATTAATACAAATATTAAATTTGTCACTTAATTTGAAGTCATATTCAGCACCTCAAATACGGATTTTTGTAGGTGACCTCTGTTTCAGTTGTTTAAAACACAGTATATTATTATTATTATTATTATTATTATTATTATTATTATTATTATTATTATTATTATTATTACTCTTTGTAGCGAATGAATCTAATCTAAATCACTATCTCTATACTGATATGTAAATAATTAAATAATTACCCTCACATGTGTTTTCAGTGGATTCTCAACTTCCGTATCATCAACAGTGAAATTATCTCCCGATTTCGAGAAGTGGGTGAATACTTATCGGCATATCTAGTTTTCCTGGAAGAAATGTAATACATGATGGATTCCTGCCGAGAGGTGACATTCCTGTCGATGATAAACGCCGGTAGATGTTAACTTCGTCGTTTTTAAAAGAACGTGGATATTTAGTGACAAACAATTGTACCTACTAAAATAAAAGTCATAAGAAAGACTGAGTTGATTGAGCAAACTGTCAAGGCACTTAATAGCATTTTTAAAAATATAATGCTACTTCGAGATGTAAACGGTCATAATACACTACTGATTTCTTCTCTTTTAACTGCTAAGTTAGCGTCGCAGACGAGTTCACAATTAGATGCGGTTGACCAATTCAGCACCGGTAACCGTTACTGTACTATTACGCTTAACTTGCTTCGTAATATTGATATTGCATGGAGTATTGCTGCCATATATGCTCTGGGGCCCCTTCTCTTTGCCTCCGAGTTCTTTATAAGATCCAGAAACGGGTATGCAACGTAATTGGCCCTCATCTGTCATCTCGTCTGCAATCGCTCTCTCACAGACGCGCCGTCGCCTCGCTCTGTCTTTTTTACAAATACTTTCACGGTAATTCCTCCGATGATCTGCTTTCGCTGGTTCCCAGGCTTCATGAATTCAAGCGTCCTACGAGGTTGGCATCCCGCTCCCACCCTTTCACTGTTGAAACTGTTAGATGTAGACGTTTCTTCTACTCCAATAGCTTCATGTCTCGCACCTCTCGCCTGTGGAACTCCCTTCCTTATTCCTGTTTCCCTGACAACTATAATCTCCAACTATTCAAATGTAACGTCAATCGACATCTCCAGTTGCCTTGATCTATCTACTATACTTCTCCACATCCTTTCCTATTTCACTCTCATCTGCTCTCGCACCAAATCTTCTGTAACCCCTTGCCTTGATCTATCCACTATCCTTCTTCACATCCTTTCCTCGAACTCTCCTATCTGCTCTCGCACCAAATCTTCTGTAACCCCTTGCGTGCTAGTGGCTTCCAGCCTTGCTTGGTGTGAAAAGCTTAAAAAATATATATATCAGAGTGAAAATTTAATATCAAAATTCCGCTAATTTATGTCCGGCTTTTCAATAGTGAATATGTCAAGGAACCGAGCAGGCTTCTTCTGTCTCACCAGACATTCATTAATATCTTGAAATCACTCCAACGGAATTTCAAGAACCTTAAATTCTTTCAGCTTATTCTTTCTTTGAAAAAAATAATCCGACGATTCAATTCCCTAAAACTGTAGGTCGAGCGAATCAATTATCGTATTTTTCTTTCCAAGGCTGTCCGCCCTTCTACGTATGTGTATTTTTCTCTCCTGTCTATTGTTTAACCCTTACTACAGCAGATCTTTTACGCCTTCGATGTGGACGATTTTTTATACTTAGCATAGTCTAAAGCACCTTATGAGTATCAAAGTCACTACACAATGTTAAGCATTACTCGGACTCGCTCGCTAGACGAAATAGAGCGGTCTTGGCTAAGACGACAAACTACATCCGACAGTAAGGCCACTGATCAGGAGGTTTTGAGGAGCTTGGAAGCACCTCTTAGTTGCTAGTGTTTCTAGATCCACCCTAACCCGGGGGTGGGTAGCACCTGCTAGGGTCCCAGCTATGGGCAAATAGTAAACCCCAAACTGAGGTCAAAACATAACGAAAGTGTAAAAATAGGTTTTAATACCAGCAATAAATATTTGTAAAAAAATTATTACTAGCAATGATTTGTTTAAAGGAAAAAATATTACCTGCAATACATATTTGAAGAAAGAAATAATATTACCAGCAATACATTTTTTAACAAAAATATTACCAGCAATAAAAATCTGGTCGGCATTAAATAGCCCATTGAGGTTGATATGCCGGAAACCAAACCAACTCAAACCAAACGAATTAGAGATCAATTATTGATGCAATTTAAAACATTTAACTCAATACTTTCTTTCGACTGTGTCTTTCAAAATAATCCAATTAGTTCCAGAAGAATATTTCCATTTATAGTAACGACTGAAATTCACGCTATATTAGTGTCGCGAAATCTGTTCAAATTCTTCGCAATATGGAGTTGCTCGACCAATACATGATGGCTACGACACGATTTTTTGCAATGACACCGCTTGATTCATTCTCGAGGTTGCCGCTTTTTCGTTCTACTAGAGTCATACATTCTTTTGCCTGTATGTGACAACGTTGTATGCATCTTCCAGTAGTCATTACGTGTTTTGGAGAACATTTAATGTGCTACACATTAAATGTTCTCCAAAACACGTATGACTCTAGTAGAACGAAAAAGCGGCAACCTCGAGAATGAATCAAGCGGTGTCATTGCAAAAAATCGTGCTTTGATGATATTTCGGGTCTGTCTTACTCAGACAGATGTGACCACATTCATAACATTATATATATATATATATATATATATATATATATATATATATATTCAGTGAAAACAGACAACTTTAAGGGTTCATTGGCTATAATTTATTTCCCCAGGGAATTTCTCATCACACTACACTTCCAAGTGTGAAAAAATGAATTTAAATTTACATATAGTTATTATACACATTTGAGGAGTAGTTTTCAGTTGTTGTAAGGTGATATAGAGAGTGCGACAGATATGGTCGAAATTAGAGAGGGAATGGAGAGATAGGAATGATTTTAAATGGAATTGATATATATATATATTAAATTGAATTAATATATATATATATATATATATATATATATATATATAATGCTCGTTTCATTGAATTTGACTGTCAAGGTAGCTTGATTTAGTTTTTATACAATTTCTCATGTGATCTTATTTTTTTTTCTTTTCAGATGATAAATTATATAAAAACTGTTCAATTGTTCTTTTTTTTTCCGACCGCTTTCGGTTGTGCATTTAGCCATTTTCAAGTTTGATATATATTAACTGTTAACAAGAAATAGATTGTTGTATGTATGTATTAATATAATGTTTTCATTTTCAAAACATGGTCAAGATATTGTGACCATGTTTATAGTTGATATTATTTATTGTTGTTTTTGTTTTGTTTTTATTAATACGGCTTCCATTATTTTTAGGCTTTTTTTTTTACATGTAGACGATGCTATTTTATTTGTATTAGCAACAAGTATGTTGCGAATAGTGTCCGGTAGGTCTCCATGCGTATTTAAATGAGACCTAATTGAACTACTATCAGAAAGATGTAGTGTTAGTCTTCTTGCCAAACATGTTGTAGTGTCGCCTATATAATTGTTTACGAATTTTGATTGATCAGGAATAAAATTCCTTAATGGACTTTTAATTAAATAAACAAATAGTATTTACGAATAAATGACTTTGTTTAGAAGATATCTCGCACAGTGATAATAAAATTTCTACCAGCAATGACGAAATGGTGTAAAAGCCCTGACGCAAATTGATCACCTTGGGATCAAGGCACTCTCTAGACTTATTCTTTGACCAGAGTAGTATTTTTTTGCCAAAACTGTCGCCAGCCTCCTTACGGTGGATAACCAACGCATTTGACGTATTGTTTTGTAAAATGTCTCTTTTCTGGACATATAATCTTTATTTTGATTCCTTGAGGTTTCTTCTGTGTATTTTTATGACAATTAGAACAGGTGTTCGAGCAAATTCCTGCTTCAGGTTTCAGCTTTTTTGTGTTTTGTTTAATATTGGCTAAGTCTTTTATTGTTTGAGATGTAGTAGAAACAAATTTTATGTTGACTTTAAATAGATTTTTTTCAATTGAATATGCGATAGAGTTACTTCGTCTGACAATATATTTTAAGATTCATTTGGTTTGTCAGGAGGGACGGTTTTCTATTCTGGAATATTTTATTAGCCTTTTCTTTAGCATTGAATATAAAATAATTAGTGTAATGAAGAAAGTTGATAATGTTTTCAATGTATTTCTCCTCTTCATGTAAATATTGAGGGCTGCAGAGTCTGAGTGCTCTAAAGTAGAAATCGTTGATTATATCGGGCATATATTGTTAAAATAACATACATTTTTATCTTATTAAATTTAATCTTATTGCTAATGCGTAAATATTCTTTCGATTATATTCTTGCTATGTGATAAATATATATATATATATATATATATATATATATATATATATATATATATATATATATATATATATGCGTCTGTCTGTATGTGTGTCAAATTGTTTATTGAGATGTGTTAATAGAGATATTACCGTGTTTATGCTCGCCAGTAACGTCGCAATTAGAGGTGACCCACTGTGCATTGAGGACAGGAACAAATGCGTAACCCCCACACCTTCATATATATATATATATATATATATATATATATATATATATATATATATATATATATGTATGTATAATTTTTTCCTAAGTTCATTTTTTTCTTTTTCTTTAATCTCTATTTCTGTCTCTTCGATTCTCTTACCAAGTTTTTTTTTTTTTTTTTTTTTTTTGTGGCAGCATTTTTTCTTACTATTTAATATTTCCTTTGGCAAGAAAACTATTTAATATTAGTTGGTGATTGTCTGGTTACCATAGGCAACGAAAACAAACGACGGGCTGAAGTTTTTTATATATTTATCGGTGTTATTATTTTATCTTAATTCATTTTTTTTTTCTTTCAGTTCACTTGTGGATATTGTAGCTGAACGTTGGGTTGGGTTTCTTTAGTCGAGAAACGGCTTTGAAGATAAACACAAAGTAGCTTTTAAACAGACACGTTGGTTTAGTCGATTAAATTATAAAAAAATGCTCTTGTCACTTCTTATTAGGGCTTTTGTTTAACTGATAAGTATTTATCCTAAGTGCTTGAAAATTTGACTAAGCGGTAAGTGAAGAGGATTGAAGACAACAAGATCCGCGGTTTTGTTACCAATACAACTGCAGTGTAATGTTATAAATGTAATGTTATAAATACGAAGGTGGGCTGAAAACTTCATAGGCTGACTATGAAAGCGTGGTGTAAGACCTGTGAAATCTTGCATGCATTAATTTAAACTTTTCTTATTAATAACTGTATTGTTTCTTTCTAGATAAATTGACAGCTCACTGTTCAGAGAAGACTTCTCACCCTGCTGTTTAAAAAGAAGGTCATCAACAACAGATATAACTATATACACTAATTACATTTTTCGGACTTTTGGCCTCGTTTTTATTGACATATTCCCGATGTTTCGGTCGTTGTATGCTCCTGCCACTTTCAAGTATATATTTTGGAATATCTCAAAAGTAACTAAAACTGATTTATGCAAAAAAAAAAGCACGCCACATGGAATGTATAGTATGTATATATATATCTGGCCACTCGTATTCGAGGATACTCGTCTAATCCCTATAGCAGACGCTTGCTCAGACACATTTGTGTTTATTCTACATACAACTATGCTGAGATGACCTTAGTTATAGTTTCTTGAAAGGAGCGTGTTATGAAGAGTGATCATCAATTTGAACACGCCCAGCACGCTCAAGCAACGATGACTTTGACTTGGGTCTAGCACAGCTATCGTGTACTCAATTTAACTGACAAGGCTTGGGTCAACACGTGGTATGGATTTCAGCCACTTTCCAAAGCTGCTGCACGCAGGGATCGACCCTTTCGAGCTAGCACAGCCATCGTGTACCCAATTTAACTCACAAGGCTTGGGTCAACCCGTGATATGGATTTCAGCCACTTTCCAAAGGTGTTGCACGCAGGGATCGACCCCTTCGTGCTAGCACAGCTATTGTTTACCCAGTTTCAATCACAAGGCTTGGGTCAACACGTGGTATGGATTTCAGCCACTTTCCAAAGGTGTTGCACGCAGGGATCGACCCCTTCGTTCTAGCACAGCTATTGTTTACCCAGTTTCAATTACAAGGCTTGGGTCAACCCTTGGTATAGTTTTCAGTCCGATAACATCTGGAAATGCCCTTCCTGATAAATTGAACAGGATGAGATTCAAACCTGGGTCTCATGGTCAGAATGCGAACTTTCTAACCATACATGTTAGGTACAACGGCCGAAACGTCTTAAATATGGCAATAAATATGAGGACAATACTACGAACGATGTAAATATTTACAATATCTCATCTCAGAAATACAGACAGAATGCAGATCATAGGTCTTCAAAACTGCCATCCTGCTAAATGCTTTGAACATACACTTCGTTTACATATTCAAGAATATATTTATGAGAATGTGTAAATCTATTTTCAAAATGTACATTAAAACGGTCTTTCGGTGCTCTAACGTTAGATTTCTGTATATTGTTAAGATGTGATAAGCATTGGTCATTTTAATTAAATAATTTACTTTGTTTTTCCTCCGCGTTAGGCAATTGTCAGTATGCTTAGGTATGCTCTTCTGGAAAACAGATGTCTATGTTGATCTTTGGACTCAGTGGCTCTGATTGAAGCATTACGAGAGGCATTTTGAGACAGCCAACCGTTCTAAAGACAATTCGTTATCTCTTATTCTGTAGCGGTTTGGCGACCAAGGCAAGTTTTTCTTTCTTTGGTGGCATGTCTTAGACAAGTATAAATTGTCAAATAGAATGCCTGGGCAAATACCAGAAGAGAACGCTGTAAAGCTACAGGGATCACTAAGCTGGAATAACTTTAGGAAAGGTTGGAAAAATATATGTTGAGCAAGAAAAAAGCAAGCTTACTTATTACAACGGGGATGCAATGCAAAAACTGGCAGGAAAATAACAAAATTTAAATTGGGAACGGCAATGAAAGCAGTGGCTTAAACCTGTAGTAGTAGGTTTTATGCAACGGAAAACTCGAGAGAGATTGGATCCTTGGCCAAGAGAAGAGGAATGTTTAATTTAGACTCAAAACTGGCACTGAAGAATTATCTATTAAACAAAAAAAAATTCAGCGAAATCGGATGAAAACTATGGAAAAGCATAAACAACATCATATCACACACCCACATACATACATACACACAGATTTTGAGAATTATAGAAATAGATGGGTGACCGCTAGGGAATATAAGATGCTGTAGGAGAGGCGACACGCCTAGCAGAACTGGCAATTTATACAATCTCGTTACTTACACTAACAAAGGATGTTGAATTGCTTCTGGACTGACAGCTCACAAGACCTACCAGGAGTTGGGGGAAAAGAGAGATATTAGAGTCAGCTTAAATTGACACGTTCTTTTTTTTTCAATATATCTAAAAAACGGTTACGGACTATAATTTTTGAAAGAGGCGATTTCACAGAAATATGCTGGAAAATTCCCAATATTGTAATGAATGAAAAAAAAAAACATTAAGCAGAATGATCAAAATATTTGAAAAAGGGCCAGTAGGCAGGAGTATATATATATATATATATATATATATATATATATATATATATATATAGGGTGCAGCTGGTATTTGAGGACACACAGATTTAAGATTAATACTGCTTCCCTTTAACTTCTAATGCTTTTATTTTTCAGAAATCGAGATTGGCAAACCTTATGATAACAAATGAAATGAAAAGGCATGCTGTGATTGTGTTATTAATAGCGATTTGGATATTGCACGTTTCCTCAGAATTGCAAGATCGTTTTTCCTCAAGATATGAAAAGAATTAGAAGACGCTGACTGTTTCCCAATGTCTTTTCAAACGTAAAAGAACATTCCGCACGTTCTGATAAAGTGAGAACATACAATTTTATTCAGGAAGTCAAGCAGACAATTGATGAAAACCGAGGTCAATTTATGAGGTCAGTTGTCAAAAGACTGCATGTGTCTGAAAAAACAACCAGAAGGAGTGTTCATGAAGACATTGGATACAAGTCCTACGTGATGAAGAGAGGTCAATTTTGTCTGGAAAAAAACCCAAAAGAAAACTGTTTAAACAGAACCAAAAAGCTTTTAAACAAACTTAAAAATCCTTCAGAATCAGGTGTGATTTAGTTTTTCTCAGATCAGGAAAATTTTGATCAATATCAAAAACTTAACAGAAGGAATGACAGATGGCTTTGTTCAGATCCTTCTGAGGTGCCAAGAGTGATACGCACAAAATTTCCTTCAAGTGTTATGGTATAGGTTAGCAATGAAGGACATGTAATGCCACCACACTTTTTCCACCAGGTCTTAGAGTAAATGCTGCTACTTACATTGAGGTTCTAGAAAGAGTTGTCAAACCCTGGATTGACAACATATGCAACGGCGAGCTTTACATATTCCAGCAAGACTCGACTCCATCCCACAGTCTCTACGAACACAAGGATGGATGGCTGACTATTTGTACATCATCACGCCCAACATTTGGCCTCCTAACTCTCCAGATCTCAATCCAGTAGACTATTATGTGTGAAGCGTTTTTGAGAAGGAGGTTAATAAACAACAGCATAACACCAAAGACTCTGTTAAAGCTGCAATCGTTCGAGTAATGTCTGATATAAATAAGGACCAATTAATCAGATCTTGCAGCGGATTTCGACCTCGGGTAGAGGCAGTAATTGATGCCAGTGTTGGTTTTATTGAATAAAATTAAATAATAGTTTAGCTAAATTTCATATTTGTAATCAAATATAATTATATTCATTTGTTCAGCAAGTTTTTTACTAATCCATAAAATCTGTCCTCAGATACCAGCCGCACCCTGTATATATATATATATATATATATATATATATATATATATATATATATATATATATATATATATAGTCGAAACTAATGAGTCAGACAACCCTACCAAGGTTTGACTTAGGCAGATCGTCAGGGCCAACTCGTATCGGGATTTTTTCTTTGGGCCTTGAACCTGTATCTGTGCGATCATTTTCGACAGACTTTCATGTTCCTGGCTCTTTCTTTTTTTAAAACTTTTTTCCCTTCAAGATTGATTTAACTATTGATAAATCAAGAATTCGAAGGCTTTTCGACACGAGTATAGTCACTTATATTCATATATATATATATATATATATATATATATATATATATATATATATATATATATATATATATATATCATAGCAATAAAAGTATTAAGCTTAATATTACTAGACATGTTAAAACGCGCGAAGCAACCGGTTTCGCTCCCGCTCATCAGGCTTGCAACGGGAGATTTAAATTTAAAAGACAGAAAATGTAAAATAAAAGGAATTGTGGAGGGGGATAATATATATATATATATATATATATATATATATATATATATATATATATATATATATATATATATATATATATATATATATGAGCAAAAGGAGCAAGAGGCAAATGACAGCGAGCCCCAACAAACACTCACGTTGTTTACACAAGGAAGGCTTGCGGGACTCGATGTAAAGTGCCTCCAGCATCTTCAGGTGAAATAATGAGTGTGACCGGGACAACATCCAGGAAGGCCAATTGATGATTGGATTCCTTCTCAACAGTAAACCTTAGCGCTGGATGGATACCATTTAGAAACGAAAGAAACTGATCGGCCTCAAATTCATTGTTGAATAAACAGAAAGTATCGTCAACATACCGACGATATAGTTGAGGACAAAGTACATTATTCCGTATTCTTTGTTTGTGACAGCCCACAAATATGTTGGCTAGAGCTGGACCCAAAGGGGAACCCATAGCGACCCCGTCAATTTGTCGAAACATGGTGTTGTTGAAACTAAATTCGACCGAATACGTGGCAAATTTCATCAACTCAACAAAAGTTGACTCCGGAATGCTTGGTGGAGACAAAGTACTACGATAAAGCATATCACAGCAAATATCGACAGTTTCCCTCAGAGGAACACAGGAGTATAGAGAACAGATGTCAAAAGAACACATAAACTTGCCCGAAGAAGATAAATTTTGTATAAGGTCAACAAAGGAAAATGAATCCTTTATGCAAAATCCACTAAAACCCTTCAACACAGGATCCAAAAGCGTTGAGAGCCATTGGGCTACCCTTTGTTGGGCTGAACCAACCATTGATAAAATTGGTCTCAATGGTATGCCCTCCTATATATATATATATATATATATATATATACACACACACACTATTTACATTGCTCGAACTGTTGTCTTCATTTTGTTGCTATATTTACGACGTTTCCTCAAGGACACATGGCCCAGTGGATAAAGGCGTTGATTGAAACAGGTGCCTTGACCCAAATAGTTGTGATTTCAATACCGGGCTACAGCAGAGGTGAACGAAAAAAATGGAGAGTTGAGTTAAAGGGAGATAACTGATACTGAGACGTCGGGAAGAGTCATGACACGTAGAACTAGATCAATCTACCCTGAAATAAAGGGTTCAGTTCAAAATTCCAATCACCTGAAGAAGGACGGAGCTTAGAACGGCCGAAACTTGGCGAATGCCACAACGAACATGAGGACAACTGTCCGAACAATGTAAATAGTTTAAAATATTTACAATATCTCATCTGAGAAATATACACATATATAATAATTTGTTTCGTGTATATCCAGGCATTACTAGATTTGTTTCCCTTTTAAAGAAAATACACAAGATTAATCTAGTAAGGATTAATGGTAATGCCAGTAGACAGATACACATACTTTTGCCTTACACTATCTAATATTTAAGATATGTGCATATATTAAACATGTATATATGTTAATACATACATACAAAATCTCACTTCACTAAATTCTTGGACAACCAATCAAAATCTAATGGTTATGGACCTAAGAAATATTCCAGACCAAATATATATATATATATATATATATATATATATATATATATATATATATATATATATATATAAATAGGTAACTATACTCGTGTCGAAAAACCTTCGAACTCTTGATTTAACAATAGCCAAATCAATCACGAAGGAAAAAAAGGTTTTAAAAAAAGAAAGAGCCAGGAACATGAAAGTCTGTCGAAAATAATCGCACAGATACAGGTTCAAGGCCCAAAGAAAAAAACCCGATACGAGTAAACAACTAACTAAAGAGCAAGCGTAGAGCAAACCTAGTCAAACCTAATGAGCCAGACACACCTACCAAGGTTTCACTTAGGCAGATCTGCCTAAGTGAAAACTTGGTAGGTGTGTCTGGCTCATTAGGTTTGACTATATATATATATATATATATATATATATGTATTCATTTGGGAGAATTATTTTTTGCTGTTTTTTGTTACTAATGTTCAACTAATACGAGACCCAGGAGCCACTCAAGATAGACGGATTTAGAACCATGTTGTTTTATGTGCGTAAGAAGAGGAGATAAGAAGTGGAGTTTATGAGGTAATTTAACCGAGGTAGCCGTTAACCATACACTTGAATAAGCAACGAGTGTTGTGTTCAAGAAATCATCCTCTAGGTAGTCTTTTCCCCAAAGTAGCGGTTCTTGGTAAGAATCTACCTGAATGAAAATCGCTTCTCACTACCAGAATACTAAGGGAACGAAGTCGATTCGTCTTAGTACACGTGGAACTAAGGAATATATCCCGTTCCATTGAAAATAGCGATAAATTAGCAAGAGGTTTGCAATTTTACATCAGTGGGAAACGGGTTGTAGGGTAGAAAATAAAGGTCGTGTGGACAGTCTTGAACTCTGTCAAGTCAGGTAAGTTACAACTTGAAAGCCCCAGATCAGATATGACAATGATACACAATATTTGGTCTGATCTGGTTCTTGTAAATAGCCTAGTAAGAGAAGTCTGATACCTAGTAAAGCTGTACAAGGCACCGACCATTTCCCCATCATCTTTAGCAATGTATATATGACTTTCAGTCCAGGGCTGGGTTGGGATTGAGTCAGAATAGGTGTTAAAGGCAGCAAGCCTTCTTCGGAGGACAGATATCCATCATGATGATAGAGGACAAATCCAGCCTCTGTTCGTCAATAATGGATCATTACTAGTTTGGTTTTGGAGCTATGGAATGTTACAAGCCACTATTTCTCGCATTGAGCCGCTAGGAGTATAGGTCAAAGGAGATATCTACCTCCAAGTTCTGATCATATAGATTTCAGCGGGTTGCACCTATATACTCTTGTATCATTTGCGTATATATTCACAAAATATAGGTGTATACTCTTAAGCAGATGCTTAATGAAAAAAAGTAAAAACGAAGAGGACAGAGAAGCGACACTTAGGGAACACCGACATTGATTTCATGGACTTTAGATTACTGGCCATTAAAATACCTTAATGGACCGAGCCGTTAGGAAGGACTTGATTATTGATAATAGATTCCATAGCTTAAAATTTTGTGAAGCAACCCCCTGTCATAGAACGTAGCAAAAATTGTCAAAAGACTTTGATATCTCTGAAGTTATCGTCTTCGTGATGAATTTATTGTCGAGTGCCTCACTGCTTCTGTGTGTAATGACGCTAGTGAGTTAGAACATGAGCAGATATCGCTCGGTATATTCCCGTTGAATTTAGACGTGAAGCGTTTGCTGATGATACTACGGATACCAGTATGTCGACATTACAATGGAGATAATCGCTCACTCAATCAGTTATGTGCCATGCGTGATACATGACTGACGAGGCAGATTTTTCCCGCAGTAGGTTGCCATTTCTTTCTGCGGTAGATCAGTTGCTATCCAAGGCTATAGAACCTGGTCTGTTCTACTATTTACCCATAGCTGGAGAGAGAAGACGAGGATTCCTATCTTTCCCAATGGTATTAGAACGTAAGTAAATGTAATGGATTCGACTGGAATTCGATCTCAGCTCTCCGAAACCTCAATCCGATCCGCTATGCATTACTCTACAGAGCATACAACTTGATACTTTCCATGCACTTGGGAATCATATCTCTTTCAGGTAACGCTTAAACAATTTTGACAAGATTGCAAATAACTCGGAGCTGAATAACCAACGAGATTTCATCCGGTATTGTAGCCGTTTTAGAGCCAAGGCTTTTAATATGCCTGTAAATGCCTTGTATCATGATCGGGATATCACGAAGTTTGTGCTCTGTGAGAATGGGGAAGTCAGGTAAAGGATGTCCTTATCATCTAAACTGGAAAAAGAATCAAAAATCTTTACAAAGAGACCTGCTTTTTCTGACAAAGATGAATTAAACTCGGGGTCATTCATGATAGTTGGCAGTGACGCTTGTTTACAGGTCAAATCACACCCATTATTTCACCGCGGGAAAGTTTACCGCCATCAAAATATGCGAGGAACTATCACTGTATAATTTCATTAGATTTTATAATTAATAATTTTAGGAGACTCATTCTAAATTAAAATGAATATAATTGTATGCTTGACTACTTGAGAGCTATAGCGCATAAAATCAGTTATTGGAAACCCAATTTTTAATTATGAAATTAATTAAACTAAAACGCATAATTACAAGTATTCTTTACTCTTACCCTATGTTAAAATGTTTTAGATACGTTGATTAAACAAATTGGAAGCCATTAAAAATGGTTTAATTTTTTTATCATTTTACGGGGAACTTTTTCCAGGGTGAATGTTTCTCAGAGTGAACGTTCCTCGCGGTGAACTTTCCTCGCGGTGAACTTTCCTCGCTGTGAATTTTTACGCGGTGAACTTTCCTCGTGATGAACTTTCTTCGCGGTGAACTTTCCTAGCGGTGAACTTTCCTCGTGATGAACTTTCTTCGCGGTGAACTTTCCTAGCGGTGAACTTTCCTCGTGATGAACTTTCTTCGCGGGGAACTTTCCTAGCGGTGAACTTTCTTCGCGGTGAACTTTCCTCGCGGTGAACTTTCCACGCGGTGAACTTTCCCCGCGGTAAACTTTCCACGCGGTGAACTTTCTTAGCGGTGAACTTTCCTCGCGGTAATTTGATGGTGGATATTTTGCAGGAATTAAGAAATCGAGATTTTCCAAAACTCACGTTTTTGGTTTTTTTTTTTTTAAACCTTGTCTTGGACTCACAGTTTCTATTTGTATTTTATAGAACAATCTTGCAATAATTGTTGACTGACTGGAGAAAGGGTGGTCGGCCATCTGGCGTACCGCAGCCTGGGTTCCAACAGATGGGCGTACTACAGTTTCACAAAGTTAGACAAACCACGGTCCGGGAGTGGGCGCCGGCTGTTACTAGACCGTTCTCCGTGATATAGATGTTAGAAGTGCTGTCTATTTGATTTCAGTTGGTATTTTTTTCTGTGGGATAATAATTTAAGAACTCAGTGCCTTTATGCTTCACTGTTCAATTAACTACTAAGGCATGGCACTTCAGTAGACATCTCGTGCCAGACGCATCAGTTAATACTCTGTTTCACTGCCTTTACCACTATGTACATAGTGTTTTGGAAAACTTTCCGCGTAATTATCAGAGAAGCAGTCTCTTCCTACACCAGTACCTTAGGGTCATTCCCCTACGGAGAATAGAGCCGTATCTTCATCATAACATGTGCTGCTGCTGTGGCTTATGTGGTTGGCATGGAGGTTTTTACGAGGTCGATTACACCGTCGCACCCAAATTAGTTTTCAATCATAGCTGTCCTTCTGACAGACTAGTTGACACACAAAGCTAAAGAATCCGGTCTGCTCTTCTATTGGCCGGGTTGCGGGAATCGGGTTAATTGCGACCGTAATTTGAACTCTCCACGTCAATTCCCCATTCCACGTCGATACCCAGTACGCTGTGAGTACTTTCCCAAACTCAGTACATAAACATTTTTCGGGTGATATCATGTTAACGATTGCTAAGTGGTTAAATCTAACAAAGAAGATTGATGCTACAAATTTACGAAACAAAATTTTCAACTTTCTCAAAGCCATTCCGCTCGACTGAGTTTAGGATTTCATTTTCCAAATTATTACCCTTTCTGCTCCATAAAATTAATGTCTACTTTACCCTAACCTCTCTCGTCATTCGAGACAAGGAGCTTTTATCCATCAGATAATTATTGAAAGGTCATCGGGCAGATGAAACGACAACATCTGGAGTGGCCAGAGGCTAAAAATACTGATGAATTTCGTATCCGCTTACAATTAAACTTGTGGTTCGAGCGGAAGTAGAGGATAGACAGTAATAGACTTTCGGCTGGCGGCCATTGTTGAAAATGTCTGGCAAACACACCCGGCTAAAGCAATGGAAATGGGAAATTTGATTTAGAGGCTGATTGATCTGAGCAACAATCAGAGGCTGACGTGTAACAAACCGTCAGGCAAGCCGCCGTGATCGTAAAATGGGTAAATATATCTTAAAAAGCTGCACACAGAATCTGAGGCTTGTACTCGAGATAAAAGAAACAAAAGAAGAAATATTTTTTTGTGATATCTTTCCTATTAACGCGTGCTTTGTAAGTGATGCAAAAGGGACAGTGTCTATAAAATTTTCTAAGCAATATTTAGAGACGTTGTTTTCAGCACACACGTCCAAGAGTCATTTGACGTGATTACACAAAAATAGAAAATATTAATTAGAAACAAAGGAAATATTAATGAACTGTTATATCATTCCTCATTTATGTCAGTGAATACTGGACATTTTCTTCAGAGAGGAAGTAGAGAATTAAAGCATCAGATATGTGTTTCTACAGAAGGATACTGAGAATTCCATTAACTGAGTAACAAGGAAGTTTTAGGAATAAGGGAAACTAAAATGTCACTTGGAACCAGAAGAAACAGTTTCTAGGGCACATAATGAGGAAAGTGTGAATGTCCAGTCACGGGATATACCGATGTCAAGAGAGGCACAGAGAGAGAGGGGGGGTAGACAGATACAGAAAGAGAGAGAAGAAGAGATGGAGAGAGGGCAGACAGATACAGAGAGAGAAAAAGAGAGAGGGGCAGACAAATACAGAGAGAGAGAAAGAGAGAGAGAGGATGAGGGCAGACAGATACAGAGAGAGAAAAAGAGAGAGGGGGCAGACAGATACAGAGAGAGAGAGAGAAAGAGAGTGAGAGGGAGAGGGCAGACAGATACAGAGAGAAAGAAAGAGAGGGAGAGAGAAAGAGAGTGAGAGGGAGAGGGCAGACAGATACAGAGAGAGAGAAAGAGAGGGAGAGGGAGAGAGCAGACAGATACAGAGAGAGTGAGTGAGTGAAAAGCTGCGAATAACCTACCTAATGAAGTTGTGTAACTGGTTGGTAGAACAGAGATTATTCAGCATAGCTATAAAACAAACCTTACTATAAGTTAGAAATTACAGGATGTTGTGGAGTGCCATGACTGGCAACATCCCGAAGAGACACGACACATAGAAATTTTCCTTTTTTCAACCGGTAATTTTGCATCAAGTCGTACAACACCAGACAGAGAAAAACCTTCGAAGAATATTTCAATGCCAAGCAACGCATACAAATGAATCGACGAAATACTAAGCATTATTATTATTATTAGCAGTAGTAGTAGTAGCAGTAGTAGTAGTAGTAGTAGTATTGTTGTTGTTGTTTTTGTTGTTGTTTCCTTTGATTTCTGTTGTATGCACATTGCATTTCATGTCCCAGGCTGAGACTTATGGTCAGAAATGGTTTCATGGCATTTTCCGCTGCTCATTTAGAAAAATAAAAATAATTCACATATTTTTCACGGATAAAGATCTTTGTAATGTGTGAGCCGTACTTTTGAAAACAAACATTTTGTATTTATTTAAGGCACGGGCTACCAGGAATCGCTTCAATCAGTATATCGGTATTTTTTCCAATCAATCCGAGGGCTCCAATTACCACTGGAATCATTGATGTTCTCAAGTGCCACATTTTTCGAATTTCCACTTCAAAATACTTGTATTTCGAAAGTATTTTTTTAAGATCTTCTAAGATACATTACAATCCGTGGGGACTGCAATGTCAATAAGAATGCATATTCTGTATTTATGGTCTGTGATCACAATGCCTGCGCGATTAGATTTGATTGTTCAATCTGTGTGCAGTGTAAAGTCCCATAAAATTGTTACAGGTCTTATCTCTGTAACCGGGTCTGAGTGATGTTCATACCAGTTTCTTGCAGTTTCCTTCCCGTAAAAGTTACATATTTTATAGCGCAGATACTAGCTCACTCTATCATGTCTCGATTTATATTCAATAGGTGATAACACTGTTCACCCTGATACAAGATGGTCAATTGTCTCTGGATATTTACCTCAGAATCTGCATTTGGGGTCAACACAATATTTTAGCATGTGTCCTTCGTAATTCTTAGTTAGTAATCATTGGTCTTGTGCAGCAAGAAGTAAAGCCTTCGATTTCAGCTTTCAGCCATACACTACCTAATCCACTGATGAGTACAGGGTTTGTCTATATCACCTTGTGTGGTACGGGTAGAGTATTGCCGCTGAAGAGACATATCTTGCCATCGTTTTTGCATTTGGTACATGGCATTTGCTTTTATTTTGTTTTTAATTCCTTTGTCGCTGCAGTAGGTGTATTATGGTTTAGTTTCCCTTGTGACACTATGAGTCGGATATATGCGCACGCGTGTGTGTGTGTGCGCCCGCACATCTGTGTGTGTGTATATATACACCCCCACATCTGTGTGTGCGTGCGCGCGCACGCATATGTGCGAGAAGATTAGTTAGATTTGACCTGGGCATCAAACTTCAAGACCAAATGATTAGATTAGGAATCTAGATAAAAACATATGGCGAAAAGGGTAGATAAGTGTTAAGTACTTGTCAAAATACTAAGATAGGAAAAAGACCGGCTCTGGTCAAAACTTAAAAGGGTTTGAATTTAATGTCCCTGAATCGGAGTCAGCTAGGCTAAGAAATATTTTTATGTCCACTTTCTTCAAAGAGAGAAATGGTCATGAAAAAGTTATGGGTTTATTCGTGGGTGTCCCTTGTCCGGAAATGATGAAAGAGGATTATCCATATATACGGCAGCGCTTTGGGCCACGAGTTAGTTAGACTTAGTTTAGGTTCGAGGAAGGTTGATTTAGGCCGGAGCACGTAACATCGAAGAGCGACCCATTAGCAGCCGGACATTGTTAGTTAAGATATACATTTTTTTCCGCCAGCCGAGAACCAACCAAGAGTTATCATCCACAAAAAGGTCACACACCTTCTCTCCTCTTTTCGTCCTACCCAAGTTTGTAGTTGTGTTTTTCTTTTACCTGTGAGCCTACCTCTCGCTCGATCCACCGCACAGAAATTCTACGACGTGGGGTCTATATCTTTGTGCAACGAGTTGCAGAGGTGGGTAGTCTCACACCCTTCTTCATCCATTTGAAATACCCTTTTGAATGTTTCTAAAGCCTTTATTATTAAATAATGTTTCTTATTTGTCTCATGTTCTTTGACGCACATCATCATCCAGTCTTCTATAGTTTCCAGGTACCATTGAATACCTGTTTTTGTGACTATGTCAGTTCTATTTTAACTAATCATCTGCCTCCTTCGGATCTGGGCAGATACAGGGGATCGACATTAGGTTTAGGATAATGCATACGTGGGCAAGTGAGAAGCTTTCTCGTTTTGGCATCCATTCGTTTATGGTCCAATTAAGGATGTTGAAAGGCTATTACCCCATAGGGACAACCAAAGTGTTTATGGCTGATATCCTGTTTTGTAAATCTAACTCGATACTTAACACCAGACTCACACGTCCGTAGTATTCTTTTCTTACTTTTTAATTCATTTGGATATACTGTATTCAATCTCCTTCGCTGTATCCTAGGTATCTATAGGCTTCTTTTTCCAGCTTCTTAATCTTGGTGACAAAATTTAGATCTATTGAGGGTGATTCTGTAATTCTCCCTTTCTTAAATATTACTTTCGCACATTTAGCTAATCCGATATCCATACTGATGTAATCCCTGAAACATCATCTTACACTACTGAGAATGACCTTCAACTCATTGTCATCTTTGGCAAAGAGTTTGATATTATCCACGTAGAATAGGCGATTAAACACTTCCTTTTTTTTTAATCTGAGTCCATAATTGTTGTGGGGCTCTCCCCTTTTACACAAGATGGACTCGTCTAAAGTATACTTATACTGACAGAGTTGGAGACAGGGAGGAGATACGTTGAGACAAGGTTTCAGATACGGAGAGTCCAGTGAGAGAGAGAGAGAGAGAGAGAGGTAATTACGGTTTCACTTACCGAGACTTGTACATATACTTTCTACTAACTCGCATTCTTGGACTACTAATCTTTATTTCAAGTATGTATTCTTACGTTCAATACACTTATTTTCCTATTTCAATTACTGGCGTTGTTTATTTATTTGTGCAGGATTCCCTCCCCGGAATCCACAACAATAATCATTGCTGTTTAGTTCATACTAATGGGGGATTAAGGACAGATAGAACAGAAGGGGGCCACATGGAATTTCCCTCCATACCACTTATGGAAATTCAAATGTTTTTAATCGAATGGTGTCTCAAATTATACCCAGTAAATAATTTTAAAGGTTGAATTTTTTTTCTTATTTACCTTTTATATCAACAATTATAAAACAAAAGGCGCTCAGCCAAAACATTTCCACGACCAGCATGTTAAATATCAAAGTGCCGCATGTGGCTCGCAAGTGTGGTTTGGCGACCCCTGCTATAAGCTAAAGTTTAGGGGCTATGCTATGTCTTTAATAATTACTAATCTTCATACCTTCAACTATTTGGTGAATTTGTTTAACCCATTAGTGCAGGTTGGCCAAATATTTAGAGAGGGGTTTAATTAAATTTAATATCT
>OZ038484.1:100681791-100709291 GCA_964036315.1 Acanthosepion esculentum
ATAAAAGAACGTTAAAAGCTTTTTCTGTTCCTTTTTTTTAATATTATCTTACTTTATTTATTATTACATTTCTCTCTCTCTCTCTCTCTCTCTCTCTCTCTCTCTCTCTCTCTCTCTCTCTCTCTCTCTCTCTCTCTCTCCTTTCTACAGTTATTAATGGAGTGCATATTTTTCCCGGTTAAATCTTTTCTGGGTTCCATTTGTGAAAAGAAATCTTCTTTGACGACGTTCAGTTCACTGATATCGAAGCGTAATGCGATTTCCATCTGTCAGAACCTTACTTTTTGATATTTCTCCTTCTTGAGTGTCTATTTTCGAAAATAAAAAAGTAACATATATATATATATATATATATATATATATATATATATATATATATAAAATGATTCCTTGCATCTTTGTGGACCTGCTTTTTCCCTAGCTCAGTATCCATACAAAATATCGCTGTAATTTCATATATTTTACAAGTGAGCAAAGGAGAAAATTGTATACAATCGACCTGCAATATTTTCGTCGGTGTCCTGATAATGCAACCAAAATTAATTGAATATTGAATCTATTCATATTTAGCGGGGGTCTTTTCTTGATTATCGTGGTAGACTAGTAGTAAATTTCTTCTTTTGGCTGTGCTCGGTTCCTGATCCGATGCATACTAGTGTGACGTAATATTTCACCTGCTTGACTATTACAACTGAGTAGGAATTCTGATCTTCCGTGGGTGATCCCTGCAAAAATTGACATTAGATACTTGAACAATGCTTGATATATTGCAAAATCATCCAATCCGCCCTAACTTACCTTCCCATAAATATCCATTTATTTTGGTTTATGGCGGCAACAAGAATCATAAACGACTAGTTTTTAAGTTAATGGTTAGCAAATTTGTTTGTCAGACTGTTAATAATGTGAACTAATTTCGATCTACACTGAGTGCCAAAAATTATCTCCTTTTTACCAGATTAACATAAACTTAGTAATTATCTACAGGATCGTATATCTTGGTTAACTTGTCATAGGTAATGTTTCTAATAGGCTTTTACAACGATGGTTTGAGTTCGAATCTCATTGAGTACCCGATTATGATTTAGGTTGCATTATAAAAACTAAAGTAAATAATATTGTAATATTTAAATAATATTGTATTATTATAATGAATAATATTGTAAATAATATTGTATTATTATTGTAAATAATAGTGTATTATTATAATGTACAAGAATAATATTATTATAATATACAATGATATTGTATTATTCTAATGTATAGTATTGTAAATAATATTGAATTTCTATTGTAAATAATATTGTATCATTGTAATATATAGTATTGTAAATAATATTGTATTATTATTGTAAATAATATTGTATTATTTTAATGTATAGTATTGTAAATAATATTGTATTATTATTCTAAATAATATTGTATTATTTTAATATATAGTATTGTAAATAATATTGAATTTCTATTGTAAATAACTTTCTATCATTGTAATGTATAGTATTGTAAATAATATTGTAGTATTATTGTAAATAATAGTGTATTATTATAATGTATAATAACAATATTATTATAATCTACAATTATATTGTATTACTGTAATATATAGTATTGTAAATAATATTGTATTATTATTGTAAATAATATTGTATTATTTTAATGTATAGTATTGTACATAATATTGTATTATTATTCTAAATAATATTGTATTACTTTAATATATAGTATTGTAAATAATATTGAATTTCTATTGTAAATAACTTTCTATCATTGTAATGTATAGTATTGTAAATAATATTGTAGTATTATTGTAAATAATAGTGTATTATTATAATGTATAATAACAATATTATTATAATCTACAATTATATTGTATTAATCTAATGTATAGTATTGTAAAGAATATTGAATTATTTTATTAAATAATATTGTATCATTTTAATGTATAGTATTGTAAATAATATTGTATCATCATTATAAATAATATTGCATTCTTATAATGCGCAATAATAATATTATTATAATGTACAATAATATTGTATTATTCTAATGTATAGTATTGTAAATTATATTGTAAATATTATTGTATCATTAAAATGTATATTATTGTAATTATTATTGTAAATAATATTGTATTACTATAATTTACAATAATATTATTATAATGAACAATAATATTTTATAGTATTATAATGTATAGTATTGTAAATGATATTGTATTATTATAATGTACAAGAATAATGTTATAATGTCCAATGATTTTGTATTATTCTAATGTATAGTATTGTAAATAATATTGAATTTTTATTGGTAATTAAATTGTATCATTGTAATGTATAGTATTGTAAATAATATTGTATTATTATAACGTATAATATTGTAAATAATATTGTATTATTATTGTAAATAATAGTTATTATTATAATGTTTAATAATAATATTATTATAATCTGAAATTATATTGTATTATTCTAATGTATAGTATTGTGAATAATATTGAATTATTATATTAAATAATATTATATCATTTTAATGTATAGTATTGTAAATAATTGTGTATCATTTTTGTAAATAATATTGTATTATTATAATGAACAATAATAATATTATTATAATGTACAAAAATATTGAATTATTATAATGTATAGTATTGTAAATAATATTGTATCATTATAATGTATATTATTGTAATTAATATTATATTATTATTGTAAATAACATTGTATTATTATAATGTACAATAATAATATTATTATAATATACAATAATATTTTATAGTATTGCAATGTATAGTATTGTAAATAATATTGTATTATTATAATGGTTACATCATTGAATATTGCCCTCTGGTAATTGTTAACTTGTTTCTATCACAGATGATTAAAGCTACATCATGATCGATCTTAAATGACACCCTATATTTTTGGTTCCATGCATGAGTAAGCTTAGCTAAGTGCCGCCAAAACTCCCAGACCTGGTGTAAGGGTTAACGAGCCAGACTACTATAATGATAGTAATATAGACTAAGTTTAAATCTCATGGGGTTGTTCTACCACCTGTTATATTTCAGAATCTTGTAGGCACCCGTTTATCAAAATTTAGTTCTTTGCTGGTGAGACTGATGTAACCTCTCCAGGGTGTAAGTATATGGAAGGCGTGCCGTGCACAATCTACCTACCACCATCTCTCAGCCGTACCGTCAAGATTCAATGAAATCCAGGGCTTTACTTTTGGCGGGGGGGGGGGCGTTTGGATGAAAGTGTTGCCGAACCTGTCGATTTTTTTTTTTTTACTCCAGATTGAAGAAAATGACTGTAACAACTCTTTGAACACAGCCTACTTCTTGTCACATCTGATTAGTTTGCAGAACCAAGACTAAACTACTTAGAATAGCCAAGGTAAGAAAGTGGAGCATGTGAATTAAGAATGTGGTGTGTGATGCTATAACAGGAACCAGCCACAGATAACTATTTACACCACTGGAAACATGGTCGGTATATTTTTTTGATAAGAAATATCAAAATTATAAGTGCATAGTTTTCTCTCACCCTCTCTCACTCTCACACACACTCACTCTCTCTCGTTTTTTGCCCAAATATATCTTTAGAGCAATTATGGCTGTCCACATCCTCTTCAATAAATCTTGGTCGTTTACCAAGCCTTTTTTTTAATTTTTCCAGACCTGGTTTTGCCATCCTATTAAACTATCCAAACCGACATTCTTTACCATATGTCCCATTATGCGGTGCCCAGACTACGTGTCGGCCCCTTTCGTCGGTTCCGACAAGATCTGAAGGAATACAGGGCATTGACTTTGGGGACAGCTTAGAAGTTACCGGAAAGCTGTCCGTGTTGACGGCCAACTGCCTTCGGGGGCTGCAATCCGGTTTTTAGTCCGGATTTACTCACATAGTGTTTAGTTAGATGTAACCGCAAAGCAGCGGAGGTATAAAATCAAGGTTTTATTCCCCCAGCTGAACTACCTTCCCATGCTGTCAAGCACCCTCAAATCGAAGCAGCTAGTTGGGTTTTCAATCTTCGCCCCTTCGCCCGCTTTTTTTGTTTTTAATCATTCCCACCTCGAAGCAAGGATTTTCTAAATACATAGCAACAATATTCAATGCATAGACGAATATATCAGAAAATATTAATTTTGCACAGTTGTTATTATTTTATGCTTATTATCTTGTATTGGTAGAGGCACCTCGACGTGGTGTAATGCCTAGAAAGCTTGTCTTGCTATATCAATTACGACTGAGTAGTGAGTTCGATCCTCACTGGGTGCTCTATACTTTCGGCCTTGTGCCACATCTAAGCCGGGTTTAGAAAATCACTATTTTGTATTGGTAGTGGTTTCACTTTAATAATTAAGGAGACGGGAATTACACGTACAGGGAATCGCTATCGAACGGTGTTACCCGAAATAAATCCAGAAAATAACCTGAGATATCCGGTCAGCGCGCATTCTTTTTCCTAGCTTTAACGGTTTTTCATGAAAAGTTCATTAGAAACAAAGAAAATAATATTGAACTGTGATGTAATATCATTTCTTCTATATGGTAGTGATTGCATGGCAATCTCCTCAAAGATGAAGAAGAGGCTTCAAGCAACAGAAAAATGGTTCTACAGAAAGATGCTGCGAAAACTATGAATCGGGCATGTGATCGCCGAACATGTTTTAGATAAAAATGGAATTAAAAAGAACACTTATACTTAACACCATGAAGAAACACACTGGAATGTGCAAGACACATAACGATGAAACCAGGTTTAGAAAATTTGATACTCCCAAGACGAATTGAAGGCAAGATAGACAAAGTAAAACAACTTATATAGCGAAATTTAATAAAGGGATGGATGAACAGCGTTCAGTGGAGAAGGGAAACAGTTATCAAAAGGGAAAACATTTATAAAGAGCCATAAAAGATTGAAAATGAAGGAAAGCTATGAGCGCCAAAGTCCGGAAAAAGCAAATAGACGAAGGCGAGTATCACAGGCAGAAGAAAACTTTTACTTTCACTTTCACTTTTATACTGCCTGACCAATAAGAATACTTGTAATGGGCACTAAACTTTGCATCCGAAATTAATACATCGACTCAGTAGGCGGTCGAGATAGTCATTGTGAAATCAATGACCTTGTCTATGTTAGGATAATATGTGCTACGCAAAGGCGACATACGGTTTTAAATTCAGAGTTATCCTTCTTCTAGTCTGGTTGCCAATCACGTCTAAAGAGCTTAGTGTGTTGCTAATTAAGACTTAGCTCGTAGAAGTGATTGATTTATACCTTTCCTAACGATATTTGCACAGAAGTAATTGTAATGACCTCGACACCCCAATTTTTCGTTCCGAGTTGTTCAATTAGTAAAATTATTCTCAGTAAATGTTAAACTTTGCTTAATATATGTGCGTATGTACACGTGCAAGAGGAGCTGGCAAGCGTTAAGCGAACACGCATCAAATGCTACAGCATAGTGTAAAGCTAACAGCAAAAGAAACCGAAAAATAAACACACTAAACATGACATTATATATATATATATATTTATATATATATGAAGAAATATAGTCTTAAAGTGTGCTATATTTATGGGATAAAGTGCTCAATATCAGAGATAGGTTGCCTGACGATTGCTCTAGCATGAAACAGACTGTCACCTCTAAGTGCTGACTTCCATGTCCACTTTTATATTTATAAATATATATATATATATATATGTAAGCATTTCACCCAAAGCAAAGCGGGGTGTCACTAGTACGCAAGGTGTACAGAGTGGGAGAGAGAGTAAAGAAGCGTGATGGAGGAAAGGATGAAGAGAAAGGCAGGCAATCGGTCAAGGCATCTGGAGATGTCGATTGACATTACACTTGAATAGTTGGAGATTATAGCTATCAAGAAAACAAGTAACAGGAAGGGAATCCCACAAACGGGGGGGGGGTTCTAGACATGAAGCTATTAGAGTAGAAGAAACAGCTACATTTACCTGTTTCGGCGTTGAAAGGGTGGGACCGAGATGCCAACCTAGTAGCATGTTTAAATTCATGCAGTCTGAGAACTAGCGAAAGTAGCTTGTCGGAGCAGTTACCGTGAAAGTATTTGTAGAAAAGACAGTGGGAGTCGACGACACATCTGTGAGTGAGCGACTGTAGACGAGATTCCAATTACATTGTATATACGTCTCTGGGTTTTGTCGAGGACCTTAAGACGAACAACGGGGGATCCAGACCAAATATGGCAGCAGTATTCCATGCAAGGGCGAATGGTTGACTTGTAGATTTGAAGGATGGACTCGTGCGAGAAAAACTTTCTGGCGCGACACAGGGAACCAACTTTCCTTGTGAAATACAGAAAAAAATAAATCAGAATTTCTAAACAGTAGACTATTCTCATTCCACTGCCCACGTTTAAGGATATTTAATCTAGTTTTTTTTTTAGCAATGCTCAGTTATTGCTCGACCTGTTTCCACTCAAAACTACGATGTCAGCAAATTCACGAACCAACCCATTTAGCCACTTGGATATTTTCCCGTAGGACAATTCACTGTGGAGATCTTGGAGCCTTAAACCTAATCTGCCTGCTGATGATAGCTGGTGATGCTTGTCATGCTTAACTGCCCTCGCAGATGTTTGTCTATTTTTATTACAGCTGCTGCTGATGATATAGAAAACTTGTTAACTGAGAGTTGAAATGTTATGGCCACTACATAGAACCAACGTTCTTTCCACTATCATCCTGCCTTATGCAGAAGAACAAACCGACGAAAAATAACGTCATTGAGTGGACTAGGAAATCATTTATATAGACTAATATATGCGAAAAAACGAGACTTGTGGAAGATCTGCTTATGTGTGCGGCCGCTCAATGCCTACGACGATACTCAGTCATTTGGATTGAAGATGAATGATGATGAATGATAGTGATATTGACAAAACCGATAGCATAACAATTTTAAAATAATTTCATCATCAGGATTTGGTTTGGTGGTCAGCTGCGCAACGACCCTACGACTATACCCGTTCATTAAGTTTAATTATTAATGATAATGAATGATAGTGATACTGACATTAACAAACCCGATTGCATTAAAAAAAAATGTCTCCACATTACACGATACTTGGTCAAGTGTGTTCCAACATGTTGTAATTTAGCCATGTATATATATATATATATATAGAGAGAGAGAGAGAGAGTGAGAGAGAGAGAAGAGATGAGATAACGATATATATTTTTATGTATGAAGATACGTATTGAGAAAATTGTAAGACAAAATGGAAACAGATGGTGCCAACAAACCCAGTGCGAAGAAGTCCTAACGGATGAATCCCGTCGCAAATAACCTTTTCCATTTATATATATATATATATATATATATGTGTGTGTGTGTGTGTGTGTGTGTGTGTGTGTGTGTGTGTGTGTGTGTGTGTGTGTGTGTGTGCATTAGTTATTATAATTTTTACACTATTTAAATTATTCGGACTTAATCGCCATATTTATCACAACGTTTCGGCCGTTGTACACTCCGGCCTTCTTCAGCTGGTTGGAATATCGACTTGAACCCTTTATTTTGCTCACTGGCGTAGACTGTTCTAGTTCCGCGTGGCATGTCTAATGGATGTCGGTTATCAGTTATCTCCTGCTTAATTCCCTCTCCAAGTTCTCCACCGCCTTAACCAGGTATTGAACTCACACTCTTTTAGTCAGGACAAAGATGGATGTTTTGACCGTATGTAAAAATTATAATAAATAATTATTGCTCTACTCTTGCTCTTGAGCCCTTTTTTGAATTTATGCTGTGAACGTTAGAATTTATATTATTTTACTTCTCATTACATTCGAATATATATATATATATATATATATATATATATATATATACCTACGCCTACACATATATATAGATATACACACACACACGCACACACACACACATATATATATACACACACGCACACACATATATATATACACACACACGCGCACACACACACACACACACACACATATATATATATATGTGTGTATGTATGTATGTATATTATAAACTCTTAAAAAAACCACCGTCTGAAGAAACGTAAAACTTTAATGGTACACTAAGAAATATTTACTGCAATGTGTGGAGATGAATATAAGTTGATTGAATCATGATATTTTCGTAAGATAGATTGGAATGGGCGAATCAGATTTTGTCTGCACGAATACATTTTAAGACAACTTAGAGTGTATTATAAAAGAACAACGTAATAGTTTTTATATATTGTGGAATTATATTGTTATAATGAAACAGCTTTTACCTTGTAACATTCTGAGAAAATTATTTTGAAACCTATTTTATTATACGGAGTGCTGACATTTCGAAAAGATGAGACAGGTAGAGGAAAACAATACGCTATCGAAAGTTGGCATTCCAACAGGATTAATATAACTCGTAATAACATTTCCCCTTATTTCACAGTATGGATTTCTAAGCGAATATAATTTTACAAACATCGGTCACCAAGAGAAGACTTACCCAGAAGGTTTTTTTTTTACAGCATATCAACCTCAATGTGTTATTTAATGCCGACAACATTTGTATTGCTGGTAATATTTTTCAAAAATTTTCTTTCTCAAAAATATATTGCTGGTAATAATTTTTCCTTCAAAAACCTATGAGTAAAACCTATTTTTACACTTTCATAGTATTTTGACTCTAGTTTGGGTTTTAACTATTTGTGCTACCACCCCGGGTCAGGTTGGACCTGGGAACACCAGCAATTAAGAGGTGGTTCCACGCTCCTCAAAAAACTCTTGGTCAGACGCCTTGCTGTCGGACGTAGTTTATCGTCGTACCCAGGACGCGTACTCATAAAGAAAACAGCACATATCGAGAATGAAGTAAATGAAAAATGGGGACTGATCATTTTTTACGCTATTTAAAAGCAATCTGTTGTCCTCTTCATTGTTGTTTTTATCACGCCGTTTTTGGCCGTTGTCCCACCTCTCACCGGCCTTCATATTTGCCTATCGGGGCCACCTTCAATAAATACCGAACTGAAGACTTTATTTAATATGCGGGGGTAGATTGTTCTCGTTCTACTGCCCATGTATAGAGATATCTCACCTGGTTGTTATTTTCATTATTGCACAGTTATTGCTCACCCTGAGTCCGAGTATACACTGCTCTGCCTTGGGATTGAACTCTCAATTACTATGAAACCAAATCCACGAACCAAGGTTTTAATCCAATAGTCTACTCTTGTAGATTAATTACAGGGTTCAGTTTGGAATACCTTCTAGGTTACAGGAATTGGTAGATATATGATGAAGGCCAGACAGCACCAAGGTCGAAAATGTTGGGAAAAATACAATGATGTGGACAATAGGCCGCTTCGGAGAGCCTGGTTCGAATTCCCGTCGAATCCATTACATTCACTTATGTGCTAATACCCTTGGGAAAGATATGAATCCTCTTCTCCCACCAGCTATGAGTAAATAGCAGGACAGACCGGGTTCTATAGCCTTGGATAACAACTGGTCTACCGCGGATAAATAGTGTAAATAATGGTAACACCACATACCAGAAATTCAGAGAGAAAGAGGAGTAATCATTAAAATATAAGATATGTCTTTAAATAAATTTTCGGACTATGTCCAATTCTAAAATATATGACGTCATTTGTTTACATTTGATACGCTAGAGCAGATATGAATAGAAGAGATTCATGGAAGATTTAAGTTTAAAGATAGTAAAATCGACCTTGCTAACCAGACGCTGCTCTGTGGCCGAAAGGTTACGGCACATCACGCGAAATGATGGTTCCGTATAGGATACAGGTTCGATTCCTGTCGGAGAGCGAACATTTTCTATGAAAATTTCTCGGACATCCAGGCCGGTAAATGTTATTTAATACTGTTTATTATAAAACAGAGCATTTGCTTAAATACTTGTATCTATAAAAAGAACGTTAAACATAATATAAATGTCTTTAAATAAATTGTCGGACTATGTCCAATTCTAAAATATATATGTATGTATGTATGTATGTATGTATATATATATGTATGTGTATGTATATATATATATATATATACATATATATATATATATATATATATATATATATATATATATATATATATATATATATATATTTACCTGTGTTTCACTGAATGTTGGACAATTGCTTTGCAGAAAGCCTCAGAGATGTGGCTCTACAGAAAGATACTTAGAATGCCAATGACAGAAGACGTGAGTTAGAAGGAAGTTCTAAAAATTGGAACTAGAAGGCACTTCTACTTAAAATCAAAAAGAGTAAATTGAATTTTCTGGGTGATACTTTGAAAGAGAGCGGCTTGGAAAATTTGATATGCGGAGGTAGGAGATATAGAGAAAAACAGCTATCTTAAAGCTGCAAGTTCTAGGATGTTGTAGGGAGCCCTAATCGACCACTCACTGAAGATATAATGTCATACAAATGATAATGATATTGATCATAAGATAATTAACGAAAATGTATTTATGCAATTAAATGACTTGTCAATAATAAATTGCAAATGTTCAAGCGGAAATGATCTGGTTATTGCTAAACGGAGATTCACGTATGAAATATTCATAACTTTACATTTACAAAAAATAGTAAAATTGCTGATGAATTATCTTCATTTCTCACTATTATTAATGCATGGCAACATTGCAGTGGCGATCAAACGGGAAAAGGCAATAAAATAAGAGTTTAGAAACGGTTTTAAACTTCAAACAATATTTTGAAAAAAGAATTATAAAACGTATTGGTATAAATAGATTTTCTTTTAAAGTGGAATACTTAACTGTTTGCCTAACGGTATAGCAATTCTTTATTGGTCATTTAATACCGAAATTTAATTTTCGTGGAAGCTTTGAAGTAATAAAAATACAAGTTATTCTGCTTTCACAACTGAATACATGGTAGATAATACTCAGTTTTTAGGCATGTACATGCTTACTTGGACATAATTACAAGAGGGGGTGATGTGCGTTTTATACTGTAGTTTTGTTGAAATATATTTTGGAATACAGTTTGATTTAAGAAATTATCGGATATGATATGGATGTTATAAAATTTATTTTTCATTTTGGTTGGTTGGTAGAATGTTTGCTTGGTTGGTTGTTTGGTGGGTTAGTTTGTTTGTTTGTTTGTTTGTTTGGTTGGTTGGTTGGTTGGTTGGTTGATTAGTAGATTGGTTGGTTGGTAGGTTGTTCGGTTGGTGAGTTGATTGGTTGTTTGTTTTTTTTTTTAGTGACATATCAATCTCTATGGGTTATTTAATGTCCAAATCTAAATCTGAACACAATTTCATGACTTCAACTAAATATACATAAATGTAAACCCACCCCGGCATTTTGCTGTGATTTTTATAACAGGTTGGAATTGGAATTAAATATAACTATTTTTACTCTTTGTGGGGAAACACATTTCACAAATAAATTATCCCATCGATGTAATTCGAAAAATAATGTAATAGTAAATTTTAATATTTAGTTGTATTTTAGTTGTTAGTTGTTATATTAAATTTCTGGTGTAATTCTTCCTCTATGTGCCGCGTCCCTTCACGATATATTGATCATGGCTCTCTAAATCTTCTTGCAATTTGTAGCTTTTAATAAATCTTGTCGTTCTATTATTTCCCCTAAACAGTGTTCCGTCATCCATTTACTCATGCTGACTAAGTTATGCGTTGTTTTCCCCTGCCCTTCCTGCCTTCAATCTGTTCTGTGAGTATCAAATTTTCCAAACCCTCTTTCCTTATTATGGGCCATAGAAATTTCAACTCTCTCTTTCTGATGTTAGGCATAAGTTTCATTTTTGTTTCCATTTCTCTAAAACTTCCTCATTGCTTACATGTTTGGTCCATGGTATCGGCGGCATCCATCTGTAGAAATACATTTCTCCTGCTTCAAGTCTCTGCTTCATCGGTGAGGAGATTGTCCAGCATTCACTGCCATATAGGAGGTCTGATATTAAGTAACATTCCAGCACTCTTTTCTTTATTTCTAACAACTTTTTTTTCTTTCTGTTTCTTAATAATTTGCTTAGATTTTGGAAGGCATCTTTCTCTATTCCAATGCGCCTTCGGACTTCAGTGTCATACTTTCCGTCCTCCGTTAAAAAACTCGTCTCTGATATTTAAATTATTGTATTTCTTTGATTTTGATATCTCGGATTTGTAATTTGCAGGTTAGACTGTCTTTTTTCTTTTTCTTTTTTTTGTGTGTGCGTAGGGGGAGATAACAATCATACCTTCATTCCTTTCTTCTCAGTTTCCTTTCCTGTCTCCTGTAAGAGTTCTTGCAGCTTCCTTTCCGTATCTACTATCAATACTGTGTTATCTGCACATTTTATCTTCTTAAGATTGTGACCGTTGGCTTGTCTTCTTATTCTCTCAGAATCGCCTCACCGTAAAGGTTGAATAAGTCCGGTGAGAAGACACATCCTTGTCTTACACCACTCTGTATTTTTGTATATAACTTAGAGCTTTACAGCTGAAGAACGTTTTTTATAGGGGACTCTGTACATAGAAGAATAAATTAATTAAGCAATAGATTCCTGATAACATTAGCGACAATAGGTCTGCACTTTAGCTCGGCATATTATAAAGCTAAATATCATCTTATTGGTGTTTAGTTCTTTCAATTTCAATTGATATTTGGTCCTTTCTCCTCGCTTTCTTTCACTACCTTCTGTAAGAGTTCTTGTAGTTATGTTTCCATATCTGATATCAACACTATTTCATCGGTATATCTAATTTACTGTTTTAATAAACACAAATACGACCGTTTCAGGATAATGGTCTGAATACACACCGAATCACCGTTGTTTTTTTCCTAATTGTTGTGAAGGAGAATATTTCCCTACAAGTTTAGACCCGTCCGTCGGACGAAAGACAAAAATACGCCTACATCAAGAGGAGTAGCAGGAGGAGCAACCTTTGCTGAAAACTGTCATTCTCAGCTAAACATTTTCTTCCCTAGTTTATATTCTACATTATACTTCCCTGTACCAAAAGGTAAATAAACTTGTTGTTAATCCAATTCCGGTTTTCTACTGTTGTTTTCGATAACTCAGTTAACACACTAATTTTACAAAACTCATGAAAAATGAGAGAATTATAAAATGATATTTATAAGGATAATGATGCGATTGCTTCTATATCTCCCCGCAATCGATCATTCAAGTCTATAAATCGACCATTCGCCCTTGCATAGAGTATTGCTGCCATATATGGTCTGGAGCCCCTGCTGTTTGCCTCGGGGTTCTTGATAAGATCCAGAGACGGATAGGCAACGTGATTGGCTCTGATCTGTCATCTCGTCTGCAGTCGCTCTCTCACAGACGCGATGTTGCCTCGCTCTGCCTTTTTTACAAGTACTTCCACGGTAATTGCTCTGAGGAGTTGCGTTCGCTTGTCCCCAGGCCTCGTGAATTTAAACGCCCCACCAGGCTCCCACCCCTACACCGTGAAAACTGTTAGATGTAGACGTCTCTTCTACTCCAATAGCTTCATGTCTCGCACATCTCGCCTATGGAACTCCCTTCCCTATTACTGTTTCCCTGACAAATACAATCTCCAACGGTTTAAGTGTAGCGTCAATCGACATCTCCAGTTGCCTTGATCTATCCACTTCCCTTCTCCACATCCTTTCATTTTTCATTCCTATCTGCTCTCGCTCCGGATCTTTTGTGGTCCCCTTGCCTTGATCGACCCACTGTCTTTCTCTTTCTCCACATCCCCTCCCTTGCTAGTCCTATCTGCTCTTCCTCCAACCCTTCTTTAACCCCTTGCGTGATAGTGGCCTCCGGCCTTGCTTGGGGTGATATGATTTAAAAAAAAATACAATGATATTGGTGTGAATGATATTGATAATGGCGAAAATGAGTGTCTAATCGATGATAGCGATAATGATGATGGTAATGATGATAAATCAGGATCGAGGAGATTTGCTTAAAACTATTTTCTTGTTTTTCGCGATTCCAATGAATTAGATAGGGCGGGGCTTTTTTTTCTAAAATGTCAGCCCTTGTTGGGTTATTCAATGTTGAAATCAGTTCTTTATATACTCGAATCCATCGTCAAACTTGAGTCTATCGGTGAATAACGTTCGTTTAGACTTTGTTCCATAGGTAAATATTAGTCGCTTATATATAAGTCTATAGGTAGATATGTTCGTATGCATATAAAAATGTAGACAAATATTAATCGTTTTTATTTGAATCTTTTGGCTGTTATTGGTCGTTTGTAGTTTATACCTCAGTCGATACGTAAATATTTAAAATCCATATTGGAGCCGTTAATTTTATATTTGTATCTATCGATAAATATTTGATAATACAACAAGGTTAACTTTATTGGCGTTATCATATTTTAATCAATTCACCCCAAGCAAGGCTATAATACCATTAAGACACAAATAGTCACGGAGTAGTCAAATAGAAGGAGAGGACTTTAGTGAGACGAAAAGATGATAAAAGTATAGGATTCAGGGAAACGTTGCATTTAAATTTTAGAAGATCGTAGCTGATAGGGATGCAAGAAACCAGAAGGAGGCAGAGATGTCAACAGGCGAGAAGTGTGAGAAAAGAAACTATTAAAATTTGTATTTACTCAATCCCCCTACCACCACTACCACCACGAGGTCTGGTTGTGACACAAAGTCGGTTTCATAAGGGGAGCCCGAGAGCGTACACCTGGGCTAGGAATAAAAATTCTCGAGACCCCGCAACCATCGGTAGCGCTGGCCTCGTTGTGTGCACCGATCCCTCTCTCTAGTGCAGCAGGGCCGGCACCTCTCAGTATAATTTTCTTCAGTTGCGACTCTCTCCTTTGACGGAGCCGCCCCTAAGAGCACTCTGTCCAAGAACAGAGGCGCAACTGAGAGATGATAAACGTGATACAAACCACTCGAGGGAGAGTAATTTACACACTAAGAAACTATTACTGTTACATTAAATACTAATTCAACAGTAACATGATGAGACCTAGTTGCCAAACTAGTAGTACTCTTAAATTCATGCGTTCGAGGTACCAAGGAGGAGAATTCATTAAAACAACTGCCTTGAAAATATTTATAGAAAAGAGGGAAGCCAGATCACGGCGATTGGAAAGTGACCTAAATCGAGATGACATGGCAGGACTTGTAGTAAACTTTCAGACGTTTCTTTGGATTTTATCGTTAATCTCCAGATATATAGCTGGAGCACCATTCCAGATATCGAAGCAATATTCAATGTCCGGACGAATAGCAGATTTATAAATCTGTAAGATGCATTCTCAGGAGAAAAATTGTCTGGCACGACAGAGTGAGCCAAGTTTGCTAGCCGCAGACTTAGCAGTTGTTCCAATATACAAGCATTTTGGAGCGGATAGCGTTTTATATACGTCGATGACAAGTTCGTTCCCTTTCTATGGATACTCCATCTCTTTCTGGTCTTTGTTGATTTGTCTCCCCAAATAAATAGTTTTACATTTTCTTGTCAGTGTTAGATTACCCACTCAATGATTAGACACCTTCACAAGAAGACAGTAGACTGGAAATATTATAATCCATGCTTTTCTCACATATATATATATATATATATATATATATATATATATATATATATATATATATATATATTGTCATCCACAGTCAGACTGTTTCGCTGTTTCACAGCTCATCAGTGTGACTAGACGTCCGGTTGCCTCTAGCTAGGATCAAAACCCGACTGAATTGGCGTCAGTCGGAACTTCTACCACTAAGCCGTCGGCGCACGGCAGGGATGAAGGTGAATTTTAGTGTGTTTATTTTTAGATTTAGATAAACACACAGTGACTGACACTCTGCCGAAGAGTCGTGTTATATTAGCTTTAATAGTCACTGTTTACAAATGTAGCCTTCACACCCACAGAGCTCAACCGAAAATAATTTTTCAGGAGCCAATATTGTTGTATATATATATATATATATATATATATATATATATATATATATATATATATTCTTTCTATTTGGCTTGCGTTCACACAAGTTTGGGTACCTCGACGTGGTGTAGTCGTTAACAAGCTTGTCATGCGAGACCAGTTACGAGTAGTGACTTCCATCGTCACTGGATGCCCCATATATTCGACCTTGTGCCGCATCTAAACTATGCCTAGAAAATAATCATCTGCATGTGTTAAATCAATAAGATAATCAACGTTAAAAATAAGACAGTAGCAGGAGGTTTTTTAAGTCATGTCGAACGTTCAATTTATTTCACATACACGTTCGTTTAAGACTCGATATTAATATGATAGAACATAAATCTTTCGTTTATTACGAGAGGATATCTCGTTCTTTGTAAATTTGTAACTGAAACATACGTAATATTCATATATGCTCGGTACGAAAAAAAAAACGAAAAAAATAAGCAATGACAAAAGTAGAAATTAAAAAGGAAACTAAACAATAAGCAGTGAAACGACACTTCCAATCTTCTGTAAGATTTCCCGCTGAGAACGACAAATGTCAAACGATATATTCGTATCATCAGTTCCTCACAGATTTCGTTCGATATGAAATCATATTTAGAGAGTAATGTAAAGTGGAAGACTTCTCGCTGGAATCGAAATTTTAATGGATTCTGGTGGCACTTTGGGACACAACCTGGAAAAAAGTATGGTCTTCTCATATGAGTAATATTGTTTTCTTATTCATATTCAAAGCGTTCGCTTTAGAAGCAGCTGTAAGAACTGCCATATTTGATTTAATCAAAGGGGGCATTTTCTTTTGCTTGTAATTTCCTCTTCCTTCATAAACATTATTCCTCTTTCCCTTTAATATACGACATAGGTAAAAAGATATCAACACATATAGATGCATGCAAATGAGTGTGTGCGTCTGTATATGTGTGGTTGCGTATTCAATTTGCATTTGTCTTAATATATTGTTAGTGGTAAGTATGCTACTTATAGAGATTGGATTAAGTTCGTATCCAAACATTGGGTTATTAACGGAACTTTGATTGGAATTTCTCTCTGTTCCAAGACTCAGTTTTATTCTACTTATTTTTTTAATACTGTTAGTTAACCAAATACAAAATCCAAGGGAGAATCAATGTAGTGGGTTACTGAGCGAGAGCGAATGTGGCAGTGAGAAGTACACATTATGAGGACGTATGAAGTAGATATCAGTTGATACTGGACTTGAAGTGACCAGAACTGTAGTTGTCAGGAAAACATCCTCGTTGAATGATTGATTGATTAATTGATAGAGTTGTTTGTTTAACGGCATATCAATACCTTATGTGTCATTTAATGCCAAAATTGAACTTTCTTTTGAGCTTTGAAGCAATAAAAATATTATATATGCTATTCTGCTTACACAATTGAATAAAAGGTAAATTATCCTCAGTTTTTCTGCATATATGTTTTTGTAAACATAATTACTAGAGGCGGTGACGTGTGTGTTTTATGTTGTAGTTTTGTTGAAGTTATATTTTTTAATACTGTTTGATTTCCTTCAGAAATTGTAAGATCTTATATGGATTAATGTCATGAAAATGTTCTTTGTTGTTCGGCAGTATTTTAAAAGGATTTGGCTGAAGTCGTTACAATTATTATGTGTTTTAGTGTGTATACTTCTTGGCATGCCGTACAGATTTGAGGTTGCTCTTGTTTTAGAATATGAGAAAGTGTTATCTTGGAGTGTCCGATAAGACGCCTGGACATTATTACTTTATCTTTCCTTGTTTTTAATGTTTGATGCCATTCTTCTATAGAAGAAGGTTTGATGTTCTGCAATTGGTTGTTTGGGAAGCCGGATAATAGTTTCAGCCATTCTTCTTTGATAAATGTGTTAATAGCTGATCTCATGTCTGTGTAGGCGATCTTGGTGTTTGAACTATCTTTGGAGGTTTTTGACTGCCGAATCGGTACTATAATTTCCCTTGATGCCCAGGTACCCAACAGAGGATGATATTTTATGTTGGCAAATATTCTAGTCTGTTTAAAAATGTTATAATTAGTGGGGTTAGCATTTTGCCGTTTTTGAGTGCTGTGAGTACTGACATGGTCTCGGAATATATGATATTTTGTTGTGTTTTCTTGCGCTTATAATGTCAATAGCAAAATCTATGGCCACCACTTCTGTGCTGAATACAAAGCTATTGTTCGGGAGTCACTTCATCACTTTTGTTTTGCTGTGTATGGCTGTGCGTTCTCTCTGGAGTTACAACGTAACAGTTTTAGAGAATCAGCGCGTATCTTACTCCTAAGGAACACAAACGGTATGGGCATGGTTTGCCACCATTAAGATGGTATGACGTGTTCTAGCTTTGAAGATATGAAATGGTGAAGCTAAGAAATGTAACTCGTCCGAACATCCGCCATAATATATTTTTTATATATTGTTGTATTTTCTTAATATTCAGCACAGTATCTCCTAAACAAATTCTTTTGAGAAATCAGTGTTTGTTTTTTACCATTAGCTTTAGAATGATACATTTATGCATACATACATATTGGAGAACATGATATATACATTTTTTTACATAGATACGGTGGATAAATTGTCGCCATTTTATATTTTTAATTTCGCGCATGCCCGTTGTTTGCTTTTGATTTTGTCGACTGCGACTTACATCCATCTATTCTTCTTCTTGGAAAAGTGCATACGACGTTCGGAGAGTGGGATTGTCTCTGTGCAAACCATTTTCTCACTATTAAAATTCTTTATGTATAGCTATCTTACGATTTCTTTTAATACAAATGTCAGACCGTTCTTCTTCTTCATCTATGTGTCATGTCGCTTCAGGACATGGACGATCATGGCTCTACATATGTTTCATGTTATTTGTAGATCTTAGTAAAATTTACCATTTTGCTATATTTCTTTATCCCTCTTCAGCCAAATTTTTACACAATCTCGTTATGCACTGCTTTCCTCTGGTACTCGGGCTTTCACTTTGTCTTATGAGTGTTACTTTTCTAAGCCCTCTTTCCTCACTATGTACGCTACAAATTTTAACTCTTTCTTATTCTATAGATAAATGTATTTTGTTTCCATTTTCTCTAAAACTTCCTTGTTACTCATATATTTAGTCCATGCCTTTATCCGTATATTTTGGTAGAATCACATTTATGTTCCATCTTTTTTTTTTCATCTGTGATGAAATTGGCCAGCTTTCACCGCCATTCAGGAGAATCAATATTACATAACAGTTCAGTACAATTTTATTTGTTTCTAAGAGAATTTTCCTGTTTCTTAATATTTTCCTTAGCTTTTAGGCGGCCACTTTCGTTATTAACCCAAGAATTTACATCAGATCAGAGCACATGACGAAACGATTTCGAATTAAAGTTGGTTTATTTGATAATGTTATTATTTTAAGTTTGACCGGACTTATTCCTTTGAAAACGAACATTCAAAATGTGGGTGTTTTTACCACATAGAATTCTCCCAAAACAGCTCTGACAAAATGTCATAAGCTTGAGTTTCACTAAATGATTATATACTATTGATTGGTCGTTTGGGAGTCTATCGTGTAGGAACATCGTGATATTTACATATTAGTCCTTCAAGTTCTCTATCCAGAATCTTGTGGAGATATGTTAAAAGTCCTAACTTTGATCCATTATTCATAATACATATCCCTATTTACTCTCATCTTACCGTTCACATGGGAGAGTTTTATATATGTATATAAATGTCGTATTTCATTAACGCCAAGAAATACCAGATACCGAATCAATTTTAATGTCAATAAGAAATCCTTAAGTTAAGCATATACCATTATGTACTACGCTTTATAGGAAAGTAGATATTTGCACTCGGTGTCACTCAGAGCAACGGAGAAACTAATTTAATCATTAGGATGAACTATAAGGATAAACACCAAGTGCATTGTTGGGCCTCGAATGATGCCATTGCTACCCTAGACATTGAAACAAGTGGTCGACAGGGCCGAACTTCGAATGTACAGACGCGGGACAAGTGCACTATTTACATTATTCGGACTATTGTCCTCATCTTTGTCGCCATATTTATTACAACGTTTCGGCCGTTGTACGCTCCGTTCTTCTTCAGGTGGTTGGAATGCCGAACGGAACCCTTTATTTCGTTCACTGGGGTAGACTGTTCTAGTTCCATGTGCCATATCTAATGGATGTCAGTTATCAGTTATCTCCTGTTAATTCCCTTCTCCAAGTTCTCCATCGCTTAAACCATTTTATTGAACTCACACTCTTTGGGTCCTGTCACTGGATCTAACTAACGCCTTTATCCGGTGGAGTAATTGGAGAGGGAATTAACAGGAGATAAGAGATATCCATTAGACATGGCACGTGGAACTAGAAGAATCTACACCAGTGAGCGAAATAAAGGGTTCAGTTCGACAGTCCAGCCACCTGAAGAAGGCCGGGGCGTAGAACGGCCGAGACGTTGTAATAAATATGGCGACAAAGATGAGGACAATAGTCCGAATAATGTAAATAGTGCACATAATACCTCGTCTCAGATATATAGACAGATACTGCGGGACAAGTGGTAGGGCAGAAATACTTAGCGACATATACCTCCCTGAAATACATTCAGCATCATGGTAAGACGTTAGTGGCAGCGGTATTTTCATTCAGATAATGTTCTATGAATATGCGGGGGGGGGGTTTATGGGAGGTATATTTGGGGTCCTGTATAGTTGTCACACCCGAGGTTGAAAAACAAGAGTCTCCCTAATCATAGGGAAATGAACAGCGTTCGGGGAAATCCATCAGAAACAACACAACCTCATGCGGATATTAATTGACGAAGTCCAGAGGTTAATAAAGAATAATTTTACGTCTGAAAGCTTTATTATTGTAGGATTATTATTATTATTATTATTATTATTATTATTATTATTATTATTATTATGATTATTATTATCATTATTATTATTATCATTATTATTATTATTATTATCATTATTATTATTATCATTATTATTATTATTATCATTATTAATATCATTATTATTATTATTATCATTATTATTATTATTATTATCATTATTATTATTATTGTTATTTCCTTTGATATCTGGCGTTTACACATTTCTTTCCGGGTCCCGCCCAGGGACCTAAGGTTAGAAATGGCATCATGACACTTTCCACTGCAAAAAATAAAAAATAATTACATAGATAAAGCCCTTCGTAAAGTGTGGGCTGTACTTGTCAGAACAATTTTTTGTATCTCTTTGAGGCATGGACTTCCAGGGATCCCTTCAATCAGCCTACTGGAATCTTTTCCAACCAGTCCAAGGGCTCCAACTACAACAGGAATTGTTGATGTTCCCATGTGCCACATTTTTGAGATTTCGATTTCAAGGTCCTTGTATTTTGACAGTTTTTCGAATATCTTTAAAGACACATTGCAGTCTGCAGGGACTGCCATATCTCATTATTATTATTATTATTATCATTATTATTATTATCATTATTATTATTATTATCATTATTATTATTATTATTATTATTATTATTATCATTATTATTATTATCATTATTATTATTATTATTATTATTATTATTGTTTTAATTAATATTATCATTATCATTATTATTATTAATATTATTATTAATATTAAAGAGAAAAGGTATTCGGCTTATAAAGACTAAAATTAGTTAACCTGTCACCGAGAAGCAATATTATAACGCGAATATTCATCTTGGTTCTGTTATCAGCAGTTATCGTTTCTTTTTAATTTTATTTTCACATTTTTGTTAAATTACGTAAAAATATATGTGAGCGTTCGTAAATGATATCAAAATTATCTGTTCCTGAATCTTGCCGCCAGGTTTTGCCCGAAGACTCATGCGAAAAATGGCAGTTATCTTAATCGAAGAATTCGTGCAGTTAAATTCGAAAACAGATCAGTAAAATGAAAGAAATTTTTAAAAAATACATTTTTATTATACCTATTTTGGATTTTACAACTACCGAAAGGAACAGATTAGTCTATGAATAAGTATATATAACCGACCCGCTGAATCTTTACTAAGCATTACCATGTCTGACACAAGAACGAACAATTGGAATGATTACTACAGCCAATGCGTCTGCTAGCCAAGAATTAAAAAAATTAAAATGTTTCAGAAAAAGAACCAATCTGTCAAAACGTAATACATTGAAGCTGATATTACTTTGCAAAAAGTTATCTATCGAAAACCATTGCAGCTCTTGCTGCGTCTGCCTTCAGGAGTGCCTTGCAAGGTGGTTTTGCGGAGGCTGTTATGCCGTTTGATATGGTCAAACCCAGCCAACCGCCGGCGCCTAATAGTGGCGAGAAGATTCCTGTCGACCCGGGAGATTTTTGAACTTGCTCCGTACATAATAATTGGTGCTGTGTTGAAAGCAGGAAAAGCGGAGGAGCTTACTCAAGCATTTGTTCTTGAACACCTGGATCATTTTTCCTGGCTCGTCCAGGAGTGTTCAAGTCTCGCACCCGTAGAGGAGGATTCAGACGACCTGCGATTTGTAGTGTGTGAACTTGGTATGGAATCTGATGTTGTTCTTCCATATCTTTTACAGACTGGCCATCGCTGTGGCAGTGGCTATAGCTGCTTAGGAGAACAAAAATACAATTATTGGATCGGGACATAATTCTTTGCGGTTTTAAGTGAATTCACAATTTCACCCAGATCTGTCATCTCGTCTGCAGTCGCTCTCTCACAGACGCGATGTTGCATCGCTCTGCCTTTTCTACAAGTACTTCCACGGTAATTGCTCCGAGGAGTTGCTTTCGCTTGTCCCTAAGCCTCGTGAATTTAAGCGTCCTACGAGGCTGGCATCCTGTTCCCACCCCTTCACCGTTGAAACTGTTAGATGTAGACGTCTCTTCTACTCCAATAGCTTCATGTCTCGCACATCTCGCCTATGGAACTCTCTTCCCTATTACTGTTTCCCTGACAAATACAATCTCCAACGGTTTAAGTGTAGCGTCAATCGTCATCTCCAATTTCCTTGATCTATCCACTTCCCTTCTCCACTTCCTGACATCTTTCATTCCTATCTGCTCTCGCTCTATATCTTCCGTAACCCCCCTGCCTTGATCGACCCTCCGTCCTTCTCTTTCTCCACATCCCTTCCTTTACCACTCCTATCTGCTCTTCCTCCAACCCTTCTGTAACCCCATGCGTATTAGTGGCCACCGGCCTTGCTTGGGGTGATACGCTTAAAAAAAAAAAAAAAAAAAATTCTAAAACATAGCATATTTCCCGATGAGTTTTTTTTTTTTTTTTTTTTTAACAGGTTTCGATACAATTGCGTTTCTTCCCATTGAGTTTTCGAAACAAATGTTTATCCGAATGTAAAAATCTCAAATGCGTACACTGCTCGCAGTGGGACACCACTGCCAAATTGTAGAAATTTCTGCTGGGTGTGAAAAAAGACTGGAGATCTAGCATTCTAAATATCGATAAGCCGCTATTCGACGCATTTCACTATTTATGGTCGGTGAACAGTAGATTACTGAATTCAAAGTCAGCTTTTGCAAAAGGGGGTCGTTTAATTCACAATGTCTTTCCAATCCCACTAGATACATAACGTCGCCTTCTTCGGATGCGGACCAGCTTTTAGAGTATCTAACGTTGGCTGATTTCGTTTCTTCTGGGGCCTTTTCTGTTTCACAATGATGTAAACAATTCACGTTTCATTGCCCGTGTTCGTTCTTACAAAAGGTTTGTAACTAGACTAACCAGATAGTAAAGTGTCCACTCATAAATGACTTTGAGTCATCTCCTTTGCTGACTATTACGCATTATATATTCATACACTCAAATATAAGGTTTTTCTTCTTGCTCTTCTTCATTACTTTGTTGAACCATTTATTCAGTTTTCATTCGAAGCTGACAGAAACACAGTATCATTCGCGTTAAGCTTATGCACGCCGATAATAAAAGCACATAATATGCACAATTAGTAATAGGAGAGAATCACGGCGAAGTAATGGATAGCGGCTCGGAGTGAGGAATCAGAGGCCCGAGTTCGAATTCCAGTCGAATCCATTAACATTCACTTACGTGCAAATACACTTGGGAATGGTATGACTCCTCTTCTTCTCCCCCTAGCTATGGGTAAATAGCAGGACAAAACCGAGTCTATAGCCTTGGATGGCAACTGGTCTACCGGAGAAAGAAATGGCATTCTACTGCGGCCAAAAAATCTGCCTCGTCAGACATGTATCGAAAGACACATGATCGCCTAAGCGTTTATCACGTATGACACATGACTCACTAACTGACAGATAAATAGTGTTAATAATGGTAACTCCTCATACCAAAAATTCAGAGAAAAAGAGGAGTAATCATTAAATATAAGACATCGGGGTGGTATGGTCGTCAGGACGAGAGACAAATAAAGGTTTGAACTCCGACATCAGAATGAAGCAGGTACAACAATGGCACACAACTGAGTGACTTAGTAATAGAATATATATATATATATATATATATATATATATATATATATATATATATATATATATATATATATATGTGTGTGTGTGTGTGTGTGTGTGTGTGTGTGTGTGTGTAGGATGTACGGTGGAGATTCCTCGTATTGTGGAATCGGGGAGCCGAGTTCGAATTCCAGTTGAATCCATTACATTCACTTACATTCACTTACGTACTACTACCTTTGGGAAAGGTATCAACCCTCTTCATCCCCTTCTAGCTATGGGTAAATAGCATGAGAGACTGGCCTCTATAGCCATGGCAGCTGGTCGAGGAGAAGGACAACTCTGAATTCAAAACCCGCGGAGGGTCGTTTGGGGACCTTGTCGCATGTAGTGCACCCGGTCTCTGTATTTGGCCCTTTAAAAAGAGTGGTTGGTTCTGCACAAAACCTTCACCACAATAATCAAATCATATATGCTGGTGTCTGAGCTGCGTTCGGTGCAACTTGATTTAAATCGTATCTGAGCTGCTTGATCCTCATAGGGCGAATACGACGTGAGAGTCCACTATATATATATATATATATATATATATATATATATATATATATATATATATATATATATATATATATAATTATAATATTTTTAGTTTTTAAAAATATGATTCCTTCGCTACATAAGAGTTCTCATGTTTCAAAAGCGAGCACTGTATTTTTTAAAATAAAAGCAAAATACTAAGGAACACCGGATTACCTACCTAACGTGTTCTTTCCTATTTTTCTGCACACCTGCATACATACATATATATATATATATATATATATATATATATATATATATATATATATATATATATATATATATATATTCGTAAAATACATCTATTGGATGTTTTGGTACACATCATCAGTGATGTTTCTAGCCGAGGTTAATTAGGAGTTTCGAGTCATTCAGCATCATACCCCCTCTCCACAGTGACCGAGCCGATTCTGATCGGGTATCGACTTGTGTACCTTCCGTTAGCTACAGTTTGTTTTCCATCTTTATGACTACACACTGCGACACCCCTTGGCAATTCAAAGCCCACTCCCAGATAATTTCAAACATTTTAGTAGATACCCATATTTGAGTAGACTGTCCATTTATTTCTGAAAGCGTTATTTTTTTTATTTTCGTCTATCGGCTTCAATATTTGCGAAATCTTAACGATATTAATTCCGGCAGGATTCGAAACTGCGACTGCTGAATTTGCTAGAGAGGTTATCGTTCGGTGCGACTTGATTGAGACCGTATCGGCCACAGAGTGGGTCGATGATCAAGCAATGTTGAATAGTGCCTGAGGGACGTAAGTCTTTCTTAGTCTCTCGAAACATTCACATCTTATTAATTTCGTATCCTAACGTAAACACAGCCATTTCGAAAGATTTCTCGAATATTCAGGCCGGTATACGAAAACAAATACATACATTATTGTTTTAATAAATAGACGAAGTATACTCAAATATTGGTATCCACTAAAATTAAAATAAATACAGATGTGACACCCAACTCCTGTGGCGGTGGTCAGGGCACCGTTTGTGACACCCGTACTGGTCGCGGCGCACTTGTGACACCCGACTTCTTTTTCAGTCACGACGCCAAAATGTGACGTCGGTCCTTTGTGACGGGCTAACCCTGGGACATCGGTTGAGGTCTTGCTGGGTTCTAGCACCAACTTGACGTACTCGGCTCGCTTCCAACGCCTGGTCACCGAAGCAACTGCTTTGAACTCGATTCAACCTACCCACGTTGTGATTTGATCTTAGGTTGACGAGATCAATCAAACGTCGGGCCGTAGTGCCAGCCGAATCCGGGTCAAGGTGATACTGCACAATAAATGTAGACAAAAAAAAACAAAAGCACAAACAACAACTTCAAGGCGAGCGACTGGTTAGGAATAGTGATTAATTTTATGTCGGTTTGTTGAGTTACAGGAGTGCGTCTCTCTCTTTCTCTCCCAGCCCGAAGAAAAAAAAATGTGGATTGTAACACTTTTGCGTTCCTTAACTAGTTCTGGATATCTGGATGGCGAATATAAGTCAGACTTCTATAATTTGTTCTTGGTTAGAAGTCTAAGTCGGAAACTTGTTTTGGTGGGAAATCTAAAGTCGGACTTCAACGAATTTGTTCTTGGTTAGAAGTCTAATTCGGAAAGCATGGAATCGTGCGGTCACCTGTGCGAGGCGCGTCTCTCTCTTACTGTACTGGCTGTACTCTTCACTCACTGACTGGACTCTCTCTGTCTCGACTTCTGACTCACTGTCTGGACTCGACCCGACTCGACTCAACTCGACTCTACTAAAACACCCGTAGATGTTTGCTTATATGGACGCCGATCAAAACCTGGCGTGGGGTCGGACGTGGTGTGGCCACCACTTTGATTTCAAATCCCCAATAAGGATTTTCTTTGTTTTCGGCCAAAAATAATTATCATTTTCCGTATTTGGAAATCTTATTCCACTCCCACCCTCTTCTGCTCTCATATGGGTATCTCACCATACTTTAGAGGGCGTCAACGGTTTTCCCACTTCCTCGCAGTAACATCTCATACCTATCCTCTCAATGGGCGGTGGCAGGCCTCCTCTCTGCGTCACATGATCATCTCCGCCTGGCTATTCGGCCAATAGGCGTCAACTGATAATCTCAATTTTTATCCAACTTCACGGGATATGTTTTTTCTCAACCAAAATTTTTCCGTCAACATTAAGTGGACAATTCTTTTTGGCGAAATTGGGCCAATTAAAATACCCTAACATAGCCTTCGTTATCACAAACGAACTTAAACAGAACGCAGACGTTCTATCCAGGCGACATCTCAATCCAGGGCCGAGGTGCGTGTGCGGTCGGCAGACGACCCATCAACTACTGATAACACAAGTTCGTCATACTGACACAGCCAATGTTTTATCTGCCCAGAAGCTCTGGTATCCCTCAAAAAATTGACCATCAGAATTTTCCTCATTCCACCACACAAAACAACATCGCTTTTGTGGGTGGCATTTTTTTCTTCTCTTATCATCTAAGTTGTTAAGTCTTGTCCCTCTGTTTCTTTCT
>OZ038484.1:100711791-100736791 GCA_964036315.1 Acanthosepion esculentum
GATCAGTACCCATCTCTTCACATCTGTGTATACGCAGAGCATATTCTAAGAAGAGGTCAAATAGACTGAGACTCTTTTTACCCTCTTGTCATACTCTTGGCCTGAAGAGATATAGACTATCATATTTAAACATTCAGTCAAAGCTTATAAAATTAGTGGAACTTTCTATTTGATACGGTTTTATGCTGCTGTGAGGTAAACAACAAATATAAAGTTTTCTATTCAATACGACGTATTCATATACAAGCAACCCTTTTAGAAAAAATCCTCATGTATACAAGTACAAATTTAACGGCGAAACCAAAGTGCCAAAATATCTTTTGTCGTTGATACGTAAACAACATAATGCGGTCCCGAAGCCGCACAATACCCATTTTCTCTTGGATGAACATTCTCGTCAAGAAGAGAAAGCTGAAATGGTATGGATACACAATTAGAGCCAAGACTCGTATCAATGCCGTACTCCAAAGTACCACCTTTGGCAAATAAAGGAGAAGTAGATGTAAAGATTTGTTGACAACATCACTTGGTAAACAGAGAGAGCATACACAAATACTCAAATATGACACGCAACGGAGACAACGGAGAGAGAGTCATTAAGATGACACCCGATCACGGGTCTTATGATCTTCGAAAACGTAAATTCATCTATTATTGAGTGAAATTCGCCAAATTGCATATCGATATATTCAAAACCATTCTTTAGGAATATAAGATCAATGACAGATTTTTTTTTCATTGGACCGGACATGTCATGTCCAGTCAAGACGATGAATATTGTTGAAAGAATTCATGCATTATCTTGAACCTTTTAATCCGAGACGAGAATCATTTCAATATAAACTATGAAAAATTTCTCAGAGTTAACCTGTAGAAAAAGACAATATTTATAAATGTAAAAGACAATAGGTAAACTGTAATAGTAGCCGACGCGTTTCGTCCAATGTGGATTTTTTTCAAGGCAAAAACGAAATGAATTTATTAACCAAAGTAACTAATAATAACAAAACAAAATGTCCTTAGCGACTGGAAGAATTTAGAAAACGCTATTTTCGTTCTGTTAACTGAAAATTACGTCAAGTATTGTCACGTGTGGAAATTTTTTTTTATGAAAAAAGCATTTATTAACATATAAGAAGAACGCGATATTTAAAATTTGCACAATATATGATTATTACAAATATAACAGTAGGAAAACACAGATCGCCCCGATCTTTCGTCAGATATTAATTAAATAACTATTTATTGAACTAAGTAACTAATAATAACAAAACAAAAGTCATTGAAACAAAGCAAGTTCAGTCGACCAATGATGACAATTCCAGAACAACGTAACTATAAACAATTTTTTCTATCCTCTGCCAGCCGCTATGATGGAGAAAGCATTACCTCGAACCGTCGCAAGTGAGACACGCTGCAAGAGCCACTCCGTTTCGCGAGGCCCGTTCCTTAATCGCGACGCAATCGCGCCAATCCTTCGAAGGAACACCATCGAACGAGGGCCAATATTGGAAATATTGGTTTTAATGTTGTTTTCACGGATTCAACCATTTTCTTTTTATTTCTTGACACTGTTGTGTACGTTTGTTAGGGAGAGTAGTAATTCTGTTAAAAAAGGTGAAATAGGGGATTTTCATTCTGGTAGAGTTATTTTCTTTTTATGAGCGTAGCATTTTTAAAATCCAAATTATGGCTGAATTCATTTCTATGTATGACTAGTGCATTAGCTAAGCTTGTTTTTTGTGAGATCACTTTTGTGCTCACGAATGCGTTTTTTTAATTTCTACTTGTTTCTCCAATATATTGGAAAGAATAGTTTTGGCAATTTATTTTATAAATTCCTACTTCAGAAATATTATTGCTATTAGTGTAATAAATTAAATGAAAACAGATGCCTAATACTACCGACCAACTCTGTCACGTCCACTATCCAGGACAACCTATACCATCTAAATAATCTTAAAATAGTCACAAACACTTCCAAAACCATTATGGATATACTCAGATCCTCAAACACTAATAGTAATAATAGTAAGAGTATTGTATTTTGTTGATGTTATAAAGATAACTATTTAATTTCCAACCTCCGTTTTGGTTATTCCTCATTCAGTGACCCTTTCTACTTTACAACACTCTATGTGGTCCAGGTTTAATTTACATAGGCTGAGAATATTAAATAAGTCAAAAATATAATTTTCTTATACAGAAGAGAATATATAATCTTTAAATAAACCTAGAAAGTCTTCTGAGGATTCGATAAAACAAATCTATGAAACTTGTATGGTTTTTAAATAAGTATTATATAACGTACCAATGAACATTAATAGGTAATCTCAATCCTCATAAATATGTTGGACACTATTGTAAGTGTGAGTTAATGTGCTGTCTAAGACCTCTTACCGACCGCTTTTTGCCTCGTGATTACCTGGATTATTTTCTGATCTCCATTTCGTTCTGTTGAGTCTGTTTTCTATTTTATTTTTCTTACGTTTTCAATTTTAACTGATTGATTTTTGAAAAGATTTTTATTTTTTTTTATTTTTCAATTTCTCACCCTACCCAATTTTTCTTTTTCCTTTTTTCTCCTCTCATACATTTTTTATTAGATTTTGATTTTTTTAATTAATATTTTATATTATCAGTTTCCTTTTTAATTTTCTGTAATCCCCAACTAATGTTTATCGTTTTTTTTTGTATTTTAAATTTACGTCAGACTTTATTGTTTACGTTATTACCTGTTAAATCGTTGTTTGTTAATCTTTGTTTTTCGTTCTTTGTTTTCCCTTTTTAAATATCCGTTAAGTTTTCTGTATTGTACTTGTGAAATATTTTCTGTACATATTTGTTTTAATTATCTTGTATTTTTGTGTAATCTTTTCAATTTTTCCCTTTTCGTTTTTCTTCGTTAACGGCCAGAATTGTTTTTGTGATTTTTTAGTTTCGTATTAGTTCCGTATTTTCTTTCGTGTTCTCGTCCTGTTACTTTATTATTTATTGTTGTTTGAATTTATTTGTGTATTTTTATTCCTTTTCATACGCTTAACTCTTTTTTTCTGTATAATCTTTTAAAAGGAATTTGTAATTGTCCTGTATAGTAATTTTTTTCCGTCTTTTTATTAAAATTTGAACGTTTTATTCATGTCTGTATTTTCCGTAAGGTGTTGTCTTTAGTACGTCTAACTGTTTTATTATATTTGTTTTCCTCTTTTATTTATCTTATTTCCTTAATACTTTATTTTTGTAAAAAGAAAAATATATATATATATATAAAAGTCCTTAAGTATATAAAAAAATCGGTGCCAAGAAGAACGTAAAAAAAAATTATATGGGACTAGGAAAAAAAGACTGAACCACCCGATAAATCGGAATAAAATAAAATGCTGATACTTTTAATGATTCAACAACAAGTATGGTGGCTGATAATAGCCAAAAAAATTAAAGAAACGGGTTTAGCGGAAAAGAGTCAAAATTCTCCCACTACTGCTGAAACTATGTTGGCCGAATTAGGTCAATGTACACAAAACCAAGAAAATATTACGGAAACCAAAACAGGACAAGACACTAATTCAAGAAAAAACCTGACAACAGACCTTACCAAGAAAGACCACAGTGTAGCGGCCGGGGAGACGTCTTCTTGCTGGTCGTACCCTCCTAAATGCAGTGTCAACATTACGAAGTTCCTTGAGAAAGCTAAAAGCTACGCCCATCTTGTTACAAAAGATGGGATCTTGACAAATCTTGAGGAGCTACAGAAAGTTGAAAAACAATTGTGTCGGTCTTTGTGGTGGACAAGCGTTCGCGCAAAATTTAACGTTCCAATTAAAACACCGTCATAAAGTCATTGACGTCCCTGGGGATCAAACCACAGAGAGTCATTAAAGGCAAAAGTTTCTTCATGTGGGACATACTGTTACCCACGGCTGCCGACTGTGAAACGGTAAGCACTCGGGACCTAATTACAAAAGATCTAATACTAAGGACCGAATATCGAGGCAGGCGTAGATTGTCGGCAAGCACTTGGCCCCCTAACTGCGCCAATTTGGCCAGATACTCAGTGCGTCTTTCGATGATCTGAGTGAGGGATGGAGCTTTGAATTGATGATGGATCGAAAGACCTTCGTCTCCATCCCCAACTGCCTGGATGTTGAGGACCAGAAGATGCCGATCATAGTAATAGGTCGAAAACCGGCTTGCTGGAAGTGTGAACAGACTGGTCACATGTCCTCTTCCTGCCCAGAGATGAAGGCCTGCCCAGCGATGAAGGCCCCTGGAGTTCTGGCCCCCACCGACCCAAATCCCCCTCCGGCTGAGTCTGTTGTTTCCGTCTCGCCTGTAATGGGCATGCCACCAGCCGGGAAATGTGTGGTAAAAACCCCGGTTGGGTCCGTCTCACGGCCTCTACTCCCCGAAAAGCCTTCTCCCGCCGCTAGTGTGGTTGTAGAGGGGGAAAAGGGGGATGGCTAGTTGTTGGTAAACTAGAGGGAAGCTCCCGGCAGCGTGTCCTCGTCCCAATGAAGCCCCAACGGGAAAAGACACAAACAGTCCCACTCCCTCAAGCAGTACTAAGGATGTCTCCTCGGTCAGCTATTCGGAAAAATTACGGCAAGAAAAGCAAAAATATGAACCTTCATTTGAAAAAGCCGAAAAACAGCACCAACTCAAAGAGTCACTTAAACGGAACAAAGGAAAAAAAATTCTGGAACCAACTCCTCGGCACCGTCTTCCCCGGCAACCAAACAACACATCATGGCCCCTCCTCCCGTCCTAAGATCCTCATCCCCATCTCCAACAAAAATGACAACATTGAAAAAGGGGTCCATCTCAGTTTCCCCTGGAAAAGAACAAACCGCCACTATCACCATTTGCCCTAAACCATCCCCTGTCAAGACTCCTGCAGCAACACCAAAAATGACTGAGAATCATAAAAGGCAAAGAAGTCCTTCTCCTGAAAGTATTGACCATTTATTCCATAAAAAACTCAAAACAATATTTAACACAGGGGAAGACGTGAGTCGAGTCTCTAAGCAACCAGTGGACAAGGCTTTGAAATATTCAAAAAAAGAAAAGAAAAAAATTAAAACTCTGGTAAATTTCCGGAAAATCAACAATTTAGATATTGAAGACCACAGAAACTTCCCGAACGCTAAAAGTGTCTTAACGGTCATCAGAGTGGGTGAAGCCGGTCAACAAATTTGGACTATGGTTGCGGAGGCAAATGAAGTCTTTGGCATGTTTCCGCCCTTGGCCTGCTTTGATAGTGACACAATGAAAAATTGCAACAATTTTATTCGGGGAGGTTTCCTCTTTTTGTTCACCCCTCCCTGTACAGAGCGTTAAAACTGACTTTCTCTCTGGATATTGGCGGCCTGTCTCCCGACGGTACCATCAAAACTGAGCTGCTACTAATGATAGAAAAGGGAATTGATGGGGGCGATTTTTGGGATTGCCTGGTGAGACAATTTAAAATCGAAAATTAGAACGTTTGCTGCTGATTTTAACCATCAACTCAATCTAGATATATTACCGGCCCAAACGGCTTTAGAGCAAAAAGTATATCGGGCAGAGAAATCCCGTGATAATGGAAAAATATCCTTAGCTAAGGTAGAGTTATCTTGCTTATCAAGAAGGATCAAGTTCTGGTAGTTAGGGCTAAGCTAAAAAGAATGTCTTCTGAGGCGACGAATATGGCCGCTGAGTTGCGCGCAGAGGAGTTTCGGAATGCATCTCGGCGACATATCGCAAGCGTCACATTGTCGGATAAGCGGACCGTGACTTCAAATGCGGGCATATGTGAGGCATTTCGTGATTACTTTCAGGAACTTTTCAACAGGTAGTCCGTCCTGAGTCCTGCTCATTTCGACGCCTATTTAGCCGACTTCCCCTGTTTTGAGAGGCAGCTGAAGCGGATGGGTGCGAGGGTCCAATCAAAGAGTCAGTAATCTGGGATGCGTTGAAACAGGTTGGCCGGGATAAATCTCTGAGATTAGATGGTCTTCCCTACGAAGTTTACTTGATGCAGTCGCCCGTTTTTGTTCCTTTGCTGGAACTGATTTTCAACAACTGGATGAAGAAGGGGCCTATACCTCAGCGCTTCACCATTGGTGTGATCAAGTTGCTACGAAAGGACGGGAATGGTGGGGATGGGATGGGTAATTTTCGCCCTTTAACTATTTAAATACAGAGTTAAAGATTTTGGCAAAGAACGTAGCCAAGGCTGTACTGTCTAGTCTGATTGGCTCCGAACAGACTTGTGCTGTAAAGGGTAGGAGCATTCAGGACAACCTTCATATGGTACGCTTGATCATTGAGAAAGTCGACAGTGAAGCCGCGCTGATCAATTTAGATCAGTCCAAGGCCTTCGATAGGGTTGACCATCGATTCCTGGAGGCTGCCTTTCGGTCAGTACTTTCGCACCTGGATGCGACTTCTGTATGCAACTCCCGGTGCGCTGGTGGAGATGAATGGGGTACGATCGGAGCCTGTCGTATTGTCTCGCTCTATTTGTTAAGGTTGTCCCCTTTCGCCTTTGCTTTACGTTCTTCCGTTGGAACCTTTCCCTCGCAAGTTAAAGGCGAATCCGGTCCTGCGAGGAATTTCCCTGCCTGGGGCTACCACCTCGGCCAGGTATTCTGCCTATGCTGATGACGTTTCGGTTCTTGCGTCGAGCAGAGCCGAGATTGACGAAGTCAGCAAAGATATCAGTGGTTATGTGATGGTCACAGGGGCCAAGATCAATCGCGATAAGTTTATTGGCTTTCGGTTGGGTGCGTGGAAAGGAGTTTCTCTTCCCGGAACTTTCCTCAGGACAGATTGGCCGGTCAAGATACTCGGCGTCTGGTTCGGTCCAGATCTCCAGTTGAAAATGAATTGGTCGGAGGTGCGAGGGAAGGCCGAAATCGCAATTAATTTGTGATCTCGGAGGAATCTTTCCTTGAAGGGTAGGGCGGAAGTATGTGTTTCACACATCTACCCGATTAACCTTTACCAACTCTCTGTACTTCCACTTCCGTATACGACACTAATGTCATTAGTAAGGCTTTCGTTTTATTTCTTGTGGAGAGGCAAAGCCGCTATGGTATCTCGGGAGATCTGTTGCCTTCATCCATTTGAAGGCGGTCTGGATATGCCAAGCATTGACATTCGTCAATATATGTTTCGCATCGGCTTCCTAGGTCGAATGTGTCGCGAATCGGATAAGGAGGGCGCTCATCGTTTTCTCCGAGTCGAATGCTCCTTCTATCGTGAATGTCGTATTGCTCTGAAACGCCTCTTATGGGCGTCGGGTGGCCTCTCCAACGTCCAGGCGTTGTCTCGTAGGGCATTATATCAAGTATTAATCAGTGGGGCGGTGCGTGATGAGCCGATTGACGAGCTCGGTCTTACGAAGCAGGAGACTCGCTCAATATGGCCTTGGGTTGAAATGCCTCAATAACGATGAGGCATCACTCAACTGGCTGATGATTCGTGGCGCCCTCTGAATCTCCAAAACTGCCGTCGCTGTAGTGGGGAAATCGAGACCATTGGTCTCGCCTTCTTTCATTGCAGGGTGGTAATGCCGTTGTGCAGGTTTGTTGAAGGTCTCATGGTCCGCATGCTGCAAAGAAAGTTCTTTGTCCTTGAAGCCAGTTCTGTTTGTAGCAATGTGGTGCCGCAGATGACGAAGGCTGAACAATATGTGTTCTTTTGCTTACTAGGGGTTATGAGAGTCGTGATTTGGACGACGCGTAAGAAGGAATTCTATGAGGGCGAGAGGTTCAATTCTTCCCAACTGATCTTGTTCTTTAAGCATCAGCTTAAAGTCAAGATTAGGACGGAAAAGCGGCGGCCCACCTCATCAGAATTTGTCAAATGGTGGGTGACTCTTGCGCGTTTGCGTCGAGTAAAAGGGACTGACCTAGAGTGGCATTTTGATGCCGCTTAGGCATACTGATATTGTTCTTCCTGGGTTGAACTTGGGCAACCCGTCCCGAAATTAGTATAGTGTAGGTTTTGTTATTTGAATATTTAGTTTTTTTCCTTTTTTTCTAGTAAACTAAGCTAGGGTGTGTTTTGCACATTGGCCCCTTTTATTTTTTTTCTTTAGTTTAATTACCCATCCCTCCTTCGTTAGGTGGTCAGTGATGTCAGTTCTCTGGTAGATGCGGGGCGCTTTTCGTTTCTTTTTCGCATGTGTGTGTTTTTCGTTTTTGTTGTTGTGTGTGGATGAGTTCGTGTCTGTGTGATTGCTAAGGATGAATGAATGAATTTTATATTCTTATAGGCCCGCATTGATTTCGTCCAGTGAACTGATATTTCTGCCACATTTAAGTATTGTGTTATTAATAACAATGATTTTGTTTAGTTTCTTGTAAATAGGTTAATTCATATTGTATATACTCATTGGGGATCTTTTAAAATTTGTTTTTTATTCTCCCCTCACATACGACGATTTGTACATATGGGGACTATTTAGGATTTTCATTGAGACAATGAGGTATTTTGGTGAATGTAGTAAGAAAGGTTAGTAAGATTGTGTTGTTTTGGTGTCAGGAATATTGTTTATATGTTTGGGCCAGTGCTTGTGGCTAGCTAAGTTTAAAGTTAAGACGTCCTTTTTCCCCATCCCCCTTTTTAGGCCTTGTGCCACATTTTCTGTAATTTCAATGAAATAATTATTGTAATATGCTGTCTAAGTAGTTTACCACTAGCAGTGGTTTACCTACTCAGGCCTCTGGCGACTATTGTATTTTATTGATGTTACAAAGATTACCATTTCATTTCCAACATCCATTGAGGTTATTCCTCATTCAGTAAACTTGTCTAGGTTACAACAAAAATCTTCCTATTAAATTAAAAAAAATAAACAAACAGAATTCTCAGGCCCAGTAACAGTTATTGCCCATTGAAACCTTCGCATGTTTGCTATCCTATACTCGCTTCTGTGGCAGTTCCTCGAGTTTTATTTCTCTTTCTGCTGTTAACACTGACATCTGTATATCTAATGTTGTTCATTTTAATGTAACATGACAAGTAGTTGGAATCTCAGTCACTGTACTTGAGAACCTTATTTTTCTGAAAACAATTAAAGAGAGATATTTCATAAATTTCCACTGACAGTTATCCTGATTTAATATATACCAAATATCTTCTTACAATGAAACGTCTCATGTTGTTATTACTATAATCATCATTTTTGTAAAAAATCATTCGTCATATACATTCGTAATGTTTTGGTTATTTGTTTGTTTAGCGGCATATCAACTTCTTATGGGACATTCATGCATTAGTAATTTATTTTATAAAATTGTTTTTTTTAAATGCATTGCTGGCATTTTTTTTTCACAAGAAATTATTGCACTATATACTAATGGTATTATTTATATTGTTTCGGGGTTTTTTTTGTATCGCGGGTATTTTTTGTTTCTTTTTTTTACTATGAAAATATATTGCTCGTACATTTACAATAAAATGTATTTTATACTTTCATGTTTTGACTCCAGTTTGGGGTTTAAGTATTTACTCATAGATGGGACTCTGCCAAGTCCTACCACCCTTTTGTCAATGTGGACCTGACAACAACAAAAATTAAAAGTTCATTCCACGTTCCGCAAAACCTCCCGATCGGAGGCCTTGTAGCCGGATATAGTTTATCGTACATACGTAATGATTTAATTAGTTATTCCGGACAACTGAATCAAAAGACATTCTTAATAACTACTCTACCTACTGTAATTCGCCTTTGTTTAGCCTTTCAGCCAATAATAAAGTTTTCTGTTTGCATAATTGATATATGTATTCGAATGTGTTTTTCTTTCTATTCGTTGCTAGTCTTTTAAGATATGCCTCTTCAAATGTATGATAATGTATATGGTAAATCGTTTTATATACAGCAGTAGGCATAACCTGAAACATTAGTAAATAAATTCGATAAAAGTATATAGATTTTCCTTTTATTTCCTTCTAAGCTAGATATCTTACTATAATGGAACGTAATTGTTTTCTGAATTCAATACTGAAAGGAAGATAGGAGGGGCTGGATATTATGGCATTTAAAACGTTTATTACCGAATTAAGCTAGAGATGGTCAGGCAGTTTTTAAAACGGATTAATTTCCTCGGTGTAAGTATTTTAACAGAAGACGAAAAAGATGAAAATATATCAGGAGGAACATTGGAATAACGAAAAATGTCTTTTTAAAGCTAAACAAAGTATTATGAAATAGGAAAAAATCTTTAGAACAAAGAAAAGAGTGTTGAACTATGTCATATAAATCTTTCTATATGGCAATGAATGCTGGACAATTTAGTCACTGATGAAGAGGATTGATTGATTGATTCGTATCCTAAGTCTTATCAACATTTTCCCGGTTATTTAAAGCCAGGGTATATTTTTGTTTGTAAATTTATTTTGTTTGTGGGGGGTTATAAACTGACTTACTGATACAAGTCTTACTAATGTTATGGTCCAATATCCTCGCACCACTGTTATGGTCCAAGTTTAGGACCACGGAAGAACAACACGAACACAAAAGTAGGAATAACAAAGATATATTAAATATAATAATAATACAAGAAGTTGAAGGTGTTAGTATGACTGTCAGTCTGGTTTAGAGTGAACTACTATTGTCTCGACTCGAATTCGTCTCGTCTCGTTCCACTTCTCCCTCCGTCTCTCTTGAGAGGCGCAGTCTTTATAGTATCAGGAAGAGTTCATTGTCTCGTTAAAGGTAAAATCCAATAAAAACTAATTAACCCATAGCTGGAGGGAAAAGTGATGCATTCATTGTTTTCCAAGGGTTATTTGTCCGTAAGTGAATATAACGAACCCAATTTGAATTGGAACTCAGCTCTCCTATTAACGATTCCGAGTCATTATTCATTACAAAACCCGCACTTTGAAACTTACAGCACATGACGTCACCTATCAAGTTACTGACCTGATGAGGCAACAGAGAGGTAGCTACCTAGAAGAATGCTGAGAATAACTTGACCGGAGCATGTGAACAAAGTTGAAGTTTTTTTTTTAGGAAAATGAAAACAAAAAGAACACACGTACTTCGAAAAACAAGACACAAGTGAAATTTTTAGAGTATATATGTCTTTTCTACAAATATGCCTCTTCATTAGGGTACTTCGACATTTTGAACTTAAGCGCATTATTAGAATAGAGTCAAGACCTCATTTTTTTATAGTTGAGCTGGACGTATGTTATATGCTAACATTTTCTTTTCTCACATTTCTCGCTTGTGGAAATCACTTCCGCCTCTATGCTTTCCAGCCAACTTTTATCTGAAAAAATGTAAATACAATGACAATCGCAATCTACTGTCCTACTGATTTGTCTTTTCACTCCCTGCTAATCATTAACGTTTCTGTTCATAATTCTTCCATATTCCGTAACCCCTTGTGACTTAGTGGGTTTACTGTTTTGCATGGTTCGATACCGAAGATATATATATAAACTTGCAGAGCATGCAGTCGCAACGATGAGGTTGATTTTTTTAAAATTTAAATGATGGCGTTTTTACTAATAAGGCTCCACAAGTTTGTATCTGTTATCAATAACACACTTCAAAGAACATATTTCGATTTGCATTTTATTTTTTTGTCTAGAATGCTACCTGAATTTTACCAAAAAGAAAATAGTTTCCATGCCTGATGGTGACCGGAGAACCCGTCGAAAGTACTTACATATTTAAGAAAGACCTAATATAGTTTATAATTTTAAAAAGACAAGGATCATAACATTCATTGTGTGGTTATTGGTTTAATGCATTTTATAAATTTAGTTAGCGAAGTGAATCTGCCATTTTATCGCATTAAATTTACTGAAATAATTTTTGTATAAATGATTCATTGTAATGAACCACATATCATATATATGCACCACATATCATATATATATATATATATATATATATATATATATATATATATATATATATATATATATATATATAAGTGTGTGTAATTTATTCGAAAATTATAACATAGATATTTTATACAAACACTACAAAAATAGCCATTCAACACTTCTGGTGTCTTATCAAGTGAGGATGATGAATGTAGAATAAAGAGTAATCATTTGATTACACCCTTTTAAAACTCTTTATTCTACATCCAACACCATCACTAGACAAGGCACCAGAAGTGATGAAACAAAATAGCTACTTTTGTAGTGATTTTATAACAAATTTATGTTTTAATCTTTGAATAAATTTTATTTGCTCTACTCTGTATTGAGCACTCTTTTAAGAATAGTATTTTTGGTTATTGGAATTTATTCCCTATACACCAATCCTATACTCATATATATACTCATGTATATATATATATGTATGTATATATGTGTATGTATATATATCTATATGTATGTATGTATATGTATATATATATATGTATGTATGTATATGTATATATATATGTATGTATGTATATATGTATGTATATATATATATATATATATATATAATTTAATAAACATAGAGACCTTTACAATTCTGCACTTAAAAATAGTGGATACAAATATATTAATATTCAATATAAAAGCCCTATAAATAGCAACAATAATGGTAGAAAGAGATCTAGAAAAATCATATGGTATACTCCGCCTTTTAACATTATGGTTAAAACTAAATTGGGGCACCTGTTTCTAAACCTCATTAAAAAACATTTCCCCAAATCTGAAACCAACACACTTAGTAAAATATTTAACTCCAATACTCTTAAGTTAAGCTATAGCTGTGCAGATAACCTAGAGAAAATAATTAAAAGACATAACAATAGTATATTCAGCAAGTATACGGTTTCGGCGAGCCTGACAATCCACAAGGTTGCGAAAAGCAACACTAAGCAAAATGACACAAATAATAAATCATGTAACTGTAGGAATCCCAATAATTGTCCACTAAAAAATAATTGTTTAACTAGCTCTGTAGTTTATCTCAGTACAATATCAACACTAGAAAATCCAAATATAAAGAAATTCTACATAGGGTGCACCATGAGACCATACAAGGAACGCTGGCGGGGTCATATGCAATCTTTTAATAATAGTAACTATAAATATATGACTTCATTATACAAATACTTTTGGAGTCTAAAAGAAAAACATAAAACACCTAAGGTTAAATGGAAATTAATTAGAAAGGCCCGGACATGTAACTCACTATATGCCCCGTGTTACCTATGCCTTAACGAGAAACTTGAAATAATTAGATTTAAAAATAAGACTGATCTTTTAAATCAAAGATATGAACTAACAGTTAACTGTAAACATCGTTTTAAGTTTAACTTAGTATAGAGATCATATACTTTCAATGATAACGATAAGTTAAACTTAATAGACTATTACCTTTTTAGCATCATGGTCGCCAGATCGATATGAATGTGTACTGTGTACTTACAAAGTATTATACGTGTCTGTATTTGTATGTATATATTTGTATGTTTTGTAGGGTTGTTTCTACTGTTGGATGTGTATGTGTATATAGAGGTATATATATGTAAGGGTTTTTTTTTTTTAAATTTATATGAAGGTATATGGATGTGTATATTGGCATCTATCATATGTTAACCTGTTTATGTGTACGAGTAGGGGTGTAAATTCTGGTAAGTGTCTACCTCTAAATGTGTAAGTATATGTTTGGGTATATAGATATATATATGTGTATTTGTGTGTGTGTAAATATGTGTATACATATGCATATGTATGTATATGTATGTGTGAGTGTGCATATGTGTGTATATGTAATATGTATGTATATATGTCTATGTATATGTTTATATATGCATATATATGTATATGTGTGTATGTTTAAGTGTGTATATATGTATGTATATATGTATGTATATGGGTGTACATATATATATATGTGTGTAGGTATTTATATGTATGCGCTCGACTGTTGGTGTACTGTATATCTGGATGTGTTGATATGGGTATTTATATATGATTAGATATTTATATATATATCTGGATGTATGTTTGTGTGTCGTTGTATGTGTATTTGTATGTATGCTTTAGTGTCTTGGAGTGTATCATAGATACAAACTAAAATCTACTTTTGTTGATAAGGAATTTTTAATTGCTTATAGACCGTTGTTCTTTTCTTAAATTATGATAAACTTTTAATATATTTTATCATAATATTGTTGGAATATTATTAGAGTATAAGTTGGTCTCTGTATACTTATTCCTTTCCCTTTTGTGTGCATGTGTCTACATGTTTATGTATATATGTATATGTGTTTGTATATGTATGTGTGTATGTGTATATATATATATATATATATATATATATATATATATATATATATATATATATATATATATATATATGTATGTATGTACGTATATATATATGTATATATGTGTATATGTATATATGTATGTGTGTATGTATATATGTATGTGTATGTATATGTGTATGTATGTGTGTAGATATATGTGTATATATATGTATGTATGTGTGTATATATATGTGTAGTTGCGTATGTATGTGTGTATATATATGTACAAGCTGATGTGTATATACATTTTTATATTTATATCGTTTTAATTTACGTTTGTTTGATTTTTCATGTATATACATGTATTTGTAAATGTCTGTGTATATATTTAGTTTATATGCATATATGTATGCGTGCGTATGTATGTACATCTAGATATGTATGTGCATGTGTATGTATGTATGTATTTGTATATAATTGCATCTTTATGTATATATTTCTTTACTTGCTTTATTTACTTTTCTGCGTTGACGTATGGGTCGATATATTTATATGTGCTTATCTATATGTATGTCTATGTGCGTATGTCTGTATATGCGTACCTATTATGCGTATATATGAATATGCAGATGCATGTGTTGATTTGTATGCGTATGTGTGAATGTACAATTATATATGGAGGTGGTTATTTACTTTTGTCTGTAATGTGTCGAAAACTATATGATTTAAAAATGTATATATATATATATATTTTATATATATATATATATATATATATATATATATATATACATAAACACACACACACACACATTTCAAGAAAGATGATGGAGAACATAACCCCAACAGGACATTGAAAGCAAGGACAGTTGGGAAACCGTCAGAAACCTACATAAATGGATGTCTGTTGATGGCAAAAAGAAGTGAAATGGAAAAGAACAAATATTGCTCGTAGCTATAAAATTAGTAAATTGTGGAGAGCCATGATCACATATTCCAGAAAGGACAAGAAAAGAAAAGAAGAAGAAATAATTTTTAAGATTAAAAAAAAAAATTTAGTTCACTTTCAGTTTATCGTAAAAGTCTATTCGTTTTTGTTAGCGTCCCTCGAATCTTTAAGCGCTCAGCATGAATTCTAAAGCATAAATAGATATATGGTAAGATATTAAAAAAAGTCTGCATTAAAAATACAATGAAGACAATATACAAGATGGAAATATAATCCCATAAATAAAAAAACCCCGATAAAACAAGATTCACGTTGGAGGACAATATAAACACAATAGATGAGATTAAAGACGAATAAGTTGTATAAGAAATAAACTATAAAACATACAACGAGTTGGAATACAATAGAAACACAATGCAGAAGGTACAAGTAAGATCTAACGCTAGAAATCCATACATAAGCACGTAAATATGACATTACATACAAGAGGTTAGGTGAACAATTCAAACGTCGAAGCATCTGAGATCAAGCTGACTTCGTATTATACATTACAACGCTAAACTGTTTTCTCTATATTTTAAATATTTTTACTGTTTTATTTCTCATTATCAAATTAAAATTTCTTACAAATGTAGATAGACAAGATATATATGTTATTGTGTTTTTTTTTTGTTTTTTGTTTTTTCGAAAACGTTACATAAGTTTCAATATTGACAACAATGTATAACACGATTTTTGTCCTTGGGCAGCAACTGTTAATTTTTATTTGCTTACGCCTCGAAAATATGGAAATGGTTAACATTTCCTTCAAACTTTACGTTTGAGACCGGGATAATGATATTTCTGAAATGTACCTATACACACTGAAATAAATGTCGAATATGAACATTGACGTTCATGCAAATAACGACATATCATTCAAAAGTAGCAATTATTTATTCTACAATTACATGAGACCACAAAAATTTAGAATCGAGTACTTTTTCAAGATTTAAGCTTATACTTTAAATTACTTTCAGGCATCAGCCCACAGATATAGTCACCCATCATGTTTTCGTTATACCATCCTTGGTAGCGGCGTTCAGAATCCAGTAATTCCTAGCGGAAGCGCTCGCCTTGCTCCTCTGAATACCCGCTTCGTGTTTTCCTTGAATTTATCATGAAGAACGTCAAGGCTATGGACTTTGAGGGACATCCTGCTACCCGCTCTGCCTTAGTACTTCAACAGACTCTCAATAAGCTCCACAAAGTTTTTGAACTTGCGATTCCCCAGAAAGATTCGAACCATGTGAAAAATGCATCTCCCAACAACGATTTATCTGGATTTAGAACTTGAACTGTTGATCTTATATTCCCTGTATTCATACTGCCATCGATGTTGTCAGAACGTGCTAGAAATTCCTGAAAGTTCTTGAAAGTTCTAGAAAAATCTCCTTCAGCAACTCAGCTCTGAATCTATCTAGAATGTAATGGAAAATACGTTACTTTCAAAACATCGATGCCCAGGGTACAAAAAGGAAATTTTGAAATGAATAACAGTCATTTTCTTTCTAGACAAAAGCAATTAGGAAATAACACTTAGTGACTAAACACAAAAAGAAGTCAAAAGATTGTTAAACTGCGTAATTTTTTTTAGAAGTGGTTAAAAATAAACTATTCACATTAAGTAACAACTAAACACGGGATGGATAAAGACACGACATTGTTCATGCTAGAAACACTGGTCGGTATTCCTGCTTCAGATTTCCGAATGCCGATTTTGTAAGTAAGCAGTTTTAGAAAAAAAGAATTTGTTCACTTCTATATTTCATATCCTAAACTTTATAAATATCGCTCAAACCTAGCGTTAATAAAATTTAGCAGGATCGATAGACGCAAATGTCTTAATAGTTAGAAACGTGTATTTCAATGGGCAGTTCTCGTTGAGCTACTGTTTGTTTTGCAGAATTGAGTTAGGATTTCTAAAGAGGCAAATCAGATTTTATCATTAGTTTAAATCCGTGAGTGCATCCATTCTATGACATTCGGGCTGTCAGAAATTCACCTGAACGTCTCAGGAATTCAGAGAGATAATTTTGTCTGACCTCGCAGATTTTCTTGCCTTTTCTTGTTCATTCCTTTGTCCAATCAATTCCCAATTGGTTAAGCACCGCATTATACACCGCCTTCTTTCGGATAAACAACATCGCTTTCTTTTCTCTAGGTCAACCGCCGATGTTTAACGTTTATTACTCAATTTGTTTATCAAACTTTAGATAAGACCGGCGAGCCTCGTGCTGTAGCTTTAGAGATCTCGACGGGCCTTTGCCAGGGTTTGGCATGATTGCCTTTTTCACGGGCTCAAGGACTATTTAACTTAATCCAATCGTTCATATAAAATTGTTTAATAAAAGCCATGCTTCACATTAATTCAGTGAACCAACGTTAATCCAAGTATAGAACCGTGGTGGACCACGGTTCTATACTTGGATTAACGTTGGTTCATATCTTTGCTAACAACCTTCCCGTTGTCTTTAGTCCCCTAGTGGGAATTTATGCTGATCACACAAGTATATACTCTTGCCTTAATAGGTCCGACAAAGTAGAACTGATAGCTGCTCTTGAAACTGAAATCCAATCAGTTGTTAACTGGTACAAGAAATGGCTTGTAAATTCTAACTCCTCCCAAAGAAAACCGATATCTTTAAGTCATCAAAGAGAACCATTTTTGCTCTCCATCAGCATGGCTGATGCTAACCTTCAGGAGAGCAAATCATTGGGTCTTCTTGGGCGAACGTTTTCCACTGACATGAAATGGAGTGATTATACTGAATCACTTGCTAGATCTGCTGCTAGGAGTTGTTTCACTGCGACGTGCCTGACATTGCATGTCACTTGAATGCCTCTTGCGCATTTAAAATGCCAGCATTCTCCCGTGCATTGAATATTTCTGCCATATCTAGTTCGAGGCCCCTGTATTACATCTTGAGAACCTAAACAAAATCCAAAGAAGTGCCTTCAATGTTATCCATTCTTACCTGGAATCTCGTCTTCAGTCCTTTTCCCAGCGCCATGATCTGATTTCTATAGGTCCTTTCTATAAATATTTTCATGCCAATTGTTCTAATTTGGTTTCTCCCCCTTGGCACCTCAACAGCATGAATATAAGCGTACTACTTGACTAGCTACTAGGGATCATTGTTTTACTTTTTAAATAGATGTTAATGTATGTACTATTGTAATAATATATTTCTCGCTTCAGAAGATCCCTTTCAGTTTCTTTTTTCCCTGCAGCCTACAATCTCGAAAACATTAAATGCAACATAATCACAATTTCCCATCTTCCTGAAATAAGTACAATTATGGTCCTTTCTCCTCACTAAAATTTATCTTATGCTTGAATCCAATGTTCAAAAACTGCGTTCAAACATGGAGCAGACTGCAGTCGCACGGTGTTGACATCAGTGTCCCCTCATATATATATATCGAAACCCGACTGAATTGTCGTCAATCGGAACTTCTACCACCAAGCCGTCGGCTCACGGCAGGGATGAAGGTGAATTTTAGCGTGTTTATTTTTAGATTTAGATAAACACACAGTGACTGACAGTGACTCAATATATATATATATATATATATATATATATATATATATATATATATATATATATACCTGCCGTGCGCCGAGGGCTTAGTGGTAGAAGTTCCGACTGACGCCAATTCAGTCGGATTTCGATCCTAGCTAGAGGCAACCGGACGTCTAGCCACACTGATGAGCTGCGAAACAGTCTGTCCGTGGATGACAAAATATATATATATATATATATATATATATATATATATATATATATATGTATGTCTGCTTATTTATAACTTTATTTTTATCACTATATATATATACAGTACTGTTCGATAAAAGTGACTCATCTGATTTTTTTTTACTTAAAAATTATTTCGCCTATTGTTTTTGGGTTCAAACTAATTTTTAATCTTACTAATATAAAGACCCCTTCCCGACCACCTAGTAAAAAAGTTTACTCACCCTAAGGTATTCTATTGATAATTATAAGTTTGAATATAAATGAGATTTAGGGAAAAACTCTGTGCAAAAAATTGACTCACTTATTTCCTGCAACTAGTAATCAATAGAAACATAACCGAACAGCTTTAAATAAAGAATAATAGAGGTATAATTTATTTATAATAGGTAATATAGTTCGAAATATTTAATAATCTATGGGTCCTCCTTTATTTTGAATAACATTTTCAACCATTTTTGTCATTGACTTGATTAGGTTCTAGCAAATCTCATCTCCAAGTATTAATTCCATTCGGATATGAAATTCACAATCAAATCCTCTTTGTTGCTCAACTGCTTTCTCGAGAGCCTGTACTTTATAATGCTCCATAAGTTTTCTATGGAGTTGAGGTCAGGAGATTGGGGCGGCCATGTCATAACACTCACCTGCTTCTCATGAAAGTATTCCTTCATCAATTTTGATTTGTGACAGGGAGCATTATCCTGCATAAAAAATGAGTTTGGTGGGGTCGATTTGCACCCTTTCAGCAGAAGGGAGCAGACAAGACTCTAAAATTCTCTTGTACTGCTCCCTCCTGAGGGTCTTTTCAATAGGTTTTAAGAAACCAGTTTCATGAAAAGAAAATCATCCCCAGAACATTATACTGAACGGATGCTTTCAAAGCTTTTTCTTCGGATTTTAGATCGCTTATCCTTTGAATTTAGCTCAACTTTCGTTTCATCGGAGAAGAGGATATTTATTTATTTTAAATCAGTTGAGTCGATTTTATCGAACAGCACTGTATATATTATTGTAAATAATTAGAAATCAGCTATAGTTGCACCAAGAACATGACACCAATAACAAAAAAGCACAAGAAAACAATCAACAAACCACCTGAACAAATTACACCCACGTGTAATTGCAGAATAAATAATGAATTTCCCTTAAAAGGCAAGTGCATGCAGAACAATATAATATATCAAGCCACTGAATGATCAAGAGATAACGAAGAAAATATACATAGGAGTAACTGAAGGACCTTGGAAACAAAGAAACAACGCACACAAAATATCTTTTACAAATGATAAATACGCGAACAATTCAATACTTTCTAAATATATCTGGAAGATTAAAAATGAAAAACACATCACATCAAAACTATCATGGAAATTAAGGAAAAGAACATCAGCCTACAACAATCAATCCCAAAACTGTAAACTCAGCCGAGAGGAAAATTAAACACGAAAATAAATGTTTGCTGCACTACTTAAAAATCGAAAACTTAAAACGAACAGGAATAAATGAAAATAAATATATAAAATAACTAAACAAAAACAAGGAAAATAAATTAATTCAAGCAAATAAATAACTAAATAAACTAAATAAATAATGAACAAATGAATAAACCACGCCCGCCAAAATAACCGTTAGAATAATACATGAGACTACCCATAATGCATTAGACTACCCACAATACATCATTGATCTGTATATATAAAAAATCGAGTAACAACGTAACGCACATGGCCTGACGATTGCGTTTAGCGTGAAACAGACTGTCGCATCTAGGTGATGACTTCAATGCCCACTTACACACACACGCGCGCGCACACACACAAACTCATACACACACATACACACACACAGATATGTATATATATATATATATATATATATATATATATATATATATATATATATATCAAGTATGTGGTGCAGTTCAATTTACATTACAATGAATCATTCATACAGAAAACAGATATAGAAGTTAATGATAAAAATGGCGAGAAAACATCTTCGCAAACAATTTACTAAAATACATTAACCCCGAACCTGTAAATGAATGTTATGATCCCTGGAATTTATAAACAGGGATCATAACATTCATTTACTGGTTCGGGGTTAATGTCTTTTAGTATATTGTTTGCGAAGATGTATTCTCGCCATTTTTATCATTAACTTCTATATCTGTTTTCTGTATGAATGATTCGATTCACTGTAATATATATATATATATATATATATATATATATATATATATATATATATATATATATATATATATATATATATATTGCGCTGTCCTTTTTATTTTCAAAAATAAGTTAGCTGGGTGGTTTTGAAATGTACCCTATGACCAAATAATTTTATTCCTGTATTCATTCGACTGATCCTCGAAACCTATTAGGAAATAATCTACACTACTGGCTTCCTTACTGCCACCCGTCCGTGAAATTCTTGTCGGCTCCATTTTGTTCAAATTGTTGAAACGGGCGTGTCTGTTTCAGCGTACCTTAGATCCTTTGCTCTCGATTTCTAGTCGACTAAATCTTCCATAATTATTTTCGCCACCCGCGTCTTGCAGTCCTCCTTCAACTGCCCGAACTTACATGTGTTAATAGAGTAGAAATTTAATTCAATTTACGACCGATCGATAAGACAGCTGAATCGTTTCGATATTTTTCCCGCAGCATTCTTCAGATCGATAAACCTAAACTAATTTCTTTTTTAGGTCCTGGACGCGTTCTTTGGTCATCATTTCAGACTTAATGAATATTTCATTTGTGAAGCAAATTAATGTAAGTCTTTTGAAAAATGGTGAGCCAAACAAAATGAATGGGGCATAAATAGGCTCGATATCGGCAGTTGATATAATATAATTTTCTGCCAAATTTATTTTTTCAGTGGGTAGGAGGCAAATCCTTTTTACTATTTTCTATTGTGGAAGCAAAATACTCATATTATAACTCCACATGTTTCTTTCTATTCGCATGTCCGTTTCGCGCTGTCATTACCTCAGATAAATAATGAACTATTCCATTGTCATTGTGAGGAAAGACGAAAGACGCAAGAATATATATATATATATATATATATATATATATATATATATATATACATATATATATATATATAAAAGTGAACATAGAAGTCAACACTTAGAGGCGACAGTCTGTTTCATGCTAGATGCAATCATCAGGCCATCTTGCATGAAACAGACTGTCGCCTCTAAGTGTTGACTTCTATGTTCACTTTTATATTTACACCAGCTCTATCTCTGATATTGAGCACTTTATCCCATAAATATAGCACACTTTAAGACTATATATATATATATATATATATATATATATATATATATATATATATATATATATATTATAATATTTTTTTAAATATCATTCCTTCGCTACGTAAGAGTTTTCATGTTTCAAAAACGAGAGCCGAAACCCTCAATATTGGTTAGGTGGTCGAAGAGTTAATTTCTTATCTACAGACCAGTCACCTTCGGAAAGTTTATGCCAGGTTATGGTGGGGTCTCTATTTCAAATCTGGTGTTGGCGGTCACCGTCTAGTTAGTTTAAAGCGGAAGATATTTTATAGCGCTTCTTCAGATCGTTAAGTATCGAGAGGATTCTGCTTTATTATTATCTATCTATTATTATCTATCTATTTATTTGTTTATTCAAATGGCTATTTCTTATACAAACGTGTTGGACTGGACTACAATTTTTTTGACGACTTCACAACGGGTTTTTCTATTTAATGATTGGGCTAAGCTTTTAAGACTTTTATTGAACTATGGAATTTATTTGTTTATCTATTTTTTATATTAATTATTTAATGCGAAAATTTGTTGATGTTGGCAAAAAACCGTTAACTCCTGCCTATGGTTTAATAACTTTTCATTATTTAGAAACTTAATGATGTGTAGTTTTTCATGTAGGCGTAAAGCGCATGGGTCATCCCAGGTTTTACAAGTTCTTGTTCTATTTATTATTTTCCATTTTACTTTTGGTGTTTTATTCGTTTTATTTAAATGCCAAAAATATTGGGATAGAGATGCCTGATTTCTATTTTGAATATTGTTGAAGGCGCTCTTGTGTTGTCTCCATCTAATTTTAAATTTATTCTTCGTTGACCCAGTGTTAGGACTATCAGTGGATGAGATAGTGCATTGGTATACCACGTATTCTGTGAGGCATTTATTTTCTAACCGGCCTTCGTTAGGGTTTCTACAATCACATTATTTTTATTTTATTTTGTCTAATTGCAGTTTAGGATTTTTGTTGATACTGTTTTGGCATGCGTGTTTTTCCATGATTTTATTATTATTTTTTTATGATTCTTTCTAGATTTTCAGTGCAGCTGTAACTTAATTTTAAGGTGTTTTTATTAATGATCTTCCTAAGTTTGCTATTAGTGGAAAAGTGTCTTTTCAATTAAAGCTAGGAACGTATGCCCTAGTTTAGTTCTGACCATTTGGTTGAACGGAGGGGTATACCATATGATCTTTCTTTTCCTGTTTTTCTTACTATTGGTACTATTTTTTCTATAGCTTATGTCAGCGCTTTTGTATCTCGTTTTTGAAACATGAGAACTCTTATGTAGCGAAGGAATCATATTTTTAAAAACATATTATAATATAAGCTCTACTTATGTATGGAGCACTGTCTTTTTAAAAATAAAAACAAAAATATTAAAGAACTCTGGATTATTTACCTAACTTGTTCTTTCCAATTTTCTGCATGCCTGCACACACACACACACACACACACACACACACATATATATATATATATATATATATATATATATATATATATATATATATCGAGGAGTGTTTAGTCATTTGAACCTTCTAAAACTGTTTATTCTACATCCAACACCATCATTTGATAAGACACCTGAAGTGTTGAAAGAAAATGACTATTTTTGTAGTGATTTTATAACATATTTATGTTATAATTTTCTAATAAATTATATAATATATATATATATATATATATATATATATATATATATATATATATATATATATATATATATATATATATATATATACATGAAAGCTGACCAGTGAACATTGCCGCGCTTTCGACCTCTACGGTCTGCCCAGTTTTTTTCCTTCATCAAATCAACTACACGGTGTTCAACAACTTAAGCACTTTCCAAACCGGAAGTAGTGGGGAAAAAATTCTAAATTTAACCGGGTTCAAATAACGCCAAATTGAACTTCTTAAAATATCTGCATTTGGTAATGATCTCTGACCTCCCGTTCGTCAATTCATTATATATTGCTATAGACAGTTTCTCTTCTTGGCATTGCCTACACGTATCCTCGGCTATTAGTCTTTGAATTTCTTACAATGCTCCATTTCATGCTTGGACTGTTTTCTCCCTATATATATATATATATATATATATATATATATATATATATATATAAATTTAGGGATTAATTATTGAATCCCCAAAATTTTTGTAATAATTTTTTTTAAAAAACAAACATCAAATTAAAATCCTTATAGACTGTTTAAACATTCAAATTTATATCAAACATTATAATATTTATGAACTCTCAAAGGAAAGCAAAACAACAGCGTCTATTTCGGGCCTTTCATTCCAAAGAAAGTCAGTGACACTTTCTCTCATGAGTTCCTTCTCTCTTTTTCTCTTCATGGCTTTTTCTCCTCTCCCCCTTCCATATGAATATATAACTTCCGTTAAGTTAACTGATTTAATGTGTCAATGTCTTGACTTCCTCAAACAATTTAAATTTGAGAGAATAGAAATTTGACATCTAACTCAATCATGTCTCTCTCCCCCCTCACTTCCTCACTTCGTTAATTTACATATGCTTAGTACTGCCCGTCAAAAATGTATAAATTTCTTTTCATTTTTCGTTTCAACCATTGGAAGTAAAGTCTGATGATCCGCGGTCCTTTAAAAGGGCTGTGGTGAAATAATTTATTACATGGAGCCTTAAAGCGGTCTGTTTTTATTTTTATTTAAATTATTAGCTCTGATTTACATTGAGCTCTCTGGATTTTATCCTC
>OZ038484.1:100744291-100776791 GCA_964036315.1 Acanthosepion esculentum
TATTCTATTTTTTTCTAATCTTGTAAATGTTATATTTCTTTCGTTTTGTTGTTCTTTTTTTATCTCCAGACGACGGACATATTCTTCTTCCTCCATTTTGTTTCTTGATTCCCTCCCTCACCGCATTTATATTGATTTATCAACTTAACTTAGATGTGACACAAGGCTGAAATTATGGAACTCAGGCAGGATAGAACTCACCAGTCAATCGTAATTGACCTAGCGAGATAAGTTGTAAAACATTGTAACACATCGGTCGAAGTTCCCTCCCTCACCATCTTTATAATCTCTTCCTCCTGTGCTTTTATAGTTGTCACCCTCTTCTCTTTCGACAACTTCTTCTTCTTCTTCTTCTTCTTCTTCTTCTTCTTCTTCTTCTGCTTCTTCTGCTTCTTCTGCTTCTTCTTCTTCTTCTTCTTCTGCTTCTTCTGCTTCTTCTGCTTCTTCTTCTTCTTCTTCTTCTTCTTCTTCTTCTTCTTCTTCTTCTTCTTCTTCATAGTAACTCATTTATTTAACCACACCCCAAAACGTAGATAACAAAGTTGCAGCACTCATTTGCAATTGTTTCTGTGAACAAAATCTTCCAGAGACAACAAAGTTCAATTGCACAATAAATTACATTGCCTTAATCGAAGTTGCCGCCAGCTAAATGAAGTAATTTTTTTCGAAAATTCATCGACCTTTGAAAAGAAAAAAAAAACCGTCAGCTATCTATATACAAAGTTACTCATACAAATACGCTGGTTTAAAAAGAAATGAAAGATTCACACAAAATTAAAGCAATTCAGATAGACACATTCACGAACCTAAGTTGATTTTTTTAAAGTAACGAGAAAATCATGTTAAGAGATTCATTAAATAAACATATTTTTTTTCATTATGCCTGAAATTAAATGTAAAATACTTTTATCGCATTTTTGCTAGTATATTTTCCATTAGCATGTTTGGTGTTCAACTCCACGAGTGCGGCTCACTGCGGCTTCTTGGTCTCACGTTCTCCACTGACCTGAGGTAGAACAAGTACATTGAACCAATAGCTGCATCTATCGCAAGGAAAGTTGGTTCTCTGTGTCTCGCCAGAAGGTTTGTCTCCTCTGAGTCCATCCTTTACATCTACAAACCTACCATTTGCCCATGCATTGAATTCTGTTGTCATATATGGTCTGGTGCACCCGCTGTGTATCTCGAGGTTCTCGACAAACTCCGAAGATGGACATGCAATGTGATCGCTTCTGACTTGGGGTCTTGACTACAGTCACTTTCTCACATAACATGGCTTCCCTGTGTCTTTTCTATAAATATTTTCATGGCATCTGCTCTGACAAGTTATTTCCACTAGGGTCGCCGAATGCATGAATTTCAGCGTTCTACTAGGTTAGCATCTCGGTCCCACCTTTTTACTGTCGAAACAGTTAAATGCAACCGCCTTTTCTACTACAAAGGCTTAGTCTCTCGCACTTCCCAACAGTTGAACTCCATTCCGCTTATTTGCTCCCCTGGTAACTATAATCTTCAAAAAATTAAATGTAATGGAAATCGTCATTTTCTATTGCCTTGAACCCTGTTCTTCTTTTTATCCTCCTCCATTCTTCTTTTGATCATTTCCTCACCCCCCCTATACCCAGTCTTTTTGCTTCTCTGTAGTACGAGCGGTACTCCGGTCTTGCTTGTGATGAATTGCTTAAAAAAATGTAAGGGGCCATTCATCTTATAATAATGGGCATGACCCAAAATTAGGCGCCAAATAGAATTTAAGCAGCAAATCAGAGGCCGAAACGACCCCAAACAGGAGAAACTATTTTTAGCCTACTCCAAGATAAGGAGATATCATCCACGGGCAAACCTAAATAATGCATGGAAAGCAGCTATTAGAAGAAGATATGAACCATATCGGATAAGTGTTTCATACAGGCACATGTATTTGGATATCATCCCCGACGTGATATCTTTTAACAGATAAAGGAATAGGTTTTAGCAATCCTCTATTCTCATTCTTGTTGCATAATGTATTTTTTTATATAAAGTATTTTTTAAACTGTTCAATTGTTTCATCATTGTCTGCCAGCTACGACTCGATTTGGGGAAGTGCAAAATTTCCCACCTACTTTGCTTACAACATTTAGGCCGATATACTTTTGGTTTTCTTCTGTTAGTTTTTTTTTAATGCGTATGCCAAAAAAGCATTTCAATTTCATATTTCCTTAACTTAAAATTAAAAAATCTTACATCCTAACATGAAAATGGCAACTTGAGGGGCAGAGAAAAAGAACTCATAGCATACAATGCTAGCTTCAATAAATGGGCAACAGGACAAAGTTTAGGAGAGATAACAAAAAGAAAAAAAATATTAAACGCTACAAATGTACAGGAAATTATGGAGAGCTACAATCTTCAACTTCCTGTAGAGACACGGAACACAGAAAAAGGATACTATTTATTATCAGTATTCATTATTTTTATAAGGGAATCTTTAACTGTCTACGCCTAGGTTTGATCCCGGGTAACTGAAATCGCAATTAATGGTGAATGAAATGGGTGTACCGTTAATAATAACAAAACTAGATATGAATCCTTCATATTCTTTTCGCTCCAACATTTCATCAGTTATATCTCTTCCTTCTCGTGTGATATTCTTTACAATAATGTTCACCCTATACAAGGCCCAAGCGTCACTCGAGTTACAGATTAAGAAACACAGTTTATAGGGGTATAATACTAATACGCATGATCTTGTATATAATCTGACCACTGCAATGTAATCGCCTGCTTTATTTGAAAATATCTAAAAAAAAATATATACACCTTGACTTCAAGGGCGTCTGCAAAAGGGACATGAATTCGACGCACAAGATATCGAGAAGTGGGAAGACGTCACCAACGATGGCTCACGCTGGAAATACGATTTACACCGAGTGGAGCGAGGTGAGGAGAAACAAAGGCTTGATGCCGGGGTGAAGCGTGCTCGACGGGAGAAAACGACAAGGTATCAGGGAAGCGAGTTTTCACATGCATTCATTGCAATCGAAACTGTCCCTGCCGTGTGGGCCTGTACAGTCGTAACAGATGCCGTATCGCCATCAGCAGCTGAGGCATGATTCTTTGGGCACAGATCCAAGGTCTCTTGAAACCGACGGATGCCACATACAAAAAATGCGATTTTCTTTTTGAGATTTTAGACAAAGCCTTCAAAACTAGACTTTTCTCCATTAAACATTTTAGTGACTCCTCTCTGCTTGGAAAGTGACTAGGTGCTCACGATCTCTGCTGAATATGAAGTGTAATGACTATATCTCTATCTATAAAAGGCAGGATGTGTTTGTGTGTATGTGTGTGTGTGTAACGAATGCACGGCCGCAATTTTCGACGGATTTGCACCAAAATTTACATGCACATGCTCCAACTTAGTAGAAGGCCAAGACCGACATTGCATTTCTCAACTCCCATCGATACTGGAAATAATCGATTTTTTCATGCTTCTACGTCAGTTTTCATGTAGTTTGCGGCCATTTTCTACTGGCCAGAGTGAGAGCCTATAGCTGGCTGCCACAAATAGGCAGAAATATTCTATTGGCCTGCGTGACGCGAATGTTAACTAGCATGCTAGCATGCAAAAAAAATCGATAGCTGCATTCGTCACAAGTGGGAAAAATTTTAATCTGCATGGCACTTTACTCCAATTGGCTCATTCGCTTGCTTAAACTCAACGTTGATTCTGATTCCGCAGAACTGGGTTGTGTGTGAAAAAATATTTATTGTTAACATTCTTTTTTCATACGGTTTTTCCAGTTACGAGTAATTTTTTTTAAGGCTGATCGTTTTGTGTTCATTTTGCTTAGTTCTTTTTTCGTAACAGATTTAATGTTTAGTATATAGCTTAGAAAAAAATCGCATTGTGAGATAGGCAACAAGTAAAGCATGTAGCAACATCAGCACGGCAAAGGGCACTCCTTTAAAGGCAAGGAAGGGCAAACATATTTTAAGTCAAGTGATAGCGATTGCTGTATGAGTCGTACGATTTTTGAATCTAGCAGGGGCAACGCCGGGCTATGCTGCTAGTTAAATCCATTTCTAGGTCAGCTCCTAAGAAAGTCGGTTCACTATGTCAAGCGAAACGTTTTTTTCTCTAGAATCTATCTTACATATCTATAAATCTACCATTCATCCATATGGCCCGGTGCCTCTGATATTTACCTTGAGTTCTTTGATAAAATCCAAAGAAGTATCTGCAATATTATTGGTCCTCATCTGGCGGCTCAGCTCCACTTACTTTCGCTCTAAGTTTTCCTTTCTATGTCTTTTATATAAATATTTTCAAGGTAATTGTACTGTTGAGATATTCGCTATGATACCTAGAGTTTCTTTTTAATTCTTAGCACGGCACTAGACTGGCGTCGAGATCTCATCAATTTGCATTTGTGCTGGCTAGATATAGCCATAAGATCGATGATAAAAAGTTTCTTTTCTCGCACTTCTGGCTTGTAGAACGCCCTTCCGACATTCCAGCCAACTTTAATCTGCAGAAAATTAAAGTATATGTCAATCGCTATCTACTGTCCAACTGATTACACCCTTCTTCCCCTCATCATTAATGTTTCTAAACATAATCACACATTGTAACCCCTGGTGTTTTACGAGCAATACTGCCCTGCTTGGGGTGATTCTGATTAAATAAAAAAATCTCTATTTGCTAATTTCCAGAAAAAAATTCTTGCTAGATATTTGGGATGGCTCCAAAAAATTGGTAGACTTATACTTCTGCTGGGGGATGTTCCTAATATGTAATGCTTTTATATTAGAGAAGGCACTGTTGATAAACTTCATTACTATATTCTGATTAATATTCTTAAAGAGTTACTGGTTTTATCGCTGCTTTCCTACAGACGTGTTCGTCAATCTTCATTAGACAATTTATTCAATTTGGCCTTATCAGAAGACATGCAAAGTATTGCTAACTCTATAAGTAATATCGCATTTTCTAGGAGATAGAAATGACACAAATATAATTAAATTTTATTAATGTACTTGGCAGTTGCTGTCGTTAGTAATTATAGCAGCTGTATTTAAAACCCTCATACATTTCATTTATATTAATAAAACTAACGGTAAATTTAACCTTTCCGTTAGAGGAAACATTTGGTATTCACTGACCAACCAGTAAGTGATACTATTGTCTGAAATTCATAAAATACTACACTACACGTGACCTGTTGGGTCACTGACGGTTCAGTTTATAAAATATTGAAGCTGATTTCAACATTCTATTGAAACGAAATTTAATTTTATTCGGACTGTTGTCCTCATCTTTCTCGCCATATTTATTACAACGTTTCGGCCGTTGTAGGCTCCGGCCTTCTTCAGGTGGTTGGAATGTCGAACTGAACCCTTTATTTCGCTCACTGGGGTAGACTGTTCTAGTTCCACGTGCCATTTTTAATGATTATTGGTTATCAGGTATTTCCTGTTAATTTCCCTCTGAAGGTTCTCCACTGCATTAACCGGGTATTGAACTCACACACTTTGGGTTCTGTCACTGGATCTAACCAACGCCTTTATCCACTGTGCCATGTGTCCTTGAGGAAATCTGTATATGAATTTCTGGGTATTATAAATATAATGTCTTCGGCAACCATTTTTACCTGTGCTTAAATTGCAATTTGTGATGTTATTATTGCATGATTTTACCAGAGCTCATAGAAATTAATACAATATCGGAACCAGTAATAAGGAGTGCCAGAGAAAAGCGATAATAACAATAAAGTTGCAATATGATCTGCTTTACAAGTTCATGTTTAACGTTTCATTGGTCGTTTACATCGTTTAAGAGAAATATAACTTCCATGATAAACTTTTAATTATAATTTTTTAAATATGACAAGGATATTAATATGTGAGGCTGGGGTAATGGATAACGGCAGCGAACTGAAAATCGGAGAGCCGTGTTCCAATTACGTGCAAATACCCTAGGGAAAGGTATGAATTCTCCGCCCCCACACCGTAATAGCGACTGTGGGTTAATTAATAAGATTTGTATTTTTTTAATTTTTAATTTTTTTTGTTTCATGAAAACAATAAACAAAAATTAAAAAAACCTTGAAGCTATATACATAAAACAGTTGAAACCTAACCTGAACAAAATAAACTATGAAATCTCCACAAATATTGCTAAATGCCTATAATTTATAACAGAAGTCATTGGTTTATACCAACGGCTTACCATACTTAATACTTATCGTTTTTCACTCTCGCGTGGGCATGCGTGACGTCACAAGCTGCGACGCGATTTTCGCTTCCGCGTCTCGCATATACGAGTTTGTCGTTACTTTGAACTTATTCAAGCAGCAAGGGCAGACTATCATTGTGGTTTCGTCTGTCTGTTGTTTGATTTATTGAAATTGTCATCTTTCATAATGGCTTATGTAAGCCGAAAGCTTAGATTGGATTTAAACATGTATCAATGTGGTGTTTTCCTTTCGTCTTTCAACGATAATGTGATTAAGCTTATCAGAAAATATGAAAGGAAGTTACTTAAAATAAATAGACAAAAACTGTCTGTATTATTTATAATGAAACATGGATTAATAATATATATATATATATATATATATATATATATATGTGTGTGTGTGTGTGTGTGTGTGTGTGTGTGTGTGTGTGCAGCAGGTTGATAAGCCGTAAAATATAACAATCAATACGACGACAAAGCGTGTAAACGTCGAAGAAGTCTTAAGGAAAATGGAAACAAAAGTACACTTATACTCAGAATCAGAAAGATGCAGCTGGTATTTCTTACACACATAATGAGGAAGGAAGACTTGCAGTATTTGACACTCACAAGGCATATCGAAGGCAAAATGGATAAATATTAATCATTTACCTGATGAGCTCATTTGAATTAATGTCTGAACGGAGTGTCGGAGTTATGTCAAAAGAACAAATATTACGAAGATATGAACGGGATAGGAGGTTATGAAGAGTCGCGAGCGCTCACGTCCTGAAGTGAAACGGCCCATAGATGTACACAACGCAGTAGTTAACAATATGAGTTTGCCTTTATAGTTTCTCAATGATCTTGGAATTAATCGGAAACAATACCTATTTTGTTCCAAAGGATGACAAGATACACTTTCTTTCAAGTACGTCCTGTTTTTAATGATGGGTCGGGTGTAACATAGACCGATAATCACTTTAATTCGTATTCTTAACGCGCAGCATTTCGACGTCTCTTATAAAATCCAGTAAAGAAAAGAAACGTTTTAATTCTTGGTGACTAAAATGCCATAGATGATTGACTTATGCGTTCACAAATCTGTCCATTAATCTTCTACTGGCGTGCGACATGTCACTTCGACACTCGGACGATCATGGCTTCTTATATTAGTAAGGTTTGGTCTATCCGCCATTCCTGCCAGTCACTGTTTTGCCATTCATTTACACATGTTTGTGAGGCAGGTTATTCACTGTTTTCTACTACCCGTCTTACTTTCAGTATGTCCCGTATGTATCAAATTCTACAAGTTCCCCTTCGTCAATATGTCTCCTTGAGATTTCCTCTGTCTCTTTCTGATTCTAAGTGTTCTTTCTGTTTCTATTTTCCTTAAAACTTCGTCGATATGCTCGTGTTCAGTCCTTGGTACGCTCAGTATTGTCTTGTAGAGCCATATTTCTATTAACACCACTTTCTTCTTCCTCTGTGAGGAGAGGTTCGGAACAAAGATTTTATTTTCTGAGTGAGCCATGTATAAACAAAAAAAAGAGGATACCGGGACGTGAATCCATATCTATTGCGTCAGACTTTGCGTAAAATGTTCTGAAATGACTGCTTATATGCGTTCGTATTAGTATGCCAATAGTTTCGTCGAAAGAGACTTTGTTAACGGGCTTTGAGTATCTTACGAGGAATGTGTACAATTACTATGTTTATTTAAGTGCAGTATTTGAAGAAATTCATTAGGATAAGTGTTGCAATGCAATGCCCCACTCTCCCTATCGCCTATTGTGGAGTGACTATATATATATACATATATATATATATATATATATATATATATATATATATATATATATATAAAAGTGAACATAGAAGTCAACACTTAGAGGCGACATTCTGTTTCATGCTAGATGCAATCGTCGGGCCACAAGTGCTGTTATTTTTCTCGGCTATTTATATATACGGGTCAGTGATGCATTGTGGGTAGTCATTTTTGGCAGATATTTTATCGGAAGTCGTTTATTTGTTTATTTATTTATTTGTGTCAAATTATTTTGCTTGTTTTTATTTAATTTTATTTTTGTTTTTTATCCTTTATATTTATTTTATTTTTGTTTATTTATTTTGATCGGTGTTTTTATTAACGTCGTAAAAATTTGTTTATATCGATTATTTAACAGTTTTGTTTTATTTGGGAAGATAAAGCTATTTGTTGAATTTTTGGGGTTGATTGTTGTTATATTGAGCACTTTATCCCATAAATATAGCACACTTTAAGACTATATTTCTTCATATATATATATATATATATATATATATATATATATATATATATAGATATATATGTACACCCAAGTTTAGGATTGGTATATACGGAGTGAGATCCAATAACCAACAATTAATATTCTTTACAGTGTGCTCAATACAGAGTAGAGCAGATATAATTATTTATTTGAATATTACAACATAAATATCTTATAAAATCACGACAAAAGTAGCCATTTTGTTTCAACACTTCTAGTGTCTTATCAAGTGACGATGTAGAATATAGAATAAATGATTTTAAAAGTTTCAAATTAATCAACGATCCTTAGCCAGGAGTAAACGCTGTTACATAAGCTAGAGTGACCAATCAAAATACAAGTATAGGATGATTCGAAAAATTTGACAACTAAGCAAGGTTATCATATATATTAAAAGATTTATAAAATTTGAAATTAAAATTAAAAGTAAAAAATTAAAATTACCTATTTAGAAATCTAAATCAAATCTCTATTAAGTTTGAAATTGTAGAATTGCCAAGGAGAAAAAATGTAAAAATATAAAAATAAAAATAAAAGATATATATGCTATTTAATTTGTATTTTCATTGAAATTATGTTGAAAGGGATGTTCAGAATCCCAGACATAAATGTATACATTTTAGTTTCATTTCAACATGTTAGTCGCCTCTCACGCGAAATCATTCGAACGCACGCATGTTAAGCGCTCAGACGTATTTAGATATATACACACACATATAAAAAATCAAACCACACATAGGCAAATGCACTTTACTTACATATACACATCAATACACACAGGCACATACATCTACATTCAATATGATATAGACGGTCAGATGTCAAAGCTATTCGTGGCTTAATATGTTATTAAACGAATTTTAACTTGAAATATAACTAAACCGGTCAAATATACATAGATAAAATTTAAACAAATAAATATATATAAAAATATACACACATACATAAATACATATATATATACATATATATATATATATATATATATATATATATATATATATATATATATATATATATATATATACATTTTTAAAAACATATAGTTTTCGACACATTACAGACAAAAGTAAATAACCACCTCCACATATAATTGTACACTCACACATCCGCATATAAATCAATACATGCACCCGCATACACACATATATGCATAATAGGTACGCATATACAGACATACGCACATAAACATACACATAGATAAGCACATATAAATATATTGACCCATACGTCAATAAAACACCTAAGGTTAAATGGAAATTAATTAGAAAGGCCCGGACATGTAACTCACTATATGCCCCGTGTTACCTATGCCTTAACGAAAACTTGAAATAATTAGATTTAAAAATAAAACTGATCTTTTAAATCAAAGATATGAACTAACAGTTAACTGTAAACATCGTTTTAAATTTAACTTAGTATAGAAATCATATACTTTCTATGATAATGATAAATTAAACTTAATAGACTATTACCTTTTTAGCATGATAGTCGCCGTATCGATATGAATGTGTACTGGGTACTTACAAAGTATCATACGTGTCTGTATTTGGATGTATATATTTATATGTTATGTAGAGTTATTTCTACTGTTGGATATGTGTATATAGGGGTATATATATGTTGTTTTTTTTGTTTTGTTTTTTTATGAAGGTATATGGTTGTGTATATTGGCACCTATCATAGGTTAACCTGTTTATGTGTACGAGTAAGGGTGTAAATTCTGGTAAGTTTCTACCACTAAATGTGTAAGTATATGTTTGGGTATATAGAGATATATATGTGTACTTGTGTATGTGTAGATATGAATATAAATATACATGTGTGTATATATATGTATGTATGTGTGTATATCTATGTGTAGTTGCATATGTATGTGTGTATATATATGTACAAGCGGATGTGTATATGCATTTTTATATTCATATCGTTTTAATTTACGTTTGTTTAATTTTTCCTGTATATACTTGTATTTGTAAATGTCTATGTATATATTTAGTTTATATGCATATATGTATACGTGCTTATGTATGTACATCTAGATGTGTATGTGTATGTATGTATGTGTGTGCTTGTATATAGTTGCATCTTTATATATATTTCTTCACTTACTTTATTTACTTTTCTGCGTCGACGTATGGCTCAATATATTTATATGTGCTTATCTATGTGTATGTTTATGTGCGTATGTCTGTATATGCGTACCTATTATGCATATATGTGTGTATGCGGGTGCATGTATTGATTTATATGCGGATGTGTGAGTGTACAATTATATGTGGAGGTGGTTATTTACTTTTGTCTGTAATGTGTCGAAAACTATATGTTTTTAAAAATGTATATATATATATATATATATATATATATATATATATATATATATATATATATATATGTATATGTATATATATATATGTATTTATGTATGTGTGTATATTTTTATATATATTTATTTGTTTAAAATTTATCTATGTATATTTGACCGGTTTAGTTATATTTCAAGTTAAAATTCGTTTAATAACATATTAAGCCACGAATAGCTTTGACATCTGACCGTCTAGATCATATTGAATGTAGATGTATGTGCCTGTGTGTATTGATGTGTATATGTAAGTAAAGTGCATTTGCCTATGTGTGGTTTGATTTTTTATATGTGTGTGTATATATCTAAATACGTCTGAGCGCTTAACATGCGTGCGCTCGAATGATTTCGCGTGAGAGGCGACTAACATGTTGAAATGAAACTAAAATGTATACATTTATGTCTGGGATTCTGAACATCCCTTTCAACATAATTTCAATGAAAATACAAATTAAATAGCATATATATCTTTTATTTTTATTTTTATATTTTTACATTTTTTCTCCTTGGTAATTCTACAATTTAAAACTTAATAGAGATTTGATTTAGATTTCTAAATAGGTAATTTTAATTTTTTACTTTTAATTTTAATTTCAAATTTTATAAATCTTTTAATATATATGATAACTTTGCTTAGTTGTCAAATTTTTCGAATCATCCTATACTTGTATTTTGATTGGTCACTCTAGCTTATGTAACAGCGTTTACTCCTGGCTAATGATCGTTGATTAATTTGAAACTTTTAAAACCATTTATTCTATATTCTACATCGTCACTTGAAAAGACACTAAAAGTGTTGAAACAAAATGGCTACTTTTGTCGTGATTTTATAACATATTTATGTTGTAATATTCAAATAAATAATTATATATATATATATATATATATATATATATATATATATATATATATATATATATATATATATATAGTGTCCACAGGATATACCTGGCGGACTTGCTTCGAAAGTTACTAGCCTGATAACCGATTCCCTGCCTTTCAGTAGTGCATTATCTTTTACAATAAAACCTTTTTTTTCCTTTCATCTATGCCCTTATTGCTGTTCCTTTCACTCGAGTACCACCTTTTTTGTTTGAAGCCTTCTTTAAGGATACAACAGTAAGTACCACTATTTTTCTTTGGCAAGTAGGTTATCTTCAGTTGATTTAATGTTTTGGATAAGGGATTTGCAGAGGGAAGGATCTGTTCAATTACTGTTCGTGGAGGTGGTTTTTCTTTCAGAGTACTTGCACTCCTATATTCATAGCCGTGGAATGTTACCTCAGAATTTTATGTCGTTTAATGGAGTTGAGAAGAGCTGCATTGACTGTAATAAGTTTATTTAGTGTGTCATTGGAATCCTAGTGTTATTGATCGAAAATTAACTTTGTTGTTGAAAATTATCTAGTCTATAAAACAGTTTTCCACTGTCTGATTTATTAAAAATTATGAACGGATTTTAACGCACACAAAGATATATAAAATTATTGTATATTTGAGGAGCAACCTTTCTTTTTAACATGTTTTGCTGCATATGATAGACAAGGACATTTTAATTAATTTTTTATTTAGATTTTCCACAATTCTCATAATGTTCCGTTTGGTGGCAGTGAGAGAGTGCTAAAATTGTTTGTATTGTCCAATTTTCGGGCACTTCTTTAACAAATTTCAATAGATTGTTTGTGGGAGGGGGTTAATTTTTAATTAGCCCTCTGATTGTTCCAAACACTGTTTGAAATTGTGGCGGGGAGGGCAGTTACTTTCTTCGGGGCAACATTTAGAAGGAACCAGAAAAACTAATCCTAAACAGGAAACTTTACTTCCTTTCAAAACGATAGGCAAACCTACGTACACCTAATAAAGAATTAAATGTAAATAAGTAGTGAATAAAATATCACAGTTTTAGACGGAGACAGTAGAAATATAGAGTTGAAGTAGACTTTAGAATCAACCGCTAACCCAATTTCAAACAGGAAACAAGGAGTAAACCTTGACTCCTATTCTGGAGTCTGGCGATGATTATGAACACAATGATATGCAAACCTATCTACTCCTGCTAATAATGCTCTTTCAAAAGAGTATGTTTATGGAATGTCTTCTCTAGATATAAAAGTAAGAATTCATGCTCGACGGTCGTCATCTAAAGTGTCGTGGGTGATAATCACATCGGCGACTGGTCCTAAATTAGGCTTCTGTTTCTTCGAACCACTGTTTGAATTGCGGAGAGAAACATCTCCTTTGCGAGGTGGATTTGTTTTCGAAGTAACCTACAAGGATGCAGGCTCGTTTGAATTCAGAGATTCCTTCTCCTAGACTGGTTGCCGCGAAATTCAGTCTGTCAGTCTATTTTACCTATTGCTGGGAGCAGAAGAGTTCGATACGTACCTTTCCCTTTTCACGTAAGTGAATGTAATGAACTCGATTGGAATTCTAACTCGGCTCTCCGATTCCTCAATCCGAGCCGCTAATCAATACACCACCGTGCCTCTATGCTCAATGGTAAAATTGTTACTCTGATTCCTATGTGAGTACATTGGTAAAATTCAAAGAAAGACTTATTGGAGTGTGAACACACTAGAAAATGACGATGTGTATTTGCATCATGATAATATAAGGACTCGAAAATGACAAAAAGGTTAACAGCCTGAACAAGCATACTTCATCCACCTTACAGCTCTGGCCTAGAATATTTTTGCGTTTGGTGGATGTGAGGGATTTGCAAAAATTGTCCGTATTGCCCGTCATCCAAAGTGCTTTCGGCCACTTCTTTACTAATTTGCAAGGAGGGTCTTTTGGGATGTGTTCAATTTCACTTCATATTTGAGTGTATAAGATGTGTTTTTCTGATGTTTTGAATACTAGCGTTTATTCCGAGCTTTGCGCGTTGAGCGCGGTTGAAATACAAATGGGCGGTTTTTTCTAATGTTTTAAAAAAAAAATTTCAGCAACCCCCAATCCCACTGCTGAAGAAGGTGAGGTTGATAGTGGGAACGAAATGTTTTATATACAAGGCCTCTCTCACAGCGATATGTCTCCGGTAATTTGATTTATATAGAATTTTTGTGTTTTCGACCAGGAATTTCTTTAGTGTATCTTGTAAATCGTAGATGGATAGATATTTATCTTATTGCGCTTTGATCTGATAAGTGACATGTGAAGCGTCTACTGAAAGAGGTAATAGTATATCCGATATAGGTAATTGATTCATAACAAGAAATAAAGTCTTGTACTGGGTAATGTAATTGATACACTAATTCTCATCGCTAGCTTATATTTGATGAAGTTGTATATATATATATATATATATATATATATATATATATATATATGACAGAATGTAAGAATTATTTCGTGTGACGCATGCCATTTCTAGGGCTTCATAGGATTAAAGTAATGTTTATGTTGGCGTGATTAGGCAGAGACATGAAGAAGAGGGGAAGCGGAAATTTTAAATTTAATTCTTTTTTAATATATGTTTAGGTATATATAGTTTAGTCGATTTCATTTATATCTGTATACCCAAATACACATTTAAATTCCCAGCGTTCCTTCTGCTTCATGCAACTAAACGCAAACATCACTTTAGTCCGATAAAGTAACTTTATTTATTATATACCCTAGATATACAGTAGTATGAATGTTCTGCGTGTTTTTTTTTTTCTCTTTTCTCTAAAACCTACTCCCATTACTAATGTTCCCCAAACAAACTGAAAACTGTTTATGACTTTCTATCTCAAAGTTTTCTTAAGTATATTTAATTTGACCGTCGGAATGGGATTTTATCATTTAATACGCAAATGGACCTTGATAGCGCCACTGGTATTTTGTGGTTAAAATATATCTTTTTAAATGGCCCCTCTGTTGATCCAATGTGTATTTTGTCTTGACAGCCCGCACCCCTCTATTTTGCTTTATACACTAGTTTTATATGCCTGTTAGCTTCAAGAGGACACAATTCAAACATTCCTCCACCTTATCTCTTTCGCTTAATCCTTTTCTTTTATTCATTTTCTATTTGTTTTCCCACACAAGACACGGAACTATATGGTACAGGAAGTGTTTAGAAGCTCGCGACGAAGTTTATGGCATTTCATTATCTCACTCGAGTTAGAGGTTTACAGAGTAAGTGGTATCAACCCAAGTAAGTTGACAGTGCCACCAAGACGAATGGGGTCACCAGAAGTGAAAGCAAAGGAAAATAATTTAAGGGAACCGAAAACGTAATCCTAAACAGGAAACAATCAATATACCTCTTAACCTGTTTGAAAACAGGCGAGAAGTGTGAACCGTACGATAAGCAAACTTATCTATTAAGGAAGAAATGTAAATAAATAATAAATAAAAGCTCAGAGTTTTAGTCGGAGAATTTAGAAATCGAAGTAAGCTTTAGAAGGAACCGGAAAACTAATCCTAAACAGGAAACAAGCGATAAATTTTACTTCCTTTCAAAACGATAGGCAAACCTACGTACACCTAATAAAGAATTAAATGTAAATAAGTAGTGAATAAAAGATCACAGTTTTAGACGGAGACAGTAGAAATATAGAGTTGAAGTAGACTTTAGAATCAACCGCTAACCCAATTTCAAACAGGAAACAAGGAGTAAACCTTGACTCCTTTTCTGGAGTCCTGCGATGATTATGAACACAATGATATGCAAACCTATCTACTCCTGCTAATAATGCTCTTTCAAAAGAGTATGTTTATGGAATGTCTTCTATAGATATAAAAGTAATAATTCATGCTCGACGGTCGTCATCTAAAGTGATGTGGGTGATACTCTCATGGGCGAATGGTCCTAAATCAGGCTTCTGTTTCTTGGAACCGCTGTTTGAAGTGCGGAGAGAAGCATCTCCTTTGCGTGTTTAATTTGTTTTTGAAGCAACCTACAAGGCTAATTTGAATTCAGAGTTTCCTGGTTGCCACCCAATTCAGTCTGTCTATTTTATCTGTCATGGGAGAATAGATGGATTCATACCTCTCCGATTCCTCACTCTGAGCCGCTAATCAATAATCTACCGTGCCTTCATTCTCAAAGGTACAATTATTACACTGATTCTTATGTGAGTACATTGGTAATACTAAAAAAAGACTTATTGGAGTGTGAACAAACTAGAAAATGAGTCATTTGTATTTGAAACATGATAATATAAGGAATCAAAACAGATTAAGGACAAAAAAGTTACAACAGCCTGAACAAGCATACTTCATCCACCTTCCAGCTCACACCTAGCGCCATTTGCCTTTTTTTCTGTTTGCGCCATTGGGGTTGACATCAAGAGGTTGCCTGTTCTCCCATGACGATGAAGTGAATATGAAAATTTATACATTGATAACAAAGTAGTCAAGAAAGTTTTTATACTAAGAAACGCATTCATTCAAAACGTATATTATGTCTGAGAAGTAAGAAAAATAATTTAAGGACTATATTTAGAATTATGAGAATCCTGTGTTCCGGTTAATACTGCTCATTGTGTTTCTGCTTGCAATTAATACTGCTGTTAATGAAGAACGAAGACTACGCAATAAAATTTAGTCGCACATCCTATCTTACCTTATTAGATGTCAAGTAATCTAGCATTAAGCAATGTAGCGAAAATAAATGAATCGTGATAAACTACATTTGTTTTGGTAATTGTCTATATTTTTGGGATGAGGGGTTTTCACTATGGATTTCGTTAATCGGACTGACTTTCTCATCTTGGTTGCTTTCCTCACAACGTTTCGGCCGTCTGATCCTCCGGCCTTCCTCAAGGAAGGCCGGAGGATCAGACGGCCGAAACGTTGTGAGGAAAGCAACCAAGATGAGGAAGTCAGTCCGATTAACGAAATCCATACATTTGTTTTAGTAGAACCGATAATATTTTTTTCGCAATATAGTTTTTATAGAACTTCAGTAATACTTTCAGATACATAGAAACCAAGATATATATTTTTTTTAAAGGAAACAACAATATTGAATGGAAGTTGAGTTACAACGAATGCTTCCCGTTAAACAAAGCAGTACATTATGAGTAAATCAAATCTTTAATTCAAAGATCAGATTTATTGAACAATGCAGTTGGCTGGCTTTTTGCAGCTGCGTACAAGCAATTCTCATTAAACACGAGAATTCACGAGATCATTATCATGAATGGGAACTATGCTTGATTTTGAACAATAACGACTAGGCGGCAAAATGCCTGCTTTTGAAGATAAAGTATAAATCTGGAATAATGAATTTTCAGATAGAAAAGCGTCTCGCACACACAAACATATATATATATATATATATATATATATATATATATATATATATATATATATATATATATATATATATATATATATATATATATATATAAAGTTACGTTTTGTGGTACAAAACTTTATAACTGCCATGAATAGACAGAAATTATTTGTATTACCACTCATGATGATAATAAATAAAAAGCAAAACTGAAAAACGGGCTAACTAACCGGTTTCGAACCTCGCTCAACAGAGCTAAATCGAGGTTAATAAATAGAATTAAAACCAAAAAAATGGACAATATGTATTGGAGAAAAGAAAATAAAGAAGGAAAAAAATGTTGTTTGGATGGACATTAGTTGGACGTCTAATACGAAGTCCTTCTGTTTACACAGAGAGGGCTTCAACGTTAGAATATAGATGGCCTCCAACACTTTTAAGTGATAATTCGAGTGGGACCTGCTAAGAATGGTAAATGAACCCGCACTAAAACTAGCAGCAAAATTATGGTTATTTTTCAGGTGTTCTGCGATGGAAGAGCCGTATGTGTTGGTCAGAATGTCTGAAGGAGCGTAGTTAAGGTTTCGGATTTTCGTTGGAACGTGTTGCTTTATTCTGGCATCCAGCCTTTGAGTCGTTCTCCCTATGTATCGCGAATCACAACTACATTTAAAAGAATAAATTAAAGAACAATTATGATGTGGAGGAAGAACATCCTTACGCATAGACGGAAGATAGGCTTTGCAAAGAAAACAACACGAGCGTTAGCGGCAAAGTAACAATGTCGAACTGCCACAGAAATCTGCTTAGCATATCTATCACTGATATTACCTAGCCAAGGAAAGCGTAGGTACACAGGAAATCTTTTTACTATAGCAGTTTTAACTTTGTTGAATTCAGCAATTTCATTCTTAATAACTGCTTGAACAATGCCTCATGGATAGGCATTGTTACAGACAATAATAGTAATAAACCAAAGTTCATCATCCAAATTAATGTCCTTGCTTTTAAATCATTCCTCATGCTTTCAAACGTTTCAAATTTTTTGTGTAATCAACTCCTAATAATTCTGTAAGTTCAGCTTGCGCTTCACATGAATCTTTATGAAGTAATGCCTCCAATTCTTTTAAAAATATATTGCAGTAAAGTTCCTCGCAAATACACTTTTCTTGGCATGAAATTCAACAGGTTTAATGCCATAAAATACAAAGTTTTTTACACTTCGGCTAAATGACATACACTGGTATTTCAAGTTTGCTTACATGACTTCCATACAGATGCGTTAACATCTGAAACTACACGCACGCATTTCTGGGAACGCCATCTGTTGGAAAACAACAAGAACTCATTCAAGGTCCTAATATATATATATATATATATATATATATATATATATATATATATATATATATATATATATATATGTGTGTGTGTGTGTATGTGTGTGTGTTTTCTCGAATATTCAAGCCGTTAGATATAAATAAATAAATATGCAGTTTAATTAATACATAAAAACAGCACATCTACGCAGATATACGTAACCATTAAAATTAATGTTTAAAACAATAAATTATATACATATATAAATATATATATATATATATATATATATATATATATATATATATATATATATATACATATATATATATATATATATATATATATATATATATATATATATATATATATATATATAGCATAATGAGAAGCCACGTATACTTTCTTGATATGTATATAATATGGAGAAAACAACTGAAAGTTGCAAATTGAAAAAAACTGAATGTTTTTTTGTGAAAGTATTTATTTATATTTATATATATATATATATATTTGATATTTCAGATCTACCCCGATCTTTCGTCAGAAATAAATGAAATAACTGTATTCAGAAGTTTGTTAAACAAACTTCTGAATACAGTTATTTAATTTATTTAAATAGTTATATAAAAAAATATAAATAAATACTTTCACAAAAAACATTTTTTTTTAATTTGCAACTTTTCAGTTGTTTTCTCCATATTATATATATATATATATATATATATATATATATATATATATATATATATATATATATATATATATTTGTGTGTGTGTGTGTGTGAGAGAGCGAGAGTGAGAGTAACTGAGTGAGTGTGAGAGAGAAAGAGACATATATAGAGAGAAAGAATATCAGAGAGAGAGAGGAAGAGAGAGTAGGCTGCTGTGAAATATACAACTGACCAATTCTATGCATCTGATGATCGATTAACACCAGGGATCTTTTGGTTACGCCTTCACTTGGCACTTTTTTTAAAACGACATCGGATGTCGGTGTCACATTTTTTGTCATCTGTTACTGTACTAACAAATAGTTAAATTTCTATACCTACTTGATTCCGACGTTCCAAATACATTTGCTTTCACCTTACTCAACAGTCTCGTTTGCTGACAACCTGCATATTCTTTCTTCTTACAGTTCATAGTTTATCCCTTCTTCACGTTTTCCTTTACTACCTTCTATAATATTACTTTCTATTTCATTTCTAATGTTGTTAAAATCTATATCCATTAATTTTATGGTTGCTACGTGTACATGTACCGATAATAAATCCCGTTAAGCGTTTTAATTCTCTTATGTTCATCTTGTTGTATAAGTTAAATGCAACCGATAATAAGACACGTCCTTCTATTAATTAAGTTTTATTTGTATGTACGCACTTGCCTCGTTCACTATCTTTATGCAGGTTGTTCGTTTCTAATAAAACTTATGAATTACTCAAATATCTTTCCTATGGAAATCAAGCCTTTCTTTCTAGAATTTCAAGTAAAAACTTCAACTGCCTCAGTGTGTCGATCAGTTATAGCAAATTGGGCGTAGGATAAACTGCGTTTGGTGAATTTTCCCATAACACCGCAAATTGTTATAAAACCAAAACATATAGCTTAAAGCACATCTCATGTTCTTAAACAGCCTCATCAGATCGAAAATTTCATATGGATAACACACATGGCGTCAAACTTGTTCAGAAATATATCAATTGTCAGTTGTAGACAACTGCTTTCTCAGATCAAATGGATTCGATAGAATAAAGTGTTGTGGATTCCGGGATGAAATCCGGTATCAAATAATAACAAACGCCAAGAATGAATATAGGAAATAAATGTATTAAAGTGATAATACAAACTGGTAATACAGTTTAGTAGTTCCAGGAATGCGGGTTAGTAGAAAAATATATATATAGATAGTCTTCGGTATCGACGTATCGCTGTATGACTTCTTACTGAGTCTAAGTGTTCTTTACTATGACTCTTGCCGCAACGTTATTCTACCGACCGGCTCTGCTCTATTACTGACTGTCCGGGTATTCACTGGTAGTAGTATATGTATACCTTGGGTGAGTCCATTTGTGTAAAAAGGGGAGACCCCCCTCAATATAAAGTGTGTAGGGCTTAGTGAGGATAATCTTTTTTTCGATCCTGGTGGATTGGCGTTACATATTTTTAGAGACGCCGCATCACATGACGACATTCAGCAGCAGAAACGAGTCAAATGGATAACTCAAAGAGAAAACAAGGATGTAATCAAAATGTTGACATTCCAAACAATTTCAGAGAAAATATTGGTAAGGAACCTCCCAACAATGCTGAAAATAGCTATAACAGTTAGTGAACCTGAGAATTTTTTGCGGAAAAAAAATTTAATATCAAAAATTTATAAAATTCAGCCGAATGTAGCACTGACTGCTTGGCAAATGATTGCCGAACGTTTCCTTATAAGGAAAAGGGTAACATTATGATTATATTGGTATTATACATCATCAAACACGTTTTTTGTAATCTATGTAAGATAATTATGGGTTCTTCTGCATTTGAATTAATTTGCTCTGATATAATTCGTATCATACACATAGCGTTTATGCTTCCCATTTTAGAAAATCCTCGTTATTCCGATTCTATTTCTAATATAATTCTGCTATGAGCTCTATTTACTTACATCTGCTAGAATCTACCAGAGCGACTATCAGGACTTAAGCTCATCCCAAACCTCAAGTGAAACTCGTATATACGATCTATCTATAAAATTGCTTGAACCGATCCCGTAATTACATGACTCCTCCTGCTACCCTCTACCTTTACAAGAGCCAGATCAGCCCGAAAATTGAGTACTATTCCCATATATGGGCAGGAACTGCTCAATGTTTACTTTCTAATCTCGTTTCTGGACTCTACGTTAATAACTTCGAAGCATTAAAAAAACTTTTTATAATCTTATATTCTTATAATTCTTCCAATGAATGCTACATGCTAATCATGAGACAGCAAAAACACAAATAATATTTCTTCTGGCACTAGAGGGCGCTGATCATAGATGAATGAATTTGGAAACACTTGCAGACGAGTGTTCAGGAGAAGATGAAAGAGATTAATAAATTAAATATATGAAGGTGTTGGTTTCAATCCCCATCGGAATGACTGCAAAAATAACCTCGCCTCTTATAGACAGAAGCACTCACTTTTTCCGAGCCAATAAAATAGGCCGGTTCTCGGTTTCAACTCACTCAGTCCCTGTCTGTCTTGTCTTGAAGCCAAAACGTTCCCTTGTCCACAACTTGCTTTTGTGTGTCAAAGCTGATTCGTAGTTTGTGAACTTTTTGCCATATTACTGTAGCTTTGCCTTATTACTGTTAATTTTCCTAGCATATATTGTTTGCTTGCTTTATATTATTTTTTGCCCTGTTCCTTTCTCATATTTGTCATGTTATTGCTTATTGTAAACTTTGTTCGCATTTTTGTTACTTATTTTGCATTTGACCATGGCTACTCACTAGGCGTTTTAACAATATAAAACTCGGTCGGAAACGGCATATAAGTAAAATATAAATATTAAATATTAAAATCAGAGAGGAGACACGCTGAGAGATTCATCCGATCATTTGTCTGAATTTTTCGACAGCTTGGACGTTGTATTTTTCTCACCGAAAATCAAAATCTGCTCGCCCGATCACTGAAGCGAACACTTTCAAGAGATTTGAAGCGTATAACGAAAATCTCTTTCGATCACTGCCGAGAGATAGTGGAATTAATACCTTTCATGCTAGCAAACTTTTCCAAGAATAATAATTAATAAACAACAGCTTATGCATTATGTCATAAATGAAAACGAAAAGAGAGAGAAAGCTCGACCTATACGGAGGGATAATATTTGCGCTAAATTGGATGGTAGCTTAAAAAGACCCAAAGAAAAAATGTCATTTTAAGTGGATTAACATAGAGAGACAGAGAAATAAAATATGAAAGGTTCTTGAAAAACCTACAAATCTGCGTCAGATGTGCCGGCACGGATTGTCGAGTAGCTGTTATTTTGTGTTAACCAAATCTTGTAGAGGCTATATGACCTCTCTTTCGTTTTACCTCGAAGTATACACACAATTTCTAGTTATTAAAAAAATTTGGAATCAGAATTCGAAGGCATTGTCGGCGCATATTGTTTCCTCGGAATATCTTTTATGTCTCTATGTGTTCCACGTTCTCCTAAGCGTCAAGTGTTGATCCGAACGAAGTAACAACGACATGTAGCCGCCATCAGTGTTCGGCCAAAGTCCAGGTATATAGTAATCAACATCGATGACGGAAAAGATGGGGGTCAACATCCAAAATAACTCATGGCAGTGACGCGTGTGAACAAGGGCCAATATTATAAAATATGTCATCGAATGAACAACTTGATCTTGAGTGATCTTGTTAAAAAAAAATCCTCTTCATTTTTGTCCGAATTATAAATGAAATATATACACGCACGCACACACACACACACACACACACACATATATATATATATATATATATATATATATATATATATATATATATTTATATATATATATATATATTTAATACAACATTGTTATTACTTCAGGCATCGTGGACACCCATTTTTATTTTCACTTTCAACAGTGTGTATTACGTCTATCCGCCTGCGTTTTCAAGAAATCTGAATAAAGAATACATCCTGGCCGGTAGGGACCGAACCTGCGTCCACCTTTGTAGGAAAGACCACCGTTTATACGGCGTTGCTTACCACTGCTACGAAGAGTGTCACAGTTCCACAAGGCTCTATGGTTCCTTAAAACACACACACACACATATACACACACACATATGCACACACTCACACACACAAAGATATTTTCCAGTTTATTTACTTTACTTAAAATGGAAAAGTAGAGCCCTGCGTTTGAAGCAATAAACATGTGAGATTGAAAATAAATCCATTAATTCTTGGGAAATTGCTTTGTTTACGTTTACTGGGCAGACATGGGCTTTCGAAAAAATATCTTAGTGCGAAAATGCGCTGTTCTTAAAAAGTGACAAAATAGAACCTTGCTGGTCTATGACTCTCTCCGAAGCCGAGGGGAAAAGCACGAAGGATCAAACAGTGGACTTTCCTACAAAAGAGGATGCAGGTTCGATCTCTCCGAATTGAACATTGTCTTTATTAAGCTTTTTCCAATAAGGTCGATAGACGTGATGCGTACAGTTTTAAACCAAAATGGGGCGTCTATTTCAAATACTCGTATACTCTAATAATAACTTTGACTCAATATATATTAATTATATATTATATGTGCATGTATATAGATATAGACAATAGGATATCTATCAAACTGATGAGCTGTGAAACAGCGAAACAGTCTGTGTGTGGATGACAATATATACGTGCTCCTGAAAAAAATATTTTCGTTGAGCTTTCGAGGAAGAATAGTGAGTTTGTAAACAGTGACTATTACTTTTGCTAATGCAGGACTCTTCGATAAAACGAATCAAGTTCTCCCAGTCACTGCCGAATTTATCTAAAACTAAATACTTTTAAATTCACTTTCGTTCATGTCGTGAGCTTAGGTGTAGATTATCCGACAATTTTGGGTTTCGATCGCGGCTTGAGGCAACTGGATGTCTACCCAGACTGATGAGCTGTGAAACAGTCTGTCTGTGGGTGACAATATATATAGAGAGAGAGCGATATTGGAGGAATAATAATATACACATTTTTAGATACCAAAAACAGTTTTGCAGAAAGTTGTGTGAAAAATGTTTTCATTGTGCTAGGTATGTTGACCCGACTAATCATGGGCATGAACGAGAGACGCTGGGAATTTAAAATTTTGAAAAATAAAAATTGTTTTTTTTTAAATATTTTTAAAATTTAAAATTAGCAGCCTCTCTCGTTCGTGCGCATATGTAATCGCATCAACATAAACAAACCTAGTTCAATGAAGTCCTAAGGGACGAAACGTGTCACACGAAAACTTTCTGCACTTTCTCGTATATATATATATATATATATATATATATATATATATATATATATATATATATTTATTGAATTTTTCGGTATAAGGACTTCTAATACAGATAGAAGCTTAATTTTTTAAAATTTTTCAACGTAGTCTCCCAGCACTGTCACACACTTTTCCCATCTGTGCACAAGCTTCCGTATTCCCTCAGCGTAAAAAAATTTGGACTGATGTCTCAGCCAGTCGCTCACAACACTTTTGACTTCATCGTCACTTTTAAGCTTCGTGCCTCTCGTGAACGCTTTCAAGGGAGCAAACAGGTGAAAGTCTGAAGGGGCAAGGTCTGGGATGTAAGGGGGATGAGGGAGCAGTTCCCAGACCAGCTCGTTGATGGTCTGCACCGTTTGGGCTGCTGTGTGAGGCTTTCCGTTGTCATGATGCAAGATGACTCCTTCTGACTGATGACTCCTGCGTTTGTCCCAACAGATAAGCTCAAATCCTTGCAATGTCATCCACTGTCACCCTTCTGTCAGACTGAATGAGGTCATTGACTGATTCGATCACCTCAGGAGACCTCACTTCTGTAGGCTTCCCAGGCCTGTCTTCATCCTCAACACTGCTCCGTCCTTCTTTAAACAATTTAGCCCACTTGTAGACATTTTCTGGCTGAAACATGTAGCACCATACACAGTTGACATTCTCTCATAAATTTCAACTGGTTTGCACTCTTCAGCAACCCAAAACTTGATAACTGACCGCTGTTCAATCCTGGAGCATGCTTCTTGGTCGGCCATCTTTGTTAATCGCCAAAACTCTCAAAGTTTCTTTTTTTTAATCTGCAAAAGAAATTAAATCCATGTGAAAAAGAAGTAAAACAAAAAAAAAACAAATAAAAAAAAGAATAAGCTTCGTATTAGAAGTCCTTATACCGAAAAATTCAACTTATTTATTGAATGACCCTCGTATATATATTATAAAATGGACAAAGTCCGACAATTATTTTTAAGACATTTTTTATGTTTATACTTTTTTTTTATAGATACAAATATTTATTTAATGCATAAAAAAATGTCTTAAAAATAATTGTCAGACTTCGTCGATTTCATAATGTATGACGTCATTTGTTTACATTTGGATACGCATTGAGCAGATATGAATGAATGAGAGAAAATCATGGAGAATTGTGTTTAAAAACAGTAAAATCGTGGCCCAATCGGTTAAGGTATGTCAGGCTATATTATGGTTCCGTATATGATACAGGTTCGATTCCTGTCGGAGAACGCAGATTTTCTAAGAAAATTTCTCGGATATTCAGGCCGGTTAATATTGTTTATTATGAAAAGAGAATTTACTTAAATATTTGTATCTGTAAAAAGAACGTGTGTGTGTGTATATATATATATATATATATATAAGCCATTCTCTTTGAAAACAGGCTAAATTCTATTTGTGGAAAAGGACACCAAAATTGAATCTGAATAATTTTAAGTGCGGCTGGCGTCAACTGGCCAAGCGAAGAAAAAATAGTTTATTAAGGAAAAATATAATTTTTTCCTAAGAATTAAATTTGCAAAATTCAAATTCAAGAAACAAGAGAGTTATTTATCCCGATGATCTTTTTTGCGAATCGTTTTGAACCAAAATGTTATTGCTGTATCGTCGTCACAAAATGTCGGGTCTCAAATGGCGATTGGAGGGAAAAAGAAAGCAACGTCTGATTTTATTTTAAAATGAGAAACATTTGAAATTCAAAATGTCTGTTATGTTAATCCAGGCCTGCATATATTAAGCATTTCTAGTTTGTTTTTCCCCTTTTTCTCATGTTATTTCGTTTTTATTAATTTTATATCCTATTTACTCTTTCTCTTCGGGGTTAGAATTTAAATAAAATCAGCCCATTTTCTGTTTGTTTGTTATTATTTCTCTTCTCTTCTTCGACCCATACACCTAATACAAATTCCAGTATATGATAATTTATTTACTTAATATGAGCCTGCTTCCTGGATAAAATGGCTGTTTGTGGTAGGTGTTGTAACCCAGGTAAATGCTCGTATTTCAAATCCTGATTTTCAAGTTGCACGAAATGGTTCTCTCTGCCAGTTTACTCCAGTTATTATCTTATATTTAACACTTCATCTAATTTCATCAATCTCATATAATAATTCTGTTTAGCCTTCTCTTCGTTATTTAGTTTGCACGACCGTTACGCACTACCAATATCTCATAAATACGCACTATTTCGTTTTGCCAGCACGAACATACGGAATGAAATATCAGAGACGCTACTTGGTTTCAGTGAGAAAATGGAAGGGAAAAGAAAGAAGAGAGAAGTGTTTAGCGTCTGTATTTGTAAAATGGAAAAGGTTGTCAATTTCAAGTCATTTCACTTGTACACCCTTACTCCTTAAAATAACTACCAGCATTCATAGTTACGATTGTTATTGTAATATTTTAAGTATTCTAAGCTCAAATATTCACTCAATCAGGTTTTCTGAAATATTCACTCAATCAGGTTGACCCGAGGGCCACTTGAGATAGAGTATTACAGAGTAAGAGGCAGTTTATGCAGATAGGAAGGGAAGATTACGGTTGACCTTAGACAGGTTAAGATTAGAGCTTTCGGGTAAACATCCTCTTCAGTATCGATTCCACGAAACAATGGTTTGTGGGAAGAAGCCATTCAAGTGGAATTTACATCTCCCTCCAATCTGACATAAAGGGAATAAGGGTGGTTTGTTACAGCGTAAGTGGTATGGCGGGTGCTAGCCGTGAAGGTTAGAATGGTGGAACCAAGGAATAGAGCTTGTCCGAACACTTTCCATTGAAGTAGCTATAGAGCGGTGAGAGGCTTGCCACACATTGTCGTAGAAATCCCCTTGAGCTAATTCCGTCATTGATCTATGAATTAAAATTCATCAGAATATTAAAATAGGAAAACCATGAAATCTTCACTGGTCTTTCGCGTAAAAAAATATTTTCTGTGCCCCTGAATAAAAAATTAGGTGCCATCTGCTTAAAAAAAAAACTGAGAAATTCTAATCGCTGATTTTCACTTTATGCATGGGTTTTCCAGTTTAATATTTTGCCGAACAATTTTTATCGTTTCCTTCTTGTACTTGTCCTGATTTCCTGCCAAAAAAAAGCTTAGCAAATAACGATTTTATTAAATCTAAGCCTTCTTGGAATCCGAGAGCATTATGTATATTAGCAGTTATGCTAGCAGTCAATTAGATCCCTGTCAAAATCCAAAAGACAGAAATGTGTTTATACAGAAGAATGCTGAGGACACCATGGAACGAATATGTGAGCAACGAGGTAGTTTTAGAGAAAATGGAAACAAAAAAAGGAAACTTCTATTCAACATCAGGAAAAGACGAAATTTCTACGGCATATAATGAGGAAAGAAGGATTTGAAAATATGACACTCACAGGACAGACTGAAGGCAAATGGTAAACAAATTAGTGAGCTTGAGTTATGGTGCAGAGCGGAAACAACAAAGCAAACAAATATAAAGAACTATGAAGGACAGGAAATTATAATAGCCTATGTCCTGAAGGGACAGTGTAAAATAACAATAAGAAGAAGCTCAAAAATACAAGTCAAGCAGAGAGAGCGCAGAAGGCCATGGATCAAGCCAATCCCAATTTCCCCCTGCTACGTCAGCTAGAGCTGAACAGATGCCAGTATCATCAGGTAAGTGGAAAACTATACTGAAATTGCACCGGTATGCCCCCGAGAAGGATCTTTCCTCACAGAGAAAGGCCCTTTTGAATCATCTTTTTAAAAAACCCTGATTCAAATTCCAGTAGACGTAAGACACCAGGAACTTCGCTAAATCTGTTGGCGTAATCAACTTTATTAGGAATTACGGCATTAGGATGAAAATTTGGTAGCTGCCTCCAAAGATTCTTTTCCTGGTCATAGGATGACACAAGCAGAGTCAGCTGAACTCAGAAAACTATAAAAAATTAATCTGGTTAGGTCTCGGTTCTTCTCCACTCTCCATATATAAGTCAGTAAGACTTACATTCCCGACGTATGTCGGCGGCATTGTCACTGACTGACGGATTACGTCCGACATGGATTCGGGCATCCTTTGATAATCCTTTGGGGTCCTGACACCCACAGATTTTCGCTGGCCTGTGCTTAGGTTCTACAAAATGGTAGTCAATTTGTAGTGTCTGATTACGACTGAATTAAGAGATCGGTGTAAGGCGACCAGCTTTCATTATGATCTCCTGTCCTGCGGTGTGAATGTGCCTGCGATACAGGAGACTCACTTTGTTTGCGGGTCGATGCTCGTGTGTTGTCTAGCATACGGTGACTGGTTGGGCAAAGAGATTTCTTTGCTGAGGAAGCGTATCCAGGAAGCGATGGTACACCGTGTCCATGTCGATGCTCGGGTGAGATGATCGTTGCCGACATTACCGTGAAAAGTTTCAGGTCGTTGCAGTTTATGAGACTAACGACCATACGGAGAGTTGTTCGTTTCTCCATGATTTGAGGACTGTTCCTTGAGGATCCGCGCACCAATATTTAAGTGGGGAGTGGAATGCCATCCTCGACACAAAGCTAGACAGGAAGCCTGGAGCTAGATTTTCCCCCTAAGCTATCAGGATTTTTTTACGTATTTATTGAATAAACAAGACAGTTACTCAGAGTGCTCGATTAATAGGAGGTATTTTTAGGTAATATATATATATATATATATATATATATATATATATATATATATATATATATATATATATATATATATATAGGATATAATATTGTTATAAGGTGTGCTATATTTATGGGTTAAAACTGCTCAATATGGGGAATAGAGCGCGTGCAAGTATAAAAATTGTAGATACTGATGATATCACCTTATGGTGACAATCGGTTTCATGCCTGAACAAAATCTTCAGGGGGTCTATATGAAACAGACTCTTGCCATTCGTTGTTGCCATCAGTGTCCGCAGTTCTTATATTTACACGCGCTTTGTCATGACTATTGAGCACTTTTACATTACAAATTCGAATAGCACTTCAGATTTGCTGTAAACAAATATTGTATAATCCCATTTCACTGATATTGTTCTCTTTTGAATTCGTATATTTTTGGTTTTGTGCGTTCAATTCAGTAAATCTAATCTCGTTCGCATTGATTTCTTCCCTTTTTGTAGTGGCTTTAAACGAGAAAAATCATTTCGAATGTCTAGGTTTGCTTGTAACAATCGCACAATGAAGTTGAATAAAAAAAATTATTCCTTTATATATATATATATATATCTATATATATATATATATATATATATATATATATATAAATATATATATATAAATATAATAAATTCAAGACTCCTAAAAAACACCTGAACCTATATTGTAGACGTTTCTAATGAAAAGCAATACAAAACTTGGTTTAAAATGCACCTGCGCCCCGAGGCCGCATTTAATTTGTCCACTTTATTAAAACGCTATTTAGACTTCCATTTATATTTATCTATGAACACGTGATTAGAACTTTCGCTTTCCGGCCATGAGGCACGGGTTCGAATCTTCTCATCGTCGATCTATCATGACTTCTTGATGTTATGCGATCCCAGCGTGCGGCGTCTTTGAAAAATGCCTGAAAACTATACCACGGATTGATCTTAGCCTTGTCAGTAAAGACATTTGAAGGATGAAACAACGTTACATAAAATTTCTTTCCATTTTGTTATTAAATCACACACACACACACACACACACACACACACACACACACACACACACACACACACACACACATGTATGTGTGTGTTTATAGAACGAGATAAAATGAACTTTGAAATATTTACAAATATAAATGTATAACTTATCATAAAAGAGTTATAATAATAACACCTATTGATATATGTACGTAAAATTACAGCAAAATGATGCAGGATTTTTGCGGGTAGAGTTATTCCAATAATAATTCTCAATAGATGACAAAAGTAATTACTATGATTATTATAAAAATATAGCACCTTCAGAATGTTTATCGGTGGTTGACTAAAATTTTTTGGCTATTATCTCTCCTTGGGCTCATTCAAGTGTAACCGGGCACTGGCCCAGCTTAACCGTTTAAATCCAAGAAACTTCAGGATGGTCATTTGGTGGGACGACTTGGATAATAATCATTAAAATTCTCAGGAGAATGTGTGGAATAGTTGAGAAGAAAATTAAAATCTAAACGTGTTAAAATTTTAAACTAAAATGAATATTAATTAAAATTAATAAAAATGAAATTTTAAGCATGGATAAATTTTAATTTTTTTAAATAAATTTTAATTTTAATTTTTTTAAATTAATAAAATGAAATTAAGAATAATTCCAAGGAGAATCGAACCCGGATTGAAAGAGACAAGATTCAGTAAAACTGAACAAAACTAAGTGACCCAACACTATCCACTTCCCGCCGATATGAAAAAAGGTATGATTAATGTGTTGTCCGAATTTCTTGTCTTGAGAAACTAGAAATCGGATGTTTGTTTACACTGCACTATATATAGAAAACGTGTGTGGTCACAGAAAATAACGATCTAAATTATTTCATAAACTTCTGTTTTGTGTTAATTCCGAAAATTTGGGATTTGGTTACGTTGCTTACCCAAGAATCCAATTATCTTTATAGAAATATATCTGGGAAGATTTTAAACATACAAAGGAAATACTATATGGTTAATTAGCACGATCTCATAAGATTAAGATGACCGGGTGGAAAATAAGATATATCACTGTCACATTTTTGGGGAACTCTCTATAAAAGCAAGGGCCCCCAGACACAGAACAAAGGGAAAATCGCTTGACCAATAGTTGTCAGACACGGGAAGCACACATGCATGTCGCTGGTCTGAGAGAACACACAGACACACACATGATAAAAGAACTGAAGAAGGGTCGATTGGCTGGCTATTACTTTAGCGGGTGAGATTACAATTTCCAAATTACCACCCTGCTGTATAGAACATGATTTGCAGGAGCTAATAGAGGCATTTTATTCACTCGGTTTTTCTTTATATTCAATAAACCTGTTGTTAGAATTATCAACACTTCTGTGCATTTTATTGAAGGAGATCTTATTCAATCCTAACTACTAAAGGTGAACTCGGACATAAAAAACGAAAGTTTACCACGGCTACAGTCAGGAAGTATGCATTCTTTTCTGTGATACACAACGTATATAAGGGGTTCACACTAGACTCAGCAGTCAACACCAATATCGTAGCATTTGGGAAAACATGAACGAACCTTATCGAGACGGCAAAATAAAATTTCACTGCAAATATTTAAGTCCTGATTTTTTTAAAATCATTTCAACCTAGTCAAGGGAATAAAGCCACTGAGACAACAAGGGCTTACAGAGTGTGAGAGAATACGAAAAAAGTAAATGAGAGAGAAGATTAAACGAACGAGCGTTAAAGACAGAAGATAAAGATTGACATTGCATTTGAATTTTTAAAGATCAAAGTTGGCTGAAAAGCACGTAGCCGGAAGAGAGTTCCCCAAGAGTGAATTGCAAGAGAAGAAACTGTTAGATTAGAAATTACGGTTAAATCAACCCATTTTGAATGTAGAATGATAAGCCCTTGCTGCCAATCTGGTAGTACGTTTAAATTTATAGAATATGGGTACTAAAGAAGAAGCTTACCAGAAAGATTAATAATATTTACAGAGGAATATGTCGGAGTTAGCTCCTCCTCAGTTCCTCAATCTTTCAACAGGGGTCTCTCACCCCTGGCTATAAATACTGGCTGACCCTTCTCTCTCTCTCTTTTTCGACTTAGGCCTTGGGCCGCTACCTCGCGCGCAGGCGAGGTAAAATCTCTCTTTATCCACTTAGGCCAATATGTGACCACCTACAGATACAGCGTTTCCCAAATTCTGGGAACGCGCTAAGAACAATACACGTACGTACGAACACTTACAACACACACACATAATTTCTCCATACAAACTCTATGTAACAGTCCATGTCTTTGTTTAACTTGTTTTGTTATTAATATATATTTGTTTACCCATGTATATCGGTCTTGTTTGTTTTCTTTGTCTTCTTTGGACTTAATTAAAGTCCGACATTCCCATGTAGCAGGACCCGCCAGCAGGAA
>OZ038484.1:100781791-100799291 GCA_964036315.1 Acanthosepion esculentum
AAAATTAAAAATGTGGAAAATCTTTATACGATATTAACAAAACTAACTGGACGGCAATAAATAACAATATTTAAGCTGAATAAACAAAATATGGTAATTACACGTAGAGGGTGGGTCATTATATACTAATAAATTATGAGTGTAAAAAATGGTAATACGTATTTTTTAAAAACTTAACTGTCTTTTAAGGTAAAAGATAAACTGTGTCGGCTATGTACGATTAATTCAATCCTTTGGTTTAATAGATTTTTGTCAGCAAATTTGATTATTTGTAATATTTTATGCAAAAATAATAAGCACAGGTCATTTACAGTTTTACAAGTGCGAGTTTTTTTAATATTTTCAATTCTACGGTAGGGGTTTTATTAACTTCATTTAAGTTCCAAAAGCATTTAAAAAGGACTTCCTATTTCTGTACGCGTTATTGGAGAAAGATATTATAAATTGGTATCACCTAGTTTTAAAGTAATTCTTCGTACTTCCGATATAATTTTTTTTTTAACTGTTGAATTTTCTATAGTAGAAATAGGTAAGAAAAGCATAATCAAGTTTCTAAGTTCAACTAAATTGTAAGGTACAATGTAAACAATGTTTCCAATTTACTGTTAATTCACTTCTTTGACTTAATAAGAAATTTAATAAAATCTTTTCGCCTAAGCACAGAAAACAGGGTTCTTATAAAGATCTACATATCATTTAAATTTATTGGTATTTGGTTGTATTTTTGTAATTTCACGTTGATTTTTAGGGTTATTAATATCTTATATGAAGAAACTTTATTCAACAGATTCATATTTATTTCTCAAAATATTCTATACGTTTAAAACTCTTCTTCTTCTTCTTGTCATGCCCCTTGATGATTTTGAATATCATGGCTTCAAATTTTCCTGTCTTTTGTTGCAATTAGTAAATTTTGTCTTTTTGCTATTTTTCCTAAATCCTCTTCTAAAATCCATTTACACAAATTCGTTAGGTAGGATTATGCTCTGTTTCCTTTCTCCCTATTGATTCCAATATGTCCTGTGTATGTCAAATTTTACAAGCCTTCTTTCTTCATTATATGCCATACAGTTTTCAACATTATCTTTCTGATCTTAAATATAAGTTTCCTTTTTGTTTCCATTTTCTCTAAAACTTCATCGTTTCTCACACATCTACTCCATATTATTCTCAGCATCCTTCTGTATAACCACATTTCTGTTAGCCTCAATGAATACTGTTTGGAATTCTAATACTCTCACAATCTGATTTCGGTGTCGTACTTTCCGGTCACAGTTAAAACATTTCTCGGATATTTGAATAGTTGCGCTTTCACGATTTGGTATTTCCAGTTCGTGATTTGCCTTATTTTCTGTCTCTTTTGCCGACAATCATTCCCGCGTCCATATACCTTACACTACTAACATCACCTGTCCATTACTATGTTCGTTATTACAATTACTTTATTCGCAGATATACCGTATCTAATTATTAATTTTATCGCAAAACTACGTGTCCATATTTTCAGGGTGTGGACTCAGTAAACTACACACATCAAAATACATCGGTGTGTGGATCAGTTATAACAAATTATGTCTAAGCGATAAAGAAACTGAATACAAAATAGATCAGTTTATAGGCAGTTTCGTCCATCACCGTTTCAAGACCCTAATATCCACCTAAAAAAAACTCGAGTCATTTTCTTACAGTCTGGTCAGATGGAGACTTTCATATGCATGGTGCCAAACATATTAGGAAATATGTAAACTGTCAGCTGTACACAACTTTCTCAGATTGATTAATAAAAATGCTTTCGAGCCTATGAAGAGTGTACTTGAAATTGATTAGTCTTCGTCAAACATCGTGGTCTGGCATTACAGAATCATAAACAGAAAGCTGATAAGAGAATCCACAACATTTGAGGACACCCAGCAACACCAAGAACGAAAAAGCAGTTCACATTTAACTCGAAGAGAAAATAATGGCATAATCAAGGTGTTGACGTTCCACAATCAGAATTTTAGAAAGGATTTTCCATTAGTACTCGATAGAGCAATAACAGTCACCGAAATTTAGAAGCGTATTTTCATTAAAATAAATTATAAGAGAAATATTTTGTTCATAAGTTTAATGAATGGTGAGTGGTGATGAAATCATTACTGATTTATTTTATTCCAATTTTATTCCATTTTCGTAATATTGAGTTTTAAAAAACATTCTTAATATTATAGTTTTACATTCGTAAAGGACCTTTTTTTTGCTTGATAACTTAACTAGATGTTTACAGGGAAATATGGGGCCCGTAACATTAGGTGCGAATCACCCAGTTGCGGGGTCACATTGCAAAACAAGTGGAAGCTCAGACATGGATTAAGTTAGATGATATAAACTCCTTTGTAAAATATTTTCTGAATGACATTTTTTTTGTAGATTAATCTTGATTTACTGTAGCACTGGAATTTTGATTTGAATTCCAGAGGAAAAAAACAATTTAAAACAAATATATTCTGCAAAAACTGGATAAACTCCGATATGAAATCGAGCGACTTTGAAAAAAAGATATATGAATATATGTTTATGTGTGTACGTGTATGTGGGATGGGGACTGAATATGTGATTGCATGGTTGGGTAAGAATGTGTGTGTGAGTGAGTTAGTGACTGAGTGAGTGGTCGAGTGTGTGTATGAGTGTGGGTGATAGCGGTATGTGTCGTGATAATGTATCTGATTTTGGGCGTACATTATATGTGCATGTATGTGTAGATAAAGGTGTCTGTATGTATGTTTCATTTTTGTCTAGGACTATATTGTTCCTATTGAGAGGACGTGAGGGACAGGGAGAAAAATATCGTATGATATTAAATCTGGTAAGTGTTGGTGGGTGTTGTTCTTTTATTATATAAATAGAGAGATAGATAGATAGATAGATAGATAGATAGATAGATAGATAGATAGGTAGAGAGAGCCTGTTAGATAGATTTAAATATGCATATATAAAGTTTCTCTTACTTTGTATCAGGAGCAAGAGAATATATATAATAAGGTCACTGATTATTTACGAGGAACAAGATATATATATATATATATATATATATATATTAGATACCTCTGTTTTTTTGCGGGAAAACAGATAGCGTAATTAAAAATGCCACAAACTTAACGAAAATAAAGTTTTATCGTCAAAATGTTTATGTTATTATTAAGATGAAAGACGAAAATATTTTTTAATTATTTTTTTTAATTTTTTAATCCTTTCTAACACGTTCGAAATTTTGGTTTTGAAAACACATTGATTTGGAAATTCTTGTAAAAATCAAGTAATTGTCCGATTTTAATGAAATTTTCAGGACTTTTTCACAAATGAATGATATTATTTTTGAAATATATTTTTAGAAAATTTTGGTAAAAATTTTTTTTTTTTCAAATATGTTACCCCCCACTTAATTTCAGGAAATTTCACACAAAACCTTTCTATTTCCTGATATAATTTTTTTTATCATTAAAGTACGAGTCTTTGGAATTGTAAATCAACTACTTTTTAAAAAAATTTGAGCTATCTAACTGAAAATCTGCTATGAATTTAAAAATAATGAATCCATTAAAACTATGACATTACTTAATTAGAACAATGAACGCTTGGTTCGAATTACTTTATGTTCAATATTCCAACGATATAAATTGTTTATAACATCGTACATGGGAAGCAATCTGGGCGCGGTTTGGATATGACTTAAAACCACGAGTTTCGTTGTTTGGCGCTTTGTGAGTGCAAAGGAAATTGTTCGGAAGTCGTGGATGGTTGTACAAATTATCGTTCGAGCATACGTCTTGGTCTGTATCGTTTCATTGTAAACCACACATTGGTTTTGTCCGTGTTGAAGAAACGACAATGTGCTTGAGGCAGTGGGAATATCTAAAAACGAGGAGTCATCCATTATAATGACTGGCTAATATTTTCCGAGAACATATATATATATATATATATATATATATATATATATATATCGCTTTCATTGTTTGTTTTGATAAAGTCGGAAGACGAAACGCGTCAGCAAGAACGACTTATGCTAATTTGTCTTCTCTTCAGTAATATACAAAGCGCTCATTTTCTGAAGGCTACCGTTCTGAACACTGTCACACACATACGCGCATTCACAAACACACACACACACACATATGTACATACATGTACACGCATGCGCGCACACACATATACATATATATGATAAATACAGCAGAGTATCAATTTATCATATATATATATATATATATATATATATATATATATATATATATATATATATATATATATATATATTTAGGCTCCGATAAGAGTAGTGGTGGGGACGGCATACCGAGCATTGTCCTGAATAAATGTGCTCCTGAATTGGCTCCTAACCTCTCTAAACTTTATAACTACTGCCTTACCGAGTCTTGCTTTCTAGCCTGTTGTAAGTCCTCGTCTGTTGTGCCTGTCTTTAAGAATTCTGGTGACCCTTCTGACCAGACTAACTACCGTCCTATCAGTCTCCTACCACTCTTCGGTAAAATCTTCGAGGCTTTAATCAACGTCGAAGTGGTTAAGCACCTTACTTCACATAATCTGCTCCCCGACACACAATATGGTTTCCGCTTTGTCTGATCTACCACTGACGTGCTCACGGCCATGATTGAATTTGTATACCAAGCACTCAACAATGGCCCTAGATATAAAGCGTTTGGTAGGGTTTGGCATGCTTGCCTTCTTCGTAAGCTTCAGGGATACGGTATTACAGGACGATTATTTGACTTAATACAATCATTTTGTCATACCGTCAAATGAAGGTTATCCTAAACGGGTTCTCCCTAGCTCCTTTATCACGAACGCTGGTGTTCCCCAAGGCTCTATCTTGTGGCCTACACAGTTTCTGATCTTCATCAACGACCTTCTCGATGACATCAGTTCCCAGGTTAGGATCTACGCGCACGACACCATTATTTACGCCTGCCTCGATAGTAAATCAAGAATCGTTGACAAAACTAACCTGGCTGCTTACCTCGAAAAGAACCTCCATATGTGGTTGACTGGGACAGGAAATGTCTTGCAAACTTTAATGCCTCCAAAACGAAACTTTTCTCCCTTACCCACCACAGAAACTCTTCCTTTCTCCCATGAGAATGACTGATTCCCAAATCCTTGAGAGAGCCTGCTTGGTCTCACTCTGTCCACTGACATGAGGTGGAATAAATATATTGAATCAATAGCTTCATCTACCGCAAGGAAGTTGGCTCTATGTGTCGTTCCAGAAAGTTTTTCTCGTCTGAGTCCATCCTTCAAATCTGTAAATCAACCATCCGTCCCTACATGGAATATGGCTGTCATATATGGACTTGTGCACCCGCTGTACGTCTCGTGGTCCTTGACAAAATCCAGAGACGAATATGCACGATGATAGGTCCTGATCTGGCACCTAGTCTACAATCGCTATCCCATAGACGTGCTGTGGCCTCCCTCTGTCTCTTCTACAAATATTTTCACGGCAACTGTTCCGACGAGCTAATTTCGCTAATTCCCAGCCTCCATGAATTTAAACGAGCTACCAGGCTGACATCTCGGTCCCACTCTTTCACTGTCAAAACGGTTAAATGTAACCGTCTCTTCTTACTCTGGTTATTCTCCCGCACTTCTCGTCTGTGGAACTCCCTTCTCCTTACTTGCTACCATGATGACTCTAATCTACAAATATTCAAGTGTGATATCAATCGATATCTGACACCCTTAGATTGTTCTTCGTCTTTCTCTGTATCCTGTCTTCAAACTCGCCTCTTTACTCTTGTTCTCAGTCCTCTGTAATCCCTTGATTGTTAGGGGCCTCCCGCCCTGCATTGGTTGAATTGTCTTAACCGTATTCTGAAATTAAAAACAACCCTACTACACACTAAGACATACACATAATGCACACACTCAATTAAGCTGAAAAATCGAATCATCCTTGATAATGGCTAAAGGTATAGCCGAAAACCGCACGGAAATAAAATATTTGGACAGTTCTTACACACCCTTTGTCCTGTAAAGAAAGCTCTAGTTCGAACACAAGAAAAATTAAATAAAAATCTCAATCGTAGTACCTTGTCTGTCGTTTATAATGAAACATGCATATATATATATATATATATATATATATATATATATATATATATATATATATATATATATATACAAGGTAACCAAAAAAGTTCTGTCCGTTTTTAAAGGGAAAAAAGAAAACGCTTCACAGTATGTGTAACTTATATTTAGTCTTCGAAGTAATCGCCATCGGCATCCAGCACCTTCTGCCAACGAGTCGCCAGCTGTTCAATGCCCTTGTGGTACAACTCGGGGGGTTTTGTCGCAAAGAAGTCCGTGAGGGCTTTGCGCAAGTCTGCTTCATTGGTGAAGGATTTCACACGAAGATGATTATCCAGGGAGTGGAAGAGGTGGTAAACGGATGGCGCAAGGTCAGGTGAATAGGGTGGATGGCACAAAATCTCCCACCCAAGTTGCCGTATGGTATCCCTGATCACTTGCGCGACATGCGGCCTGGCGTTGTCATGGAGGAAAAGCACACCTTTGCGATTCACCAGTGCTGGCTCCTTCTGGCGCAATGCCTGCTGCAATTGTTTCAATTGCCGTCAGTATAGGTCTCCAGTGACCGTTTGGCCAGTTGGTAGCAGTTTATAATGAACCACTTGACGACCTGTCCACCAGACACAAAGCATAATCTTATGTGGTGCATAGGCGGTCTTGCGGTGTGAGGGACAGCATCCTGAGGAGACAACCAATGTCTGGAACGCTTGGGAGTTTTTTACAGAACCCACTTTTCATCACTGGTAAGCACTCGATTGAATAAGGATGAGGTACGGTGGCGAGAAAGCAGCGATACGCAGGCTGCCACTCGTTGTCCCTTGTGGACCTCCCACAGCGTTTGCGGAACCCACTTGCTCAGTTTGTACGTCTTATCTAGGCGGTGCAGGTGAAGTCTAACTGTTTCATCGGAAACGTTGAACTGTCTTTCAAGTTCACCACACGTTAGACGACTGTCCTCTTCAATGGCCGCCTTCAGGACTCCGTCATTCAAGACCTGTGGTCGTCCACTGCGAGGCTCCTCATGGAGAGACAAATCTCCCGACTTGAATTTTCGAGACCAACGCCTTGCGGTACGTTCATCCACAGCACTATCTCCAAACGCTTGACATATGCGGCGAATTGATGCAGCTGCTGATAAGCCCACTTTGAAGTCGTAAAGCGAACAGCCCCGAACGAGATCTCTAGAAACTTCCATCCTTCTCACAGCTGTCCGGCTTATAACTGATCGCCGGGCACGGTACGCGTGTTTTTTTTATAACGTCTGATGTTCCTACTTAATGCTGTCCGAATTTGAAAACAATTGCTACACGCATTTCGTATATATTTCAATTTCATTCAATGACTAATCAAAAAATGACAGAACTATTTTGGTTACCTTATATATATATATATGGAGAAAAATGTATATTTTAAAAAGAGAGTAAGGCCTCAAACGTTTGTTGTCATAATGTGGATTTGTTTTAGCGTATATATTATATTTTATTCTTCATATTTTTGCTTAAAGTTTTTTCCTATCTTGTGACCTTCTTCAAGCCAATAAAAGGAATCAATTTTTAAAAGAATAAATTTTCCTTATGTTCTTTTAATGTTTCTGTATTTGTAGTGAGCCTCGATCTCATTTCTGGACTGTTGGCAAAAGTGAATTTCTGCCTAAGTGGTAATATAATCATTATATTTGGTCTGATTGATGGTGATGATAGATTCGTTGATGAGCAATGTTTTTCCTATCCCTACATTACTCTTGAGACTGTCAAATCTATTTCCGTTTTTGTGCATCGTGTGTGCGTGTGTGCCCCCATTAGCTTGCACATGAATCAGCACACACACACATACATATATACATATATATATATATATATATATATATATATATATATATATATATATATATATGAAAAGGAAGTGCCTTAAAGCCATACCAAGGGTTGAGCCAAGCCTTGTGAGTGAAACTGGGTAAACGGAATCCTCGAGGATCGTCGATATCTGCGCTAGCCTAAAGTCACACTTCATCGTGGCCGAGGGTTTTAGCGTGTTACCTTGTTCAAATTGTTGATCTCGCTAGATAACACACTCTTTCCCCAAAATTGTAACAAAGGTTTGCTCAGTATAGTTGCAGTGTAATCCACAGATGGGCCATGTCGGTGTTGAACAAACAGAAATGTCGCTGAACAAGCGTCTGCAATGGGGATTGGCTAGCCACTCTAGTAAAAAGGTATACTCGAATACGAGTGCCAAGTTATATGCTATATACCTATCAATCTCTCTTGTATCTCTCTCCCTCTCTCTCTCTCTCTCCATATATATATATATATATATATATATATATATATATATATATATATATATATATATATATATGTATATATATATATATGAGTATGTGCGTGTGTATGCGGATAACTGGTGTTATTATATATAAAAATATCCTGTCATTTTTATATAAAACAGATTTTAATGAAATATATGTACATATGTGTGTGTGTGTGTGTTATCGTGTGCGTGTTTATTTGTAAGTGTATAAAATTTTTTATATAGAGTGTATCTGTATAAAGACTATATGAATAAAGTCAAAAGGAAGTATAATAACCGATACGTGTGAGGAGACGAAACGCGCGAATTAGATAAATATATATATATATATATATATATATATATGCTTGTAAATATATAGATGTATTTTATATATTTATGTGTGAGTGTGTGTGTGCGGTCATTTTCTCATATATATATATATATATATATATATATATATATATGCTTGTAAATATATATACGTGTATTTATGTATTTATATGTGTGTGAGTGTACTTATTTTCTTATATATATATATATATATATATATATATATATATGTGTGTGTGTGTGTGTGTGTGCTTGTAAATATTTAGGTGTATTCTATGTATTTATGTGTGAGTGTACTTATTTTCAAGTATACGCGGGATGGGCGTCCGGTATTCAATCATGTAATATTTTTATATCGTGAGGAAAGCTGATTATTTTGAACTACCGTCTTTTTTTTATCATTTTCATCATATCAACTGAGAATCTGAATACCCGATCCATATGAAGAAATAGTCGGTCTGGAGTTGATAAACTAAAACAACTTCTAAAACATTACTCTCTATTTTTGCTTCATAATTCCTTTCCTTTCCAATTCTTTTTTTTACTGTCTTGTATTAAATTTCACCCGATGAACTATTGTTTAAATGGCCCCATATATCATTAAGTTAAAATAGAATAATCGAAACAATAAGTAAGATAACATCACCAGCAGTGTGTCTTTAGGCGTCTAACATGGCGTGATTGTCAGCAAAATGGTAGTAGAATCTGTTCGATTTTTCCCTGCTAACAAATTTAGCATAAAAGATAAGGAAATTGAATACAGGGTAGCTTGCACTAGAAGTAATTTTGTCCAACACCGTAGGATGTTACACGGTCAATATACTGTCCAGAAAAATTGGTCTGGGTATCATATACAGAATTCTGAACTGAACACATTATTTAATCTACGGAGTAGACTGGTCTCGGTCCACTTACCATGTCTAGGGATATCCTTAATTTCTTATTTTTTTTTAGTACGGCTCAATTATAGCTCGCCCGATTCCACTGCAAATAAACACCGCCCAACCCAGTGATTGAACTCACAATTACTATGCCACCAAATTCACAAACTAACGCATTAATCCACTAGTTTATTGTCCCGTAGAACGAGCAATTATCGAGCAGTATTGAAACATAGATGACATGGGCAGTGGAACGAGAAGTATCTACGCCCGTTTAAAATAATTATGATATTTGTGCCACGAAGTATTTTTCAAAGATTTATTCTCAATGTTCGTTGATATGTACTTGCTGTTGAAATTTTTAGTATACTATATTTATTTTGCTGTTGATCTATAAGGCCTGTTGTAGCATACCTACGGATGATAATGGGGATGTCCCCATTCACATATATACAGTAGTAAATACTGTATGTTGGTCTGCAGTTGGAGATTCGTCTCCAGTTGTGCTGATCAAACTCTCCCCCAAATTAAATTCGTCCTTTTGGGGTGGGTGGTAGCTATTCTGCAGTTGAAGATTTGTCTTCAGCTGTGCTGGTAAAACTCTCTGACTCCGGGAAGAGATGAATCACAGACGAGGCTATGTCGAAGGACAGAGTTTCGACAGGGGAAACAGCTACCCGACTCCGTTTTATACGGAGTCGACGTGGAAATTTTGGATGAGCCTACGGGCTCGGATATCCCACATTACATTCGGCCTTAAACCACATCTGACCGCGTGGTGTTGTTGGCAGATATCCTGCAGTTGAAGATTCGTCTCCAGCTGAGCTGGTCCCGCTTTCTGCCTCCGGACAGAGAGGATCCCCAGACGAGGCAATGTTAAAGGGCAGATTCTTGTCCCGGGAAACAGCTATCCGACCTCTTTTCATACGGGGTTTGGGGGGAAGTTTTTGCCTAGCTTACAGACACGGATATCCCACATTAAATTCGGCCTTATGTCATATCTGACCGTTTGGAGCAGTTGGTAGATATCCTGCAGTTGGTGATTCATTGTGGAATTCACTTAACTGACTTCTAGACTTCTACGCGTCGCTAGCGAATCTTGTATGTGTTGTTCTTGTCTTAAGTATTATGGTTCTTTACCAACCTTCGTTTGATTATTCTGTTCAGTAAAGTTCCGAGGTTACAATGAGGCCCATGAGCCATTCATGGTAGAGGGTTACTGACTGAAGTTATATGTAGATAATTGCCGATCCTTGGTTGAAGAGACTAAGATTGTAGCGAGAGGAAAACAGCAACACGTTTTTTTCTTATCGAATACAGAGCACATTTTTCGGGAAGTGAGCAGTAGTGTGAAAATATTGATGATTTATTTCACTAAGGAATCGTCATTTTAACTAATCAAACAAATTTTTAGATTCAAATTTAATTTCTCAAAATTTCATGAAATTAATTAATTGGGTGGGGGTGACATATGTCAAAAAATATTTTTTACCAAGATATTCTAAAAAAACAAATTTAAAAAGTGATTTAATTCATTTGTGAATAAGTCCTGAAAGCTTTATTAAAAACCTATAATTATTTGATGTTTTGCAAGAATTTTTAAATGAATGTGTTTCACACCTGACAAAAAAAAAGCGCAAAAACACTAATGGAAATTATTACGGCAACCGTTGACGCAAAAATATATAGGATTGTAAACCAAATTTCGAACGTGCTAGAAAGGTTTAAAAAGTTTTAATAAAAAAAATGTCTTTCTATAAAAGGCAGGATGTGTGTGTGTGTGTGTGTGTGTGTGTGTGTGTGTGTGTGTGTGTGTGTGTGTGTGTGTGTGTGTGTAACGAATGCACGGTCGCAATTTTCGACGGATTTGCACCAAAATTTACATGCACATGCTCCAAGTTAGCAGAAGGCCAAGACCGACTTTGCATTTCCCAACTCCCATTAATAGTAGAAATAATCGATTTTTTCATGCTTCTACGGTAGTTTTCATGTAGTTTGCGGCCATTTTCTACTGGCCAGAGTGAGAGCCTATAGCTGACTGCCACGAATAGACAGGAAGATGCTATTGGCCAGCGTGAGAGCCAACAGCTGACTGACACGAATGTTAACTAGCATGCGAGCATGCGAAAAAAATCGATAACTGCATTCGAAGTGGGAAAAATTTAAATCTGCATGGCACTTTACTCCAATTGGCTCATTCGCTTGCCTACACTCAACGTTGATTCTGATTCCGCAGAACTGGGTAGGGTGTGAAAAAGTATTTGTTGTTAATATTCTTTTTTCATTCGGTTTTTTCCAGTTACGTGTCCTTTTTTAAAGCTGAGCGTTTTGTGTTCATTTTCAATATTTTAAGTCAAGTGATAGCGATTGCTGTATGAGTCGTACGATTTTTCAATCAAGCACGGACAACGCCGGGCCATACTGCTAGTAATTTGATATTTTCTCTTAATAATAACATAAACATGTTAAAGATAAAACTTTGTTTTTATTATGTTAGGGGCTTTTTTCTTTATGCAAGGCTGTTTTTTTTTCAGCGACAAAATGGAGGTGCCTAAAAGCATTTTGATGATAAAACTTTGTTTTTATTAAGTTTGGGGCCTTGTTCGCATCACGTTATGCTGTTTTTACAGTTATAAGTGGAGCTATCTATTGTATACGTAGCATGAGTTAGATAAGTTGTAAAATTCTGAATTGGTTGAAGTAAGGAATAAAGTTCGTCAGTATATTTTCTATGGAAATAAGAATAGAGTAGCGAGAGGCATGCGATGTTTGGTCTGTGAGAATGGGGTTAGATGTTGGAAAATATTTCATCAAACACAACATCAAAATGTAAGCATTGGTTAGCCTCAAAATGTAAGCATTGGTTAGCTTTGATATGGCAAAAATACACTATTTCCGGTTCGATTTGATTGTTGACTTCATTATTGTATCTTTTATTCATATTTTGGTCTTTATTGTATTTTAACGCATACGACGGTTGGCTGAAAAGTTCATAGGCTAACCAAGACACTCTCATGGAATCTGACCAAATGAGGTTTATTTTTCAACATATTCCCCATTATGGTCCACACATTTCTTGCAGTGTTCGTCAATGTTGTAGTGCTTGGATCCGATTGGTGGAGAAGTTTTCATCGTGTTGATAAAAAAAAAAAACACTATTTAAATTGTTCGGATTATCAGCCTCATCTTTGTTGCCATATTTATCACAACTCTTCGGCCGTTGTACGCTCCGGCCTTCTTCAGGTGGTTGGAATGTCGAACTGAGCCCTTTATTTCGTTCTCTGAAGTAGACTAGTTCCACTCGCCATGTCTAATGGATGTGGGTTATAAGTTATCTCCTGTTAATTCCCATCTCCAAGTTCTCCATCGCCTTAACCGGCTATTGAACTCATATTCTTTGGGTCCTGTCACTGGATCTAACTAACGCCTTTATCCGCTGTCACATGTGTCCTTGAGGACATCTGTGTATGAAGTTCTGGGTATTATAAGCCTGATGTCTTCAACATCCTTTTTTTACCAGTGATCATATTGCAATTTTTGCTCTTGTCCTCATGTTTTTACCAGAGCTCATATTCCGATTTTCTTTGTTATTATTCATTTCTCTGGCACTCTTTATTACTGGTTCCCATATTGTATTCATTTCTATGCTTGGTCGGCTCAGGAGATTTTTGTGGCTAAGCATAAAAAGAAAAAAACATCATCAAAAGCAGATATGATGTCATAATTACTGCGATACTGGTTCCCAACCAGATGTTTGTTTCATGTTGGGGGACAGATGAATAGGGAAGGTGATCAACCAGTTCGAAGGGGCAGTCACGCACAGTAGCTGTTGGAGTCAAGAACTTGTGTACTGGAATATTGTCTTGATAAAACAAGTGCCCTTTCGTCAGTTTTCTTGGACGTTTGGTCTTGATAGCCTTTCAGAACTGCCTCAGCAACATGCCATAGCATTTGCCATTGATGATAAAACAAAATTCCTTTTGTATCCCCCAAAAAACTCAATCTTTCCTGTGAAGGAAAATACCGTGACGTTCTTTGGAGAAGACGAGGAAGGGTTTTTCCACTGAATGGATTGTCTCTTCGTCGCTGGCCCAAAGTGACTAACCTAACGCGCATCCTGGGTAAGGAAATGTTCATTGAAACCATGTGGATCATTCCCCAAACGATGTTATATTTTTCTGTGATGTTATCTGGTTGGTACGCTTTTGATCAGATGTCGGAAGGCGTAGTAACCACCGAGGAGAAACCTTCGTCATGCTAACTTCATTGTGCAGAATATCATCAACTCTCTCAACGGATATGCTAATATTGATTTATTGTCAATCGCTTTCCATCCATCACCATGTGGTGAACAAGGTCAATGTTTTCATCGGTAGTTGGTTGGTTGGTTGTTGGGTTTAACGGCATTTCAACTCCTATTTGGGTCATTTTATGCCGAAGCCTTGTTTATTTATATATTAGGTTGGTGCAACAATAATGTCGTTTTCTCACATGAAGTTGAACGTCAAAAAATGACATTATTTTTGCACCAACCTAATATATAAGATGGTTATATTGTATAAAAGGTTAGGAGGCTGTTGGGTTTAATAATCTACTGTATTTTTTTTGGGGGGGGATTGCTTTTTCTTGTGATTGTTTCCGATTGTATATTTTCATATCTACATCCATGCATACATATGTATGTCTATACACACATATATACATACATATATACTATTTGAAAGTATTATATTTTGTTGAGGATCTTGATTTCTTTGAGAAAAGTTGTATATTTTATCTGTGTCTGTATTTTAAAAAAATTCTTTTAAGCCTTTTCCATTGAAATATTTTTGTCTTATTTTAGTTATGGTTTTGCATTCCAATAGGATATGTTTTATTGTAAATAGGCTTCCACATCTGCATTTAGGTGGATTTGTCTTTTTTAGTATATAAGAGTGGGTTAAGTATGTGTGTCCTCTATGTATTCTGGTTATAATGACTTGTTTTTTCCGAGTATTTCCAAAACATTTTCCCCATTTTAGGTTTGATTTGAAATAGTTTATTTTCGGTTTTGTTTTTCCATGAATCTAGCCATTTGTTTCTTATATATTTATTTATTTTAGGTTTTAAGTCTGTATATGGAATTTGAAGATTTTTGTCTATTGTCATTTTTCAAGATGATTTAGCATCGGTAGTGTCAGTTGCGGGAAGTTCACATATTCGGTCACTTTCAAGACTGTCTCTTCCCCTCCTAAATCCAGCTATCCACTTTTGCACTCTTGATAAGACTGGGGTGTTATTACCTAATGTATCAACCATGTCACTATGAATGTCCTTCGGGGGCTAAACCCTTTTTCTACATGTACAGTTTGCCATGGATAAATTGTCGCCATTTTATAGTTTTAATTTCGCGAACGTACTATGTTTGTTTTTGATTTTGTCGACTGCACAGTATAGTAGGGTCAATTAGGTATCATCTGCAAGAAAAAGAGCACCATGACGCAATTCACTACGCTAGAAATTTGGAAACGGCCTGCTGTACTGCTTGGCATTCACGCTGGAAGCTCCAGTACGAACATGCCAGTGTGATTGGGTGTTAAATGAGAGAACAACAAGAAAACTACTTTGATGTCTGATTATGCTCATGAAGTGACATTGTTTTGTTTGTCTCACGTCAGATGACGTTAAAAGACTCAGTGCCCTTAATAGAAACCGTCTACACATATAAGTGAGAATTACCTGCTAGCAGGGGTGGATATCTGCGTTTCACCAGATGTGGGTGGCTGTCTCGATATACGCCCGAATGATGAACCCAGCTGAGCCTGTGATGTGCACACAGGAAGACACATCAAACAGGCGGATATATAAAAACCCACCCAAAAGGACAGTCTTCAACCGTAAACGAGCGTGCACGTTCGGGTAAGGGCTAAGTGGCCGCACGCAAACAATGGCCTGCCGTAACTAACGCTTCAGGAGTGAAATCAAATATAATGCTACGTATGCGTTTTATCTTTTAATTAGCCAACACAATAAGTAAGGTCTACAATATTGAAAGGTCTACCTATAGAGTTCGATTTCTCTTCAGACGCATATCACAGACTGTCCGCGAGAAAATGACGAAATAATAAAGATTGAATTCTCATTTTGCGGACACACCCAGTTCAAAAGTTAGTATAGCGAACGTACGTAGGATAAAGAGAGAGAGGGGAAGAGGGAGAGATAATTTTTTGAAGAGGTTTATAATCAGGCATCTTCGATGTCCGGCTGTACTATACATAGCTAGGCGCACAGATAGAGGTATATATAATTTCAAAAACATTAGGATTTAAAACAATTACAAAAGGAAACGTCAAAATGTTTGCCTTATGTGAAAATAATACTCTACAATAAAAAACTACCGTATATACATGTATATAAGCCGACTTCATGCATAATGAGAAAACTGATTTGTGCTTGCATCAATTTTAACCCATCCAAAAATTATTACCTATGTATAGTACAGCCGGATACTGAAATTGCATGATTATAAACCTCTTCAAAAATTACCTCTTTATAGTACAGCCGGACACCGATGATGCATGATTATAAACCACTTAAAAAATTACCTCTGTATAGTACAGCCGGACACTAAAAATGCATGATTATAAACCTCTTCAAAAAATTACCTCTGTATAGTACAGCCGGACACCTATGATGCATGATTATAAACCACTTAAGAAATTACCTCTCTATAGTACAGCCGGACACCGATGATGCATGATTATAAACCACTTAAGAAATTACCTCTCTATAGTACAGCTGGACACCGATGATGCATGATTATAAACCTCTTCAAAAAATTACCTGTGTATATAGTGCAAAACCCTATTTTCTGCGTAAATAACCGGTCGTAAATACCCGTAGTATGCTCAAGTATACACTGTAATTATTTCCATTTTAAAACATGAATACAATAAATTTCCAAATTGAGTGTTTGACATTAAAAAACGTATTTTACATTGTATTATGGTTTGCTGAAAAGTTCATAGGCTGGCCAAGATATAAACGAAAGTAGATTACAAGATATGCAAGTGCAACAGAATACAGCAGCTGCCCTACAAGCTGTATTCTGCTACACTTGCATGTACTTTAGTCGACCAATTCTTGAGTCTACTTGTAGTTATAGATTGGTCTGCCTACGAACTTTTCAATGGTGCCTTGTAGTTTATAATTTTCAAATGGAAATTGATTTAGTTTTACTTTTTATTTATTTATTTATTTATTATGCTTGCTACTCGACCGGGAAGCGATAAATAGATGACGAAAGATTTTATTACAAAAATCTGATTTTTTTAAGAATACCAAATAGAGTGCAATACATTTATCTGAAAATTATGAACAGCTTCTTCTTTAAATTCATCGTCCGTTTTGTCGTTTTCCGTGTTATTTCGCACTCAAGAGACCATTCCTGAATTTTAATCATACTCTCCTTTAGGCCTTATAATATTTCATCCGAAGAAACTCTATTTAGCTTTTTCGCTAAAAGTTGATATTTACCTTATTTACATTATTCGGACTGTTATCCTCATCTTCATTGCCATATTCACAACGTTTCGGCCGTTGTACGCTATGGCATTCTTCAGGTGATTGGAATTTCGATCGAGCACATTATTTAGTCCACCGAGGTAGATTGTTCTAGTTCCACTTGCCATGCCACTTCCGGATGTTTCAGTTACATCCTTTTAGCTCAACTCTCCAAATTTTTGGTTCAGCACTGCTGTATTGAACTCACAACTCTTTGGGTTTAATCTAGCCAACTTCTTTATCCACTAGGCCCAGTGGATAAAAACATTGGTTAGATCCTAAAACCCTGTTCTGACAACCATATAACCAAGCTCGTTAGGGAGGTTTATTTAATGATTTCCTCTGTCTCTCCTGTAAGTATCAAATTTTCC
>OZ038484.1:100804291-100836791 GCA_964036315.1 Acanthosepion esculentum
TCAGGGATGGTCCATAGTGCTGTTATTTATTTGGATGTTGTCCCTAAAAGATGTTAATATAGCTATCAGCATCCGAGTGTAGCTTCCATCAACTTTAAACTATATGGTTTTAGCTAATGTCTAAGCAGTTGGACCATACATTAAAATCGACTCTCCAGTGATTCGAAAAAAAACTCCACTTGAATTTGTCTGGTATATCAGATTTCCAGAAACGCAAAATATATATTTATATAAAATAATCGATCGATAATGTTATATTTTATAGATTTTCTGTTAAAGTTATCTAGGTTAACGTAAATTTCGTGATGTTTCTACATTAATTTAATGGTCTGCAAACCGCGACAACTTTCCTTTCAACCAAATACAAACAATGAGTTTGTGTTGTGTAAAAGAATATTATATTCACACATTCACAATTATTTTCCTATGACTGGTGTAGTGATAATTTCACATCAGAATATTAAATCCATTATCTTCTTCTTCTTCTTCTTCTTCTTCTTCTTCTTCTTCTTCTTCTTCTTCTTCTTCTTCTTCTTATTCTACTTCTTCTGTGTCATATCCCTTCAGGATGTTGGCAAACCTAATTCAGTACAATATGGCTGGCATCTTTCGCTATTCCAATGCCCATTTAAATTTCGGAGTCCCATTTTCCATTTTCATGTTAAACAATACCCAGATAGTTAAATGGCTTGCTGATAGATTTTTTTCTCCTGTGGCAGTGGAGACTTCAGAGGTTATTGGCCCTCGTTCGATGGCGTTCCTTCGGAGGATTGGCGCGATTAAGGAACGAGCCTCGCGAAACGGAGTGGCTCTTGCAGCGTGTCTCACTGGCGACGGTTCGAGGTAATGCTTTCTCCATCATAGCGGCTGGCAGAGGATAGAAAAAAAACTGTTTATAGTTACGTTGTTCTGGAATTGTCATCATTGGTCGACTGAACTTGCTTTGTTTCAATGACTTTTATTTTGTTATTATTAGTTACTTAGTTCAATCCATCATTTTATTTTGAGCTTCAGAATAGTTTTTTTCACTGACTATTACTTGTTTATGTAAAAATAATATTTTTTCATTTGTTGTATAAAAAAAATATTTATAAAGTTATTTAATTCATTTCTGACGAAATATATATTAAAAAAATATAAAGTTAAATGTCTGTTGTTTTTTGTTTGTTTTTGTTTGTTTTTTGTTTTTGTTTTTTTATCCATTATGACGTCTTCATTTCCTAGCAAGCGTCTTGGACTGTCCCTTTTGCTGACGGCCATAATATATTCAGTCTTCTCAAAACTGATGCTTAATCCTTTCTTTTCGCTTTTCCTTCACTCTCTTCTCTATGATTTCCTAATTTTCTCAAGACAAATCATGATTCTACAAGTAGAGATAGGAGACGTAATATTCATTACCACTAAGCCAATCCCCCTCGGCATCCTTCACAATATCACCAGTTCTTGTTAAATTCATTTACTTTGGACGCAGATGCAAGATCTGAATACTTCTGGAGCGTCTTTATTAATCTGAACACACATTCTTAATAGTCTTACTGGTTACGTTCGTTAGACTAATTGTCATATTCCGGGTGTGGCAACTTTATGTCATTGATGACGAGAGGGAAGACAAGGCAATTTCCATATTTACTGTTATTCACTTGTCTTATTTGGTTTGCATTATTTTAAAACCTGGCATCAGCAAGCAAATGGACACCGATGTTCGTCTGTTTCATTTGTTTTAATCTGATATTTACGTCGATAGCGACACACGCATATTCATCTAATTTAAAACGCTGAAGGCCTGCAGATGGGCGTTTCAGTTTAATTAATTATATAAAAATTGTGGATATATTAAATTCTTTATGCTCACAGAAACAACATATAAACCACCCTTTCACTTACAAAAATCTCAGAATGGTTGAATATGTTCATCATAAATCTTCGAGAAGGATTACTGACTCTTCTATGATATCAAAATTCAATTCGATTAATCAAACGTTAATGTTTTTTATGAATTATCATGGTTGATATACGTAAAGTTTAGAATAGTTGCATAGATACGAGTTAATTAAGGAAAAAAATAATTTTAAAATCCAAATAATTTTCATATATTCAGGCATTTTCTTGGCAAACCTAATTCAGTACAATATGGCTGGCATCTTTCGCTATTCCAATGCCCATTTAAATTTCGGAGTCCCATTTTCCATTTTCATGTTAAACAATTCCCAGATAGTTAAATGTCTTGCTGATAGATTTTTTTTCTCCTGTGGCAGTGGAGACTTCAGGGGTTATTGGCCCTCGTTCGATGGCGTTCCTTCGGAGGATTGGCGCGATTGCGTCTCGATTAAGGAACGAGCCTCGCGAAACGGAGTGGCTCTTGCAGCGTGTCTCACTGGCGACGGTTCGAGGTAATGCTTTCTCCATCATAGCGGCTGGCAGAGGATAGAAAAAAAACTGTTTATAGTTACGTTGTTCTGGAATTGTCATCATTGGTCGACTGAACTTGCTGGTTAATATATTCAGGCATGTATTGTTAAGATATTTCTTATCATTCATTTTATCATTAATTATTTATATACTAATTGGTTGGGTCTGCGAAGAAAATAACCGAAAGTTATATTGGCAAGTCAGGAAAAAAAATTCGTTAGAAACAAAGAAAAGAGTGCTACAATTTGGCTGTAAATGCTGAACAAACTCCTGACAGATGAAGAAGAGACTTCGAGAAAGAGATATGTGATTTTACATGTTTGTTTTAATTGTATTCTATATTAACCTTAACGCCTGAATAATATTATCATAAATTATAATTTGAATTTTGTCGCAAGAATCCATCTTGCCTTCGTCCGTGCATTCAGTATTACTGTCACTTCAGGTTTGGAGTTCCTCTGATATATCTAGAGAGTCTCGACAAAACCCCAAAAAGGTCTGCAATTTTATGGGCCCTGTTATATACCGTAGATACGAACACTAATGGATATATCCTAATCCCCATAAATACGTTGGACACTATTGTAAGTGGGGGAAATAAGCTGTTAAAGTAGTCTACCACTAGCAGTGGTTAACCTACGTCACGCCTCTGGCGAGTATTTTATTTTTGGATATTATAAAGATTACTTGATTATTTCTCATTCAGTAACAGTTTCTACGTTACAACAGACCCTGAACTGGCATTTCGACTTCAGTCAATTTTCCACCGCCGTGACGTGGACCCCCTTTGTCTTTTCTATAATTCATAGCAACTGTTCTAATTAGCTCTACTCCTCGATATCACGACCGCATGAATTTAAGCGTGTACTACCAGACTGGCAACACCGTTTCAGCGTTTTAGTATTGAAATAGGTAAATACAACCGTATGTTCTATTCTAATAGTTCCTGTTCCCGTAGATCTTGTCTATGGAATTCTCTTCCGGTTTCTTGCTAACAGGACGCCTAAGATCTGCAAAATTTAGATGCAACGCTAATCGGCACCTTCTGTCTTTCTGTTCTTTTGTTATTCTTAACCTCGCTAAATTCTTCTCAATCTCCTTCACTTTCAGTTAATTAACGCATCTTTAGTTAGATGCAATCATATTTATTCCTATAGGCCACATACTTTAGCTATATATATATATATATATATATATATATATATATATATATATATATATATATATATATATGTGTGTGTCTGTGTGTGTCATACACAGACAGACTGTTTCGCTGTTTCACAGCTCATCAGTGTGACTAGACGTCCGGTTGCCTCTAGCTAGGATCGAAACCCGACTGAATTTGCGTCAGTCGGAACTTCTCCCACTAACCCGTCAGCGCACGGTCAGGGATGAAGGTGAATTTTAGCGTGTTTATTTTTAGATTTACATAAACACACAGTGACTGATATATATATATATATATATATATATATATATATATATATATATATATATATATATATATATATATATATATATATATATATATATATATATATATATATATATATATATATATATATATATATTGTTTCAATTATATTAACTGTTATATTTCAAAAAGAATTTCAAGTTAAACTTAGCGTCTGTAAATAATAAGACGACCATGATAACGATGTTCTCTTTATTATTTTTTCAGTTGTTTTGATACTTTCCTTATTTAAAAAAAATTTGGTAACCGAATTAATATTTAAATATCCAAATGGTTCTTATGTATTCAAGCTTGCATTGTTCATATATTTGATATCAGTCATTTTATCATTAATTATTTATATACCATACGTTTGGGAAAACAACCGAAGGTTTTATCGCTAAGTCAGGAACAAAATTCGTTAAAAACAAAGAAAAGAATATTACTATATGTCAGTAAATGCTGGGCAATCTCCTCACAGATGAAGAAAATTCGAGAAACAGATGATGAGAATTCCATGAACTGCACACGGGATCAGTGACGCAGAAAGAAAACGGAAACAAAAGAACATATACTTATGCTTTAAATCAGAAAGTATTTCTATATCACGTAATGTGAAAAAAATCTTGGAAAAAAAAGGGAAGAGATACAGATGAAATCAGCGAATAAACTGCTTAAAGAGTTTTTCTTAAATAGATTGTAGAACAATAGATAGCCAAAATAAATAGAGCTTACTTACAGCTATAAGTCATTATGAAGTTGTGGAGAGCCATTTCCATCCACGTCTTGAAGGGACATGGCACATAAAGGAAGAATTACAGCAAAGAGAATTCGAATTCCTTCCAAATCAGTTCCGTTAGATTTGGACTAATACCCTTCGAAACGGCAGGAATCCATCTCTTCCCTCCCGACAATTTTGGATTAAATTGCAGGGTACAAAAGACTCACTGCCCTTGAGTGAACTTCTGTCTATGTATTCAAAACCATGGAGAAGGGAACGGGAATTGGGGTAGAGTATTTCGTTTTGATATTAACCCAATTGACCTGAAAAAAAAATCAAAACAGCTAATTTTATCCTCAAATATAACAACACATCAGCGAACGCAAAATTACAACGAATGAACATTATGAGTTGAAATGCCTCTTAAGTAACTGTGTTCCTGATCAAACTGCATTTATAAATAATGACATCGGTCACACGACTACATACATATCCAGACGCCTTACGTTACACCTATCTGACCACAGCTCTATTAATATCCATTTAAACACACACAAAGATACCAGACTCCATCCAAAATATAATAACCTCATCCACACGTAAAAAATGATTAAAAATAATGGAATCCATAATAATAAAACACAAAAGTTCAACACTTAATAATATTAACTACGAACACGGCCACAATGTGCTGACCGTGTTCGAAAAATAAAATATCCCTATAATTCTGAAAACATACACACAACCCGTATACCCAATTATATTGAAAAAATAAAATCATCATTGATAATGGCTAAAGGTATAGGCGAAAGCGCTTGGAATTATAAATCATTTGTACAGTTTCTACACGCTCTGTGTCCTGAAAAGAAAACACTTGTTCAAACACGAGAAAAATGAAATAAAAAGCTTAATCGCAGTACCTGGTCTGTCGTCTTTAATGAAACATGTATTAATGTATCATTATATATATATATATATATATATATATATATATATATATATATATATATATATATATATCAATTATGTGGTGCAGGTCCAATTTATATTACGCGAATCATTCATACGAAAAGCAGATAATGATGTTAATGATATAAAGCGCAAGAATCACTCTCGCTGATGTTTTGTTTATTATTAAAAATTGTTTGCGAGAGTGATTCTTGCCATTTATATCATTGACTTCATTATCTGCTTTTCGTATGAATGATTCGCGTAATATATATATATATATATATATATATATATATATATATATATATATATATGAGTCAGTCAATCACACTGTGTTAACAGCTTTCCTATATATATATATATATATATATATATATATATATATATATATATATATACCAGTCATTGTGTTTTTATCTAAATCTAAAATCAAACACGCTAAAATTCACCTTCATCCCGTACCGTGCGCTGACGGCTTAGTGGGAGAAGTTCCGACTGACGCAAATTCAGTCATGTTTCGATCCTAGCTAGAGGCAACCGGTCGTCTAGCCACACTGATGAGCTGCGAAACAGCGAAACAGTCTGTCTGTGGATGACAAATGTATATATATATATATATATATATATATATATATATACATGTGTGTATGTAAAATAATTTTGTAATTACTCAAGTCCACTGTTAACTGCGGAAAAGGATGGCTTGTCAAGTTTACCAACTCCAAAATTAAACTTGCTTAATCACCTGAGAGACCCATCTCCGCCTTCCATAAGTATGTCTGAGGCTATCCTCCAACAAAGTGACTCATTTCGCCTTCTCGGACTAACGTTCTCAGATGACATGAAATCAAAAGACTATATCGAATCCATTGTTAAGTCAGCTTCTAAGAAAGACGGTTCACTGTACTGTGCGACACTATTCTTTTTTCAGGAATCTATTTTACATATCTATCAGTCTTCCATTCCCCCATGCTTAGAACATTTTTGCCATATATGCTCCGGTACTCCTGCGATTTACCTGGAGTTCCTTGATAAGATCCAAAGAAGAAGCAGCAATATTATTGTTCCTGAACTGGCGGCTCGGTTTCAGTCACTTCTTCACGGAATTTTGCCTCTGTATGCCTTTTTTTTTTAAATACTGTTGAGTCTTGACTCATAGTTGAATCTCGCCTATTGCATGGAATAATAATGCAACACAAAATGTACTTAGAACAAGAATGTATTATAACAAGAAAGTGTACACAATAAGTACATATAGTATTTCTGTATATTTCTGGGAAGAGGTTCCTGGAGAATGTGTTGACTAGTCGCAGTCGATCAGAGTCTCTAGTTGGATCTCGTGATTCCTCCCCCTCGTCTTCCGGTACCAACCATTATTTATATAGTTGATAGTCACCTATGCAGATTAGGTGGATCCTACCACAACAAATACTTTCAAGGTAACTGTTCGGATAAAATCTTTGTTATGGTACCTAGATTGTATGCATTTGTTGAAACTTGACTAATGCATTAAATAATAATGCAACACAAAATGTACTTAGAACTAAATGTATTGAAACAAGAAAGTGTACACAATATTTACATATAGTCTTTTGTATATTCCTGGGAAGACCGTTCCTGGAGAATGTGTTGACTGAGTCGCAGTCGGGCAGTGTCTCTGGTTGAATCTCTTGATTCGTTCCCCTCTCTTCCCGGTACCAACTATATTTATATGGTCGGTACTCCACTATGCAAATTAGGTGGATCCTACCGCAACAGCATTTGAGATCACACCAATTTACACGAGATAGCTAGATGTAGTCGCATCTTCTATGCTAACAGTTTCTTTTCTCGTACCTCTCGTTTAAGGAACTTCATTCCAGCTCCATGCATTTCAACAAACTTTAATTTGCAAGAAATTAAATGTAATACCAAGTGCTACCTATTGTCCTTCTCATTGATCTCTTCTCTTTGATCGCATTACTAATGTTTCTGTTCCTAATTCCTCCACACCATGTAATCCCTTGCGTGTTAGTGGCTATACTGCATTGCTTTGGGTGGCACTGGTTAAGTAACAAGTTTAAAAAATAAAACGTAATATTTTCTAAAGTGTTATAGCTGGATATGAAAAATTAGATATATTAACTACTCACTGTGAATAAAAAAATAAATTTCAGCGCTACCATAGTTTGACACTTATAGCTTGATTTTTGACTACGTAAAAAAATCCGTCCTCTATTCTTAGTTTTCGTTTAAAATATATTTAAAATATATGAGTCCATATTCTACAGTGGAAGCATTTCTTTTCCTGCAAGATTGAACGTTGCTTCCTGTCATCTTTAGTAAAGCTGAACGTTCATCAACTTTCCTGATTTATCACGATACTAAACAGAAGCAAACATGTCAGAACTTCAAAACTGTCCGTATTTTATTGAAATAAATTTGACTATATTGCAGCAATGTCGCATACAGTTATATATATGATAAAAATGCAACATAAATATATATATATATATATATATATATATATATATATATATATATAAAAGTAGAACATAGAAGTCAACACTTAGAGGCGACAGTCTGTTTTGGCCTGACGATTGCATCTAGCATGAAACAGACTGTCGCCTCTAAGTGTTGAATTCTATGTTCACTTTTATATTTACACACGCTCTATCTCTGATATTGAGCACTTTATCCCATAAATATAGTACACTTTAAGACTATATTTCTTCATATATATTGTAGACTTTCTAGTATTAATATAGGGGAATACTTCCTAAAACTAATAGACAAATATTATGGTAACAATGACCTATTGAAAAAGATGTTCAACAAAATGAATTTAAAGATTAGTTATTCTTGCATGAGCAATGTAGAAAAAATTATTACCCCTCAGAATAGCAGAATTATGAGAGAATTTCATAATAATCAACTACAAAAGGATCGTAATGCAAACCAAAAGAAAACATCTACCTGTAATTGCAGGGCAGGATCCGATTGCCCAGTTAAAGGAATATGCATAGCAGAAAACGTGATATATGAAGTTACAATTTTCCCCGGGGAGAATATTGAACAGAAAAAGATATATATAGGAATATCAGCAGGAAATTGGAAGCAACGGTTTTATAACCATCGCCAGTCATTCGCAAATAGATCTAAAAAAAAAAACACCAAACATCACTGTCAAATCATTATTGGGAATTGTTGCAGAGCGGCTTAACCCCACAAGTAAAATGGAAAATCATGTCGAGAGCCAGAACTCCAATAAATTTCAGAGATAGATGCGACTTGTGTATAAAAGAGAAGATCCTAATGATAAAACATAAAGATCTGGATATATTACTGAACTAACATAACGAGTTAATTTTTATATGTTGACATAAAAACTACCTCAGTCTAACTAAATATATTTAGAAATAACCATACAGAAAGGAAAATATTATGTTATCTTTGGTTTTGGAAATGATTGTATGCACACATCGATACGGATACATAATTGTATGTATACAAATATGTAGATGAACTTGAATATTGATACCTGCTTTTATGTGTATATGTATATGCATTTGTATAGAGATGTATGTATGCATATATATGTATATATGTAATGTAGGCGCATATATAAGATATATATGTATATGTATATAGGTGTATTCGTAAGTTTAGGTAGGTATGTTTTTATATATATGTGTGTATATATATATATATATATATATATATACATATATATATATATATATATATATATATATATATATATATATATATATATATATATATATATATATACATATATATATATATCGTTTCATGTATATAGGATTGCATGTGGTCTGTATATGTATATATGTGTATATATAAATGTAAGTATTTGTGATTTCGTATTTGTAATATATGTGAATATAGGTAAAATATAGTAATATAAATACATATGCAGGTATAGGTATTTATGGGTATATATCTGTTAATATATATATATATATATATATATATATATATATATATATATATATATATATATGTATAGAAAGTATTCTAAGAGAAGGACTTAAAGTTCTTTTATTAACGTTTTATCTTATTTTCTCTTTTAATGCTCTCTAATTAGAATTGTGAGATGAAATTTCTTTATCATCTGGAGATAATTTCATTTTAAATTGATAATTTAATTTAAATTTAAATATGTTACTCTTTAACTATCAATATTGATATTAAAATATTAGAATTAGAAATATTTGTTTTGATATTTAAATACATAAGTCATCACATGACGTTAAACATTAACTGTGAAATTTAAGGAAAGATTTAAATATAATTATGTGTAAATATTTGAAAATATATGTTTAAGTATTGATATATGAATATACATATGTACCTGTGAATATCGATACATGTGTATGTGCCTCTGTGTGTAATTGCACATGTAAATGAACGTATGCATATGTGAGATTTACATAAGTGTATGTGTGGTATATATATATATATATATATATATATATATATATATATATATATATGATAAAACAATGTCTGTAATATTGCCTTCAAATATTACTCCATCTTAATTTAAAACCTAAACTTTAAGTAAAAAAGATTACCCATCTAAAAATACTCGCAAATTACATTCATGAATTAGATTCAAACTGATAGAGATGTTACCTTAACAATCATTTACAATATTAAAAGATTACTATCAGTATACAGTTATATTTTAAATAAAATTATTAAAGTATTTTCTATGAATGTGTTTTTATATATACTATTAAATCCCTAAATTATTTGTAAAAGAGTTAAATTTTTAAAAGTCTAGAAAGTATCAAATTAATTTCTTCGTGGATTTTTTAAACATTTAAATTACTATCAAACATTAACATCTGTATTTTACATAAATTGCTAAAAACATACCAGCCCTCCTCTTCATTAGTAAAACCTAATTACATCTTCTTTCTCCTTACTTCCCCATTCTTTCTTTCTTTTTCTTTTTCTTTTTTCTCTTCTCCCCCTTCCCTTTCAATATATCACTTTCGTTAAGTTGACCGATTCAATAGGTCAATGTCTGGTCCGTCCTCCCCTAATACTAAGTATGATAGATAGAAATATTAAAATAAACCCTCTCTAAACTCGATCATGTCTCTCACACCACTCCACACTACCCTCTATGTTAAATTACATAAAGTTAATACTACCCGTCAAAAGTGTAAATGTTCATTTCATTTTTCGTTTCACCTTTTGGAAGTGAAGTCTGATGATCCAGCGTCCTTTAAAAGGGGTATGGTGAAATAAATTATTACATGGAGCCTTAAAGTGGTCTGTTTTTCTTTAATATATATATATATATATATATATATATATATATATATATATATATATATATATATGATAAAAATACACATAGAATAAGAGTTCAGCTTATATACAAAAATAGAAAGGAATGTAGGATAAAGATGTGTCTTCTTACCAGATTTATTCAACCTATACCCTGAGGCAATTCTGAGAGTATTAAAAATTCTACTAGGATTCATTATTGACGGCCGCCATCTTAACATAATAAGATACGCATTTGACACAGAGTTCATCGCAGACAGGGAAAGAAAACGACAAAACTCCCACAGAAGTTAATGAAGGATAGCGAGAATAAAGGATTAAACATCAACTGCAAGAAGACAGACTGCATGGTTCTTAGCAAAAGGATGAGGCCAAAATGCAAATTTCAAATTGGAGATACCAAAATGAAACCATTACAAACATTTAAATACCTAAAAGGACGGATAATGCGACACTGAAATCCGAAGGGGCCTTGGGATAATCAAATACGCATTCAAAAAATAACGCTGATTATGAAGAAAGAGAAAAAAATAAACAAAGAAATGAGAACTTGTAACGTAATATCCATCGTCCTATATGGCAATGAAACCTAAGAGACTTGAAGCAACGTAAATGTAGTTATACAGGAGGATACTGAGGATACCATGAACAGATGTGAGCAACGACGAATTTTAAGAGAAACCGGAATAAAGGAAAATTAATATCAGGAAGCGACAGTTGAAATTTCTGGGATGCATAATGAGGAAAGATGGCTTAGAAAATTTTGAAACTCTCACGACAGATTCAAGGCAAGAGGGTCAGAGGAAAACAATTCATAACATGCTTAGTGAGCATTGCTTAGTAAATGCATAGCGGAGAAGGTTTATGAAAATAACAAATAGGCAAAGTTAGGATTAAGAGCTACGAATAACAGAAAAGAAAAGAAGAGCCACGGTCAACTACGACCTGAACAGATATTAATGGGTAATAAAGAAGAGCATGCTAATGGATAAAAATGTTCAATATAGAGGTAGACGAATGTCTATATAAATATATTTTCCATTTCATATATATATATATATATATATATGTGTGTGTGTGTGTGTGTGTGTGTGTGTGTGTGTGTGTGTGTGTGCAGGTATCCAGAAAAATAGGAAAGAACACGTTAGGTAAATAATCTGGAGTATTTAGTATTTTTGTTTTTATTTTTAAAAAGACAGTGCTCCATACAGAAGTAGAGCTTATATTATAATATTTTAAAAAAAAAATATGGTTCCTTCGCTACATAAGATTATATTGAGGGTCTCGGCTCTCGCTTTTCAAACATGAGAACTCTTATGTAGCGAAGGAATAGTATTTAAAAAATATATTATATGTATATATATATATATATATATATATATATATATATATATATATATATATATATATATATATTTATAAAGAAATATAGTTTTAACGCGTGGTATTTTTATGGGATAAAGTGCTCAATATCAGAGATACAGCGTATGTAGGCGGTCTGACGATTGCGTCTAGCATGAAACAGTCTGTTGCCTCTGAGTGTTGACTTCAATGTTCACTTTTATATTTATATTTATATATAAATATAATTTTTATATATATTATTTATATATTATATATGCGCGATAATTATTGGAAAGCGCACAATATCAGTGATAGAGCTAATATATTTAGTTGTATTGATCAATATATGTGTGTGTGTGTGTGTTCGTATATATATATATATATATATATATATATATATATATATATATATATATATATATATATATATATGGCTTCAGGGTTGAATATTCGAGGAGGAATATTAAAGAGAAAATATGCGCTCTATGTCAAGATTCCAATCTGCGTCCCCCTGGGCAACTGGAAACTGTGGTTAGATCCAACGTGTTTTAGACCTCTCGGCCAAGAATTGCCTCAACGATCAGGCAAAGTATGTATATTTAAAAACCTTCATGTATATAGATAGATCGATAGCTAGCTAGCCAGATAGATATTTAACAAAACAGATACATAGAGCGATGTTTAACAAAATAGACCGGTAAAAAGATATTTAACAAAATAGATAGATATATGGATAAGGAAATAAATGTATAAAAATAGATAAATAGATATTTAAAAAAAATACCTGCATAGATTGATAGAAATACGGGAGAATATGTACACATAGGTAAAAATAAGAATATAAAAAGAGATTAAGATAGATAGATAGATAGATAGATAGATATTAAACAAAATAAACAGATAAGGAGATAGATGCATAACAAAATAAATAAATAGATATTTAACTAAATACATACATACACAATACACAGAAATATGTACACGTAAGTAGAAATAAAGTTATATAAAGAGATTAAAATAGATAGATAGATAGATAGATAGAAATTTAGCAAAGTAGATAGATACCTAGACAGACAAGGAGACTGGCGCATATCCAACAAAACAGGCTGATAAATAGATACTCGATATATATAGCTAGAAAGATGGATAGATAGATAAGAATATATATATATATATATATATATATATATATATATATATATATATATATATATATATATATATATATATATATATATATACAGATAGATAGATAGATCGTCCACACTTCAGTGGAGATCAAGGAAAGTTCTATGATAAAGTCTTCTTTTTTACATTTATTTTTAGTTCACTTCGGACCATTTGTACATATTTTAAACATAAAAAATTCAAGGTCTCTTGAGTCCTTTCGGATTTCCTAAGCCATTATCAACGATATTTTTTCGGCTAATGGGTTTTTGTCGCTAGGTGTGCATTATCTGTCTTTATATTTTGCGGGTGATTGCGTCTTCATCGCGTCTTCAAACATACATACACATTCACGCAGGAAAGCTTATTTTGTTTACGCTTCAGGTAAGAAAATGAAGCTAACAGATATAGATTCGCAGATATCTCGAGAGATGGGTCTTCCTTAAATAGGTAATTGAACTTTGTTTTATCAATATCGGTCTACCAAATTTGTTACTGTCCCTTTCGACTAAAGGAGTAGTTTTGCCCGATGGAAAATGAGATGGAGGATCGATACCTGAAGTGGGGCACATTTTCTTTTATTAGGACTTCTCCATCTCTCACTGTCTAAGAAAAAAATAGTGATAACAAGTCAATGACGGGCACTCGCTATAAATAACGTTTATCGCAATAAGAAATCACATCAGATTTTTTAAAAATATATTTAAAAATTACCTTTTCTTGTTTGTGGGTGCGTACAAAAAGGTAGCAAGCAGATATAGATTCGTAGAAGGCCCAACGAGAAATGTGCGTTTCCTTAACAAGACAAATGAACTTTGCTTTATCACACGCGCACGCGCACAAACACACACACGCACACGCACGCACAGTCACGCATATATATATATATATATATATATATATACATATATATATATATATATATATATATATATATATATATGAAACTACAACAATCAATCCCAAAATTGAATAAATAGCTTTATCTTCACAAACCAAAACAAAACTATTAAATAAGCGATATAAACAAATTGAAAAACTGTTCCCGCCAAAATAATAGTTAGAATAAACTACAGCAATCAACCCCAAAATTGAATAAATAGCTGTAATTATCTTCCCAAACCAAAACAAAACTATTAAATAACCGATATAAACAATTTTTTACAACGTTAATAAAACACCGATTAAAATAAATAGATATATATATATATAAAATAAGAAATAAAAATAAAAGTAAAAAATAAAAATAAATAAAAACAAGCAAAATAAATTAACCCAAATAAATAAACAAATAAACGAATTCCGGTAAAATAACCGCCAAAATAGACTAGACATAGAATATGAGTGTGTGTTTGTGTGTGTGTGTGTTTGTGTGTGTGTGTGTGTGTATATGTGTGTACATAGAAAAGCACACACGCTTACATACAGGTATATACACACATTAAAAATAAAAATAAAATCAACCTTGATAATGGCTAAAATTATAGCCGAAAGCTACATACGAGATAGCGCACGTGGCCGAGTGTTTAGAACGTTCGCGTTCATATCATGATATCCTGATTCGTATCACACCAGTTGTCAGGAAAGAAGACTTTCTAATGTGGAAAATGCCTGAAATTAGATAGAGGAGTTGGGGCCGTCGATAGGTGTGATAGCACAAAACATATGGCATCGTGGCCGAGAGCCTGAGCGTGTTGGCCTTATTCAAATTGTTGATCACGCTTGAGAACAAGTTCTTTCCCAGAAATTGTAACTACGGTCTGCTCAGCATAGTTGCAGTATAAACCATAGGTGGACTCTGTGGATGTTGAATAAACACAAATACGCCTAAGCAAGCGTCTGCAATTGGAATACGAGTGGCCAGTTATACATACATATATATATATATATATATATATATATATATATATATATATATATAGAGAGAGAGAGAGAGAGAGAGATTTCTAAATAAGTAAAGGATTTTTATTCATTGAACCGATATATTTTTATCTGTTTAGACGTAATTTTAGTGGACACCCATATTTTAGTAAACACTCCATTTATTTTTTAATCAGTATATTTATTTTCGTCTTCTCGAGACATTTAATTAAGAAAAATTCGAACCATTGTCGCCCTTTGCACGGTAGATCTAACAAAGGTTTCTCCTGAAAGAGTGCCGCACGTTCAAACCCTGCTAGAGGAGGCATTTTTCCTAAGATTTCTCCAATGGTCTAGCCGGTAGCGAAAGTAAATATACTGTTTAGAAAAAATAAACGGTACCGCTAATCAAAAATAACGTTTAAACTGATATATATATATATATATATATATATATATATATATATATATATATATATATATATATATATATATATAGGACTCCTATTCGACGTCTGAGGGTCAAGCAGCTCAGTTCCTAGAAGCCGACAGCAGATATGATTTGATTATAGTGGTGAAGGCTCTGAGCAGAACAAACCACACTTGATGCACTAAGTGCCACAAGGTCCCCAAACGACACTCCTCAGGATTTGAATTCACAGTTGTCCTTCTCCCAGACCAGTTGTCATCCTTCAATTTAAGGAGAAACTTTCCAAGATCTAAATGCAATAGAAACAAGTTCCAAGATTAGATCTTTTTCAATAAAATGCACCTAGTTTGGAGTCTCTGCATTTGTTAACCATTGCTAGCTGAGCTGAAACTTGTACAACTTTCAACTCAACGCCGGTGATAAGCCTACAGAGCGGTCCCATATATATATATATATATATATATATATATAGAGAGAGAGAGAGAGAGAGAGAGTGAGCGAGAGAGATAGATAGATAGATAGATAGATAGATAGATGTGTGTGTATATATATATATATATATATAGATAAATAGATATGTGTATTTATATATATATATATATAGAGAGAGAGAGAGAGATAGATAGATAGATAGATAGATAGATAGATAGATAGATAGATAGACAAATATGTGTATATATATATATATATATATATATATATATATATATATATATATATATATATATATATTAGGATGTGTGTCTGTGTGTGCCTGAAGTGTGGTATTCCTTTTACCTCTGAATAGAAAAGAATATTTAGTTTACACTTCTTTTAAACATTGCTAATTTTTTTCTTTTCTTTTCGTCAACTGTGCTTAGTACTAAGAATTCCTAATCCAGGCTGAAGTGCAACTCACAATTTTCTTATTTGCTTTCAAGGCGTTCCTACGGTCACAGGAGTTGATCCTGAATCTCACTGTCTTTTAGTCATGTTTCTTTCTTTTCGAGTTGTGCGAGGGAGGAGTCATGTACAATCAGGCAAATATTGACACTAGATCTGGTTTCCCATTCATTTTCCATCGCTTTTTGTTCGCTCTTATTGTGTTCAATTGTATAACGTCTTCAAAGAATCTGCTGATCAACAGGCTTATAAACCAGGCTACTCCCATCCCTGCAATGAATATGACTATAAAAATTAAAAACCAGATTATGGAATTCGTCAGCCATGACTTTCTTTAGAAATAAAAGTAATTTATGAGATACTTACCGGGGAAAAATTGGATTATTTTTTTCCCATTTTCTGCTCTCTCTCTCGAGAGAGAGAGAGGGAGAAACAGAGACAGAGACAGAGACACAGAGAGAGAGACACAGAGAGAGAGAGAGCAGTACTAATAAAAAGCTTCTGACGAATGAGAGACTTTTTTATAATCGACTTTAACCCAAGGAAGACTGTAATGCTAACGAGGCACAACATATATGGGTACGGAAAGTAATGAAACGGGAACATTTCTAAGGAGCGAGAACAGAGAAAGAGTAATCAGTTAGACGAGAGATAGTGATTGGCATTGCATTTACATTTTTGAAGATTAAATTTGTCTGGAAAGCATGAAGCCCGACGGATGTAAACTATAATAAAAAAATAAACTGTTAGCATAGAACATACGATTACATCTAGCCAGTTCATCTGTACATTGGTGAGACTTCTTCACCAGTTTAGTACTGCGCTTAAATTCAAGGAGTCTAGGCACCATAGACAAGAGCTCACAGGATCAATTACCATTAAAGTATTTATAGAAAATACAAAGAGTGGCACATTTACAGCTATGGGAAAATGACTGAAGCTAAGACGACAGACCGAGACCAATAATAATTCTGATTTTTTCTTCGGATTTTATCAAGGATATCTAGATAATTAGGAGAACTTGACCATAAGTGGCAGCAATATTCTAAGCAAAGACGAATGGTAGACTTATAGATATGTGAGAGAGTCTCTGGAGATAAAAAAAAATTCCAGCATGACAGAGTGAATCAACATTCCTGGCATCTGACCTAGCGAGGGTTTCAATATAGTCATTCAACTTCATGTCATCCGAGAACGTTAGTCCAAGAAGGTGCAGCGAGTGACTCTCGTGGAGATTAATATCAGCCATGCTGATGGAAGATGATTAGTAGTGAGGTATGTGATATGAATGAAAGAGGGGATGATAGAAAGTGAGAATAAGGAGGATATATATATATATATATATATATATATATATATATATATATATATAGATAGATAGATAGATAGATAGATAGATATGTGTATATATATATATATATATACATATATATATATATATATATATATATATATATTTCAAACATGTAGTGTTGAATGTTAAAGACAACATAGTCTTACATATTTTCTTTTGAATTTTCTCATATTCTCTAATGAGACTTTTTATTTGAAAATAGTTCCGAAATATGTATTTTCCATACAATGACCTAGCGCTTTCGAACATCATTGTTCATCTTCAGGGTCAATATTTTAGTCAAAAATTTTTTTTTTTTTTTTTTTAAACAAACATTTGCCAATTATCTTGTAGCGTAATCATGTTGCTACTTTTTTACAAACTAAAAACGTTAAATTCCTTTTAAATTCAAAAGACGCGATGATGTTATATCACGTGCATGGCGTAGATTTTTATCATGTGACAGCGTGAAAAAGATTTCCAATACACAAGCCAAAAGATCGAAGAATACGCTACAAAATTTAAATATATTATAAACATTGCAATATATTACCAGATATATTATAATCTATACGATTAATAAGAGGTCTTTTTCTTTTAATATGTAATGCCTCTAAGATTTTAAGGCGTCTAATGTCTGTATGTTTATCTATAATTTTAGTATTTTCTACAAGTATTTTACGTATATCAGATTGCGTAAGGGAAACAGTATGTGACTTAATATGTTGTTTAATGGAGCTAGTATTATTTAAATGCAGAGTCAATCTTCTGGAGAGCCGGGTGGTTGTAAATCCAATATATGTATGTGGATTAGAAGAACATTCTTCCATGGGGCATTTAAACTCATACACAACATTGGTTCTATCAACAACTGCAGCAACTGGAGAATGATTATTACTCATTATCAGGTTAGACGTTTTAAATTTACTATAATATATATTAAGTTTTAAGGCCTTGTTGGAATCAACAGGAAACACATTATGGTGTATTATAGACTTAAGGGCCTTTTCATCCATGCTGTATTGTCTATGCATTTGTCCTCTGTAAAAGAGGTTAATTGCGGATAATTTTCTTGGTGTATCTCTTGTTAGGTCTGAGAAGTATCTATCAAATTCATTATCAACTAGATAGTTAGGAAAACCATTATTAATAAGGGTTTGCTTGATGTTAGTCAATTGTTTATGAAATATTTTATTGGTAGAAGAGATAAGTTTTGCTCTAGTAACTAGGTTAGAAATTATATATATATATATAGTCCTGGGTATTACGATGAACTACATCCTGCATGGGAGATTGAAGGATTTTAGAAGCGTGGAACCATCTTTTAATTGTTATTGTTCCTGACCCGTGGTGGTAGCATCTGTTAGGGTCCCAGCTATGGGCAAATAGTGCCTTTCAGGGCTGACCAGGCTTTTTAGTTTTATAGAACATGACTGGTCTAGGAGATAGAAAACAATTACACAAAAAGCCTGAGGTCTATTGCCTGCTTCGTCTGTGGCATTTATTCGCACCCACCGAGTGTATCAATAGTTCCGAAAAGTATAGATGGTTCTGCACAAGCCATCACCACTTTAATTAAATCACTTGTGTGGTTTTTTGGCGGTTTACCTTGATTCGTTCGTTCTTATCCAGACCTCATCCCACAATCCACACTCATGCTTCATATGTGGCCTCCTTTGCAAATCACTTGCGAGTCTTAAGTGCCACTTAAGATTACCTATCAATTAGTTAAGATGTCAGCTCCTCAAACGTCGAAACCGACGGGAGTGTCCATGAAATATATATATACATGTATATATATATATATATATATATATATATATATATATATATATACTCTTAAGTTGTGCTATATTTATGGGATAGAGTGCTTAATATCAGAGATAGAGCGTATGTACATATAAAAGTGAACATTGAAGTCAACACTTCGAGGCGACAGCTTGTTTCATGCTAGACGCAATTGTCAGGCCACCGTGAAACAGCCTGTCGTCTCAAAGTGTTTCCTTCAATGTTCACTTTTATATATATATATATATATATATATATATATATATATATATATATATATATATATATATATATATACAGGGTACGTAAGGTATCTGAGGACACCTTAAACACTTTTAGAAAAACACAAAATGAAACTGTTAAATCGTTGAAATTTACAATTTCTTGTAACAAAACAAATAAATCTAATATTAATCTACGTTTTATTCTATATATCCTCCTTCGGCTTCTATCACCGACTCAATTCGAGTTCGAAAGCGACTGCAATCTTTGATCAGGTGGTCTTTATTTATGTCGTCCATTGCTCGGGCTATTGCTTCCATCAGAGACGATTTGGTGTTATGAGGATGCTTATCAACTTCCTTTTCAATGACGGCCCACACGTAATAAGCCAAAGGATTATGGTCTGGTGAGTCAGGAGGCCATAAGTTTGGTGTGACATGATTATGAAAATTCTCGGCCATCCAATCCTGGGTTTTGATAGCTTTATGGGATGGTGCCGAATCTTGTTGGAAGACATAGGCCCTTCCATTAGCTACGTTGTCTATCCAAGGCTTAATAATGGTTTGAAGAGTCTCGACATAGGCATCTGCATTGACTCTAAGGCCCTGTGGAAAAAATGAGGAGTCATGATGTGCCCTTCACTGCTAACAACACCGAAAACCATCACTGTTGCTGGAAACTTCGTGTGCATAACAGTTGGAACTTCAGTGGGGTCCTCACATAGCCACCTATCATTTCTTCGATTGACTTTTTGATCCTAGTCGAAGTTTTTTTTATCGGAGAAAAACCAAAGACATTCCTGTTCTTCTGGATGCTTCAATTTGTTTAAGAGTCGTTTTGTACGCATTAAACGATTCTCTTCAGTTTTTGTTGACATGAACTGACCTCGCCTAAGAAAGTATGATTTGTATCCGAGGTCTTGATGAACAACATTCCTTATTGGTCCTTCAGGCACTTGAAGATCTTTGGCATTGATGTCCCAGGATTTTCGTCGATCATGCCATGCGCCCTTCTGACAAACTCGGGTGTTCTGAGTGAGTCAGAACGTTGGCAATGCTGTTTTCTCTTGCTCGTGGCCAATTCATCACCATTGTTTTTATTTAGCTCCTTTCTAAGATTGCAAACGAAAGATCTGGCGACTTTTAGAAATCTTGCAATTTCTGAATTGCTGTGTTTCGCTTTTATAGACACTATAACAGCGTGTCTTTTCATTTCATTAGTTATAGTAGTATCTGCCATGGGATCTTCTGAAAGCAAAAAACATTAATTAGTATATTTTTAGTTTAAATTACAAAAATATATGTGTCCTCAAATACCTTACGCACCCTGTATATATATATATATATATATATATATATATATATATATATATATATATATATATATTGACTTTTTCATTGACGTGTTTAGGATTGTACTGTTTTAAGGAAGTACCCACGCGAGAGTCTGTTATAGAAAATAGCAGTTCTTGGTATAATGATGTCTGAGTGAAATTCTATCCTCACATTTGAAATACGGGGGAGATGAGGAATATGGAGGAAATGTGGCTGATTCGACTACATGGAAGGAGCATGGCGTATCCTAGCTGAATATGTATAAAGATTGGAAATCATCTGAATATTTGCCATGTTCGAGATAGATGTTTATCACGCGCTTCCATACATTAAAAATATTACAGCTAAAATTAAGAGATAATTTATTACGACAAATATGGCGTGAGTAATTAATGGTAGGTGGGAGCTTTTTTTCAATAGATATATAGAAAAAGGACAAGAGAAATAGAAATTAGAAAAGGATCGTAATCGTAGAAAAGTATAGTATGAGTAGAGTAAAATAGGTAGGTATATATATATATATATATAATATACAAAAAAAGGAAGAAACTCAAAACAGAAAGAATGAAAGAAAGAAAGGAAAACGAACAAAAAATGGCAAGACAGATCAGAGAAATAAAAAAAATATTAAAGAAAAAGAAAAACACAAAGACAAACAATAAGTTAAAAGAAAAAATAAATAAAAGAGAAAAAAAGAAAAGAAAAAATTACATTACTTGAAAAGAATGAAAGGAAGTCAGAAACAAAGAAAAATAAATATATATATTATCTATCTATCTATTCTATCTATCTACAAATCTATCTTTCTCTCTCTCTCTCTCTCTCTCTCTCTCTCTATATATATATATATATATATATATATATATATATATATGTGTGTGTGTGTGTGTGTGTTCAAGGGAAGAAAAAGAAGAATGGGATGCAGGAAGAAAATCTGGGTACTGTCTATAGGAACAAGCGCGTGATTATAGCGGTAGACAGAAAAGAAAGAAAAAGATTAATAGCGAGGTATGAAGAGTGAATATACACAGGGTAAAAAGAAGGAATGAAGATAATAAAATAGGAACGAAGGCGTGTAAAGAGTAAGGTGAAAAAAAGAAAGTAGAAACATTAGAGAGTGATCCGGAGAAGTGACAGAAAGAAGGAGAAATCACCAAAACCAAAAGAGGGTGCGCTTTCGAACTCTGCTGGAGAACAACATTTCCTTTAAGTCTCCGGCAGACATAATTAACTGCTTAAAGAAAAAATAGGCATCAGATAGGGTCATTTACAAAATAACGTCTGGAGTAATAAGAAATTATGCCACATAAATAATCCATTGTCTCCTTATATATATATATATATATATATATATATATATATATATATATATATTATTGTATTATTATTATTATTATTATTATTATTTTCATTGAATATTTTCATATTCACGGACAAAGATTTTGGTGTCATTACTAAAAGGAAAAGAGAAAAATTACAGTGTTGATACATATTTATTCCGAGTAGACATATTGGGCGCATCGTTCAAATGAAATCTCAGCCGCTGGCATGTCAGTTTTGTATACTTTTTTGACGATTATATCCGGATGATGACGGAGTTGTTTAGACGCAATTTGTAGTTGTTTTGTTAATATTTTTGAAGAGTCTTCACTTCTGTCGTATTTATCCTTAACTGCCTCAGCCTTGAGTAAGTCGCGAAATTCTAGCGTTGTTGTGATCAGATGTTCTTCATGAACTTTGTCCATGCATTAATGTTCTTTCTTTTTATGTGGTGTGTCCTTTCAGGGCGTAGGCGATCACGACTCTCCACTTCCCCCTATCCCTTATAGCTCTCAATACGTTTCGTGCCTCTGCCAACTCTCCCAGACCACGTTCTGCTATCCACTTGCTTAAGCCCGCCAGATATGTCATGCGTTGCTCTCCCTTGTCTCTTTTCCCTCTATTCGGTCCATGAGTATTAGATACTCCAGGCCCTCCTTCCTCATTATGTGTCCCAGAAACTTTAACTGCCTCATCTTGATGTTAACTATACGCCTCCTCTTTGTGTGCATGCTCTCTAAGGCATCATCATTGCTCACACGCTCGGTCCATTAGCATCCTTCTGTAGAAGCACATCTCCGCTGGATTGAGGCTCTTCTTCTTCAAGGGAGGTAACTAAGTTATTGAAATGTCTAAATATTTCGTCTACATTATTTAATGAGACATGTCTTAATGAAAAATACTCCCAAAATAAACGCAATATATATATATATATATATATATATATATATATATATATATATATATATATATATGTATACATATATATATGTATATATATATATATATATATATATATATATATATATATATATGTGTGTGTGTGTGTGTGTGTGTGTGTGTGTGTGTGTGTGTGATCGTTTGATTGATAGATGCAGTAGGCCGCGTAAAGAGATGCAGGAGATAAACAACAACAACAACAACAACAACAACAATAATAATAATAATAATAATAATAATAATAATTATTATCATTATTATTATTATCGAAAAAATGTCGAAATAGAGGGACCTGGAGATCGAGATTAACAGGAGGTGGGGAATGAAGACTGAGACTGTAATAATATTAATCGGAGCTCTGGGCCTAGTGAGGAAAGAAATGGACAATTTTACTAAGTGTTCCTAGGTAGCATCAATATAAAAGTTGGCCAGAAGATCGCCCTACTAAGAACATCTAATATATTAACAAAAGTGCAACCAGTAAAATAACAATTCTCCTATAGTGCCTAGGGACCATAGTTTGAACCCAGCTCTACAGGATACAAAGAGGTAACCATAACATACACATTTTTTGTCTAATTGTTTGTTATTCTTTTGTTATTTTTTCATTATCTATATTTCTTAAATTCCCCCCACACCGCCAACGGAACCTTCCGTCCATTTTTATTTCTAGGCATTATGTATCTCTGTCGATGTGTTTATATATATCCATGTCTGTTTATATATATATATATATATATATATATATATATATATATATATATATATATATATATATATATATATATATAAAAGTGAACATAGAAGTCAACACTTAGAGGCGACAGTCTGTTTCATGCTAGATGCAATCGTCAGGCCACGAGTGCTGTTATTTTTCTCGGCTATTTATATATTCGGGTCAGTGGTGCATTGTGGGTAGTCTATTTTACCGGTTATTTTACCGAAAGTCGTTTATTTGTGCATTTATTTATTTGGGTTAAATTATTTTGCTTGTTTTTATTTATTTTTATTTTTATTTTTTATTTTTATTTCTTATCTTATATAATAAATTTTTACTACGTTAATAAGAACACCGATAAAAATAAAAATAAAATAAATATATAATTTATTTATTTTTTTTATTTTTATCGGTGTTCTTATTAACGTAGTAAAAATTTATTATATAGCTTATTTAATAGTTTTGTTTTGGTTTGGGAAGATAATTAAAGCTATTTGTTCAATTTAGGGGTTGATTGTTGTAGTTTGTTCTAACTATTATTTTGGCGGGAAAAGTTTTAATTTGTTTATTACTTCATGTATTTATTTGGATTGATTATCTTTATTTGTTTTTTCTAACGGCTAGTTTATCGGTATCGGTTGTTAGTTTACTTATATATTTGGATGTATTTAGATCAAGTTATTTTAATTGTTATTATTTATTTGTTATACTGTATTTTATCTCTTTTTTAAGTAACGTAGTATATTATTTTTTTATTCATTTTTTATATCGTTATATAACAGTTATAGCTATTTTTTCGTCCGATTTTTGGTTTGATTTTTATAGTATAACTCATATTTTGGTCATAATAGTTTGCTAATTTGTTTATTATTTTCTTTATTTATTGATTTTGTTTCTTATTTTTATTCTATTTCGTCTATTCAAACAGGTGTGATTTGGTAATTTGTTTGATTTATTTATTTTGCTTATTTTATTGTCATTTTGTTTATTTATTTATTTTTTTTCCGTTTTCGATTTTAAGTAACGTAGTAAAAAAATTTTTTTCATATCTGCATTTTGAGATGAGCTCGGATCTTTTATTTAATAATTTATTTTGGTCTGGGAATTTAATGATAGCTATTTTTTTCCTCCAAGCAAAGTTTGCAAGTTTTGATTGGTTGTTGTAGGCTGATGATCTTTTCCTTATTTTCCAAGATATTTTTGGTGTGGTGTGCGTTTTGTTTTTAATTTCCCAGATATACTTAGAAAGCATTGTACTGTTCGCATATTTACTATTTGTGAAAGATGTTTTGTGTACATAATTTCTTTGTTTCCAGGGTCTTATCTTCATTATCTGGTGAATTATGTGGTGAATTATCGTGGTTTGGTATATTACGTAGTTTTGTAAACAATTAACTTTTAAGGGACATTCGTTCTTTATTCTACAGTTGCACGTGGATTTAATTTGTTGGTGTGGTTTGTTGATAATTATCCTGTTGCGCTTTGTTATTATTTGTGCCATGTTCTCGGTGCAACTGTAGCTGATTTTTACTGTGTTTTTGTTGAATATTTTGTGCATGATGCTTGATTCCGGGGAGTGTTTGTGTAAGAGTTTGAAGAATATTTTTCCTAGGTTTGTTTTTACGTTGTTGCTGTACGGCGGGTTGAACCATATAATATTTATTTTACTGTTGGCCTTTTTTGTGTTCTGTGGTGAGTATATGAGTGTTGCTGGGAATCCGCTATCCTTTAGGGCTGTTTTGTATTCTTTCTTAGCTTTGTTAAATATAGATTCATTGAAGGAATTTTCGGAAAGCCTGCGGTTAATCGAGTTTGGTATCTGTTTGATAATTGAAGGCGGGTGGTTGGAAGATGTGTGTATATAGAGTGGTTTATCATTGGGTTTTCTGTATGGTTTGAATGTGCCTTTTCTTAATTATATACATATGTATATAATTATATATATATACTTGGTGAAAAACAGCAAAATTATACACATCGTATAATAGAATAATTATCCATCGCACAAAAGATTTAATATCTAAAAGGCAGGACACTAACTGTGTTTCTTTTTTCGAGTTTTCAGATAAGACATTTAGTCATTTTGACACTATTTTTCGTATGAATGACAGAAAACCGTTTAACTTATTCAGCTAAAAAGAGAACGTGTTAAATGTCAGACCCAATATGTTCCCAATTGTGCAATGATGAGAGGAGAATTATCATTCAGGCCTTCACTAATGGCACCGACATTCATAGTCTGGCTTCAATCTTCAAAGTCCATTCAAGAACAATCAAGACAACGGTGAATAAGTTTAAAAACAGGTAACAATAGAGAGAAAAAATTGGATCAGGAGGTCACAACAGGAGGAGGGATCATCATCTAAACTTAGAGCTTAATATATCAATTAGAAAAGATCCAACTCAATTCATCAGACGTTTGGCAGGTGAGAGATGAGTTTCAGCTTTGACAGTCCGAGGACCAGTGAAAAATCTTGAAAATGAAATCGTACGTGAAACTTGTGTGGCACTTGTTACTCCAGAACATAAATTTAGAGATTTAGAGAGAGCGAAGAGACTCTTGAATAAGTTGAAAAATGATCCTAGAATAATATATATATATATATATATATATATATATATATGCGTGTGTGTGTGTGTGTGTGTGTGTGTGTGTGTGTGTGTGTAAAAACTTCCGATGCTTAGCTGTGATTAATTAATGATGAACATGTAATTTTCGTTTCTGATCGATTTCATTACGATTCTTCTTTTAAGCTTACAGATCAATTATATATTTTTATTGCTCAAATTTGAGTCCAGTAGTGTTATAAAAACCTCGGAGAATTCCAGTAAGATATCCTTAATTATTTCCAAGATACAACGGTTTAGATCATAATCTAACAATTAGATAATATTTCAGTTACAGAATTTGGACAATTTTGCTGTTATATCCGGTATATATATATATATATATATATATATATATATATATGTAATAACTAATAATAAAGCTGAAAAGGAAGTAGAAACGCTCACTTCTTATCGAAGGTCGACTAAGAATTTCGAAAGTTATAAATTCTGATCGGGACTCTTGACAACAACAACAACCACAATAATAATAATAATAATAATAATAATAATAATAATAATAATAATGCCAAATCAGTCGGTTTTCGATCCTGTTTTGAGCCAATCGTATGTCTCGCCACACTGATGATCTGTGATACAGAACTTTGTCTGACTATCTATCTATCTATCTATATATATATATATATATATATATATATATATATATATATATATATATTCAGTTGTATGGATATGAGTTGTGACCCTAGGTTTCACACTTTGGCGACCATCAATCAAACTGATTTATTTTTTAATATATATATATACATATATATATATATATATATATATATATATATATATATATATATATATATATATATATATATATGTAATAACTAATAATAAAGCTGAAAAGGAAGTAGAAACGCTCACTTCTTATCGAAGGTCGACTAAGAATTTCGAAAGTTATAAATTCTGATCGGGACTCTTGACAACAACAACAACAACAACCACAATAATAATAATAATAATAATAATAATAATAATAATAATAATAATAATAATAATAATAATGCCAAATCAGTCGGTTTTCGATCCTGTTTTGAGCCAATCGTATGTCTCGCCACACTGATGATCTGTGATACAGAACTTTGTCTGACTATCTATCTATCTATCTATATATATATATATATATATATATATATATATATATATATATATATATATATATATATATATATATATATATATATTCAGTTGTATGGATATGAGTTGTGACCCTAGGTTTCACACTTTGGCGACCATCAATCAAACTGATTTATTTTTTAATATATATATATACATGTATATATATATATATATATATATATATATATATATATATATATATATATATATATATATATATATATATATATATATGAAAGCTCTAACTGTAGAATTCATAACATAATTTACCTCCTAGAATGCACGCTATGCAAGAAACAATATGTAGGAACATCTGAATGGGCCTATCACTACATAATTTTCGCAATCGAATTAAGTCGGCATCCCATGAAAGGTTATTACCTGTAAAACAACATTTCCGCCTACAAAAACACGATTTTAAAACCCATACCAAATTCACTATAATTGAGAGAATAGAAACGTTCAAAGCAGATAACATTAGAAAGATTTTAGAATGACATGAAAATAAGGGGATTCGGCTTTTAAAAACGCACTATCCAGACGGGGTTCATCGCAAATTTAACAATATAGATAGTATTAATATATAAGCCCACAGATCAGGACCTACCCACATTTCTCACCCACACAAGACAGACGTGCTTGGGGAGGTGTTGATGCCTCACAGTTATACACACACCCACACGAATATACACACTTACACACATCATACTCCCTCCATAACTCTGTAGTTCACTGCTACTAACAGGCAGAATATTTTTTCTCTTGATGATGGCCTTGTTGGCCGAAACTAGTCGAGGAATCTAACTGAAATAATAAAAAAAGAAAGAATATTAATATACAAGATTTAAACTTTTTACATTTTTTATTGTTCAAAACATATAGATAGATAGATAGATAGATAGATAGATAGATAGATAGATAGATAGATAGATAGATAGATAGATGGCTTTATGAGCGCGAATACGCATTTTTCATAAGTTGAAATACAGATGAAAGCTTGCAAGTGTCCAAACAATGCCGAGTAGGAGAAATATTTTTAAAAATAAATAGATTCTGTTATACCTCTGATAGGTATTTTCGAACGAATAAAAGTACCTTTAAAAGTTAAGAGACGCAATAGCAGAATAAGACTTCGGTGAGTTGCGTACATAGCCACCGGGATGTGACATCAAGGCGTCATCAGGACGGACGTGTGTAAATTGAATTAGAAATGGGCACGTTATCTGCTATTTGAAAATGCGAGAGCCTTTCGGGTATCTGTCAACGCGTTTGCGTACGCAGATAAAGAGAGGAAGTCGTTGTGTATACATACATATATACATTATATATATATATATATATATATATATATATATATATATATATATATATATATATATATATATATATATATATATATAAGTACAGGGTTGGTATAGATGGAATAAAATTCCGATAACCAAAAACACCATTCTTAAAACAGGGCTAAATACAAAGTATAGCAAATAATATTTATCCAAAAGTTATAACATAAGCATATTATATTATCACTACAAATAAATAAACTTTGTATAAATTGATGAAAATTACTGGACGAATTTTTATTTCACTTTATATATATTTTATATATTTCTTATATTTTTAAATATTGTTTTATAAAACTAAGTAGCTGATTTATATATATATATATATATATATATATATATATATATATATATATATATTAGGCAGTAATCCTTCATTTATGCTGTTTCATTTCAAGACAGACAAGCGACTACGAATAAGCTTTTTATTTAATTTTACAAGTGTTCGAGCAAGTGTTTAGATCTAATTAAACACTTGTTCGAACACATGAAAAATTAAATAATAAGCTATATTCGTAGTACCTTATCTGTCGTATTAATGAAACGTGAGATATATATATATATATATATATATATATATATATATATATATATATATATATGAGCGGTACTTATTATAAGGTCCTCAATATCAGAGATAGCGCTAACATATTTGGTTGGATTGATGTAAGTTTGTTATATATATATATACACTAAGTTTTTTTTTATTGTCATCAATTATATAAACTTTAATTATATTACAAGAAACTAAACGTTACTTAAATATTCGTCTGTTCACCTTACATGTCACGTTCTTTTTCCGGGCGTAAACCATCATGGCTCTCAAAAAATTCCGTATCTTCCTTCCTGTTTATTTATTATCTCAGCCGATCTTAAACCAAATTGAGGAGAAGCAGAAAATGATTGTATCGGCTGTGCACTTAACTCGCTACAATATTTATCTTGCTTCCAATAACTTCAATTATATACTTTTTTTATCAATAATTAATAACCATATATTTTTAAGGCACAACGCCAAACAACATAGCGCGGTTTATACTCATTTATTGCTAAACATATTCCAGCCGTCCTGGGTATGACGATAAACTACGTCCAACACCAAGACCACTGATCAGGAGTTTTGAGGAGCGTGAAACCATCTCTTGATTGCTGGTGTTCCCAGTTCTACCCTGACCCGGAGTGGTAGAACCTGTTAGGGTCCCTGCTATGGGCAAATAATTAAATCCTAAACTGAAATAAAAAGCCTTATGAAAGTATAAAAATAGGTTTTAATACCAGAAATACTTTGTAAAAAATTATTACCAGAAATAAAATTTTTAAGAAAAATAACTATTACCAGCAATACATTTTTTAAAATAATATTACTAGCTATACATTTAAAAAAAAATAATATTACCAGAAATAGATTTTTGACAAAACAAAATATTTCCAGGAAAACATTTTGCCGGCATTAAATAAGCCATTGAGGTTGATATGCCACAAAACAAAACAAACCAAAGCAAGTGTGTAATTAAAAAAAAACTTTTTACGAAAATAAAACCATCCAAGATTGTAAATTTCCTAAAGGAAGTTGGACTGTACTCAAAAATATGAGTAATTGAAAAATGTTTCAAATATATATATGTATACATACCCACCTTTTTTACCAAACTATCGCTATGAATCTATTTCAAAAATTTTGTTGCCATTAAATGACCCACTGAGGTTGATATGCCATAAAAAAACAACCAACCAACATATTCCAGATATTCTTTGTAGCTGCTGAGTTAACCACATTCTAGAATATACCCGGGTAGATTTGAGCCTTGTCCAAAATAGCCTCACTAGCCCACTTTATGCTTCAAGGTATGCAACACCCTGGTCTAAACTGTGTCCACCTTATATTAAATGATTTAGAACCTCCCTTTTACCTTTTTACTTATTTGAACGATAAACATCATCTTATGTGATGACACCAGTTTACAATGTTTTCACGATGGCTGATTCGAACTAATTCAGTATTGATCAGCTCTCCATGTTTCTAAAAAGGGAACTAGCCATGTTCCATTAATAAAACTGTTCCTTAAATTGAAAGTACTTTAGACTATGGAAATTTGTTTATGACGAAATTAAATTGTTTCTTGAATACTGCCCTCACAATACAGCAATGGCTGCTCATTAGCTTTGTACGCCTTACATCTGCGCTAAAACTTAACTCACTAATTATTCATTTAATTTTTATTTCTGTTTTTTTCTCTCCTCCGCCAATAAAAGTAGGTAGGTTCGCCTATCGTCCGGTTCACATTCCTTCCTCGTCTTTCGAATAGAATTATAGGTTTTTATATTGTTTCATGTTCAGGATTGAGTTTCCGGTTCCTTCTAAAGTCTATTTCAGCTCTATACTACTAATTGTTCTTACTTACGCTAATACAATTCCACTGAGTAACCCTCTACTTTGAATAGCTCTTGCGCCTTGTATTGGGTGAGCATTAGCCAAAACCAAAAACAAGTTCAATGCCCCCAAATCCATGCATTGAATATTGCTGCCATATCTGATGTGGTGCTTCTGCTGTGTACTTGATATAATTCAAATCGACCAAACATAGAAATGAATACAATATGCGAACCAGTAACAAGGAGTGCCAGAGAAAAGCGATAACAACAACAAAAATTGCAATATGAGCTCTGGTAAAAACATAATTGATAACAGCAAAAAATTGCAATATGAGCACTGGTAAAAAATGATTACTAAAGACATTAGGTTTATAATACCCAGAAATTCATAAACCGATGTCCTCAAGGATACATGGCGCAGTGGATAAAGGCGTTGGTTAGATCTATTGATAAGACAATGGTTTCATTAAAACTGTTAATTTAAATTACGCTTCAATTTCGAATCTTTTTTTTAATTTGCAAATAGTTTTTCTTTAATTATTGATACTTTTTATCACAAATTTTGGATAGGGATACACCAAGAGTGGGAGTTCAATACCCAGTTAAGGCAGTGGAGAACTTGGAGAGGGGAATTAACAGGAGATAACTGACATCCATTAAACATGGCACGTGGAACTAGAACAGTCTACCCCAGCGAGCGAAATAAAGGGTTCGATCAACATTCTTTCGGAACTGAAGAAAGCCGGAGCGTAGAACGGCCGAAAGTTGTAATAAATATGGCGACAAAGATAACAAAGATGAGGACAATAGTCAGAATAATGTAAATAGTGTACATAATGCCTCATCTCAGAAATATAGGCTGATAATTGAA
>OZ038484.1:100841791-100861791 GCA_964036315.1 Acanthosepion esculentum
ATATTTTCCGCCCTCTAAACGTCCCCTCACATACGGGATGTGGCGAGTCTCACACTGCTCTATTGTTATTACCAATGGAAAATGTTCGGAAGAACTACATTCCTTGGTTCCGCCAGATCTGACCATCACGTCTTGGACACAACATGCCACTTACATAGTAGAAAATCACGCACATTCTCCCGGCGTTTCATCGACGAGAAATAAGTTCCGCTCAAACAGCTTCTCCTTGAGAACCATTGCCTTGTGGAACTCCCAAGAGGATGTTTCCCCGATCACTACAATCTTAACCTGTTCAAGTTTAGAGTTAAATGTTACCTTCCCTTCCTATACATGTAAGCTCCCCCTTACTGTAACCCTCTATATCGAGTGGCATGCTAGATTTGTACTGGGTGAAAAAAAAAGTAGTATGTGTTTAATTCGTTTTCATACCCTTGTAAATATTAGGAATTCACTTCAAACACTTTCGCCCGGCAAACGAAATAAATATTGTTTAAAATGAGACGGAACGCGTACTCAAATACGACTATTCGTTAAAAATGAAGCTTTAAATAATGAAGATAGATTGGTTTAAAATAAATGCATATATCTATCAAATTCTTTTATATAATGCATATATGTTCTCAGACACTTATGTAGGTGTGTGTTTGATGCCTGCGTGTGTCTATGCGTGTAATATATATATATATATATATATATATATATATATATATATATATATATATATATGCAGGGCTTGGACAAAATAATTGGAACAGGTGCAAATTCCACTAGTATATTTCAAAGACCTATTATATTAAGAACTTTAACTAAAACTTCGTAATTGCAGGTTATATATATTATAAATAAGTTTATTTATCTAATTTACTCTCTTTGTCTTATTTATTTTTAGAATTTAGTAAAATTTAAGATAAATGCATGACCTCTCCGAGTTCGAAAAAGGGCAAATTATTGGAGCTCGCATGGCAGGAGCCTCGATCACTAAGGTTGCTAAACTGTTGGTTTTTTTCAAGAACTATGACACAATTCGAGAAACAGGGAAAAACCGCTAGCAACCGGGCCGGACTTGCAAATTTACTGACAAGGACTGATGTGCATTGAAACACAATGTGGCAAAAAATCATCAGACGACTGCGGCCAAAGTGACTGCTGAGTTGAATAATCATCTGAATAGTCCAGTTTCTACTAAAACTGTTCATCGTGAGCTCCATAAATCTGCATATCATGGAAGAGCCTCTGTAAGGATACCTCTTCTCTCCACTCGCAACATTCGAAAGAGGTTGAAGTGGTGCAGAGATCACAATATATTTATTTTGTAAAAATTACAAAATTGTGGCACAAGGCCGAAGGGGGAAGTGGGGAAAAGGCTGATCTTTCACGAGCTATCCTATTCCTAGGTAACCACAATCATGACCCATTCATTCATTAAAATTACACATTCATCACAAGAACTCATCCATCACCTTTCAATCCTGCACACACCATAATACCACAAATACACAAGGGTCCTACAAAACACCCCATGAATTAAAAATTTTAATGTTCATATATATATATACATAAAAGTTCCATGATACATGAAATGATGGGGAGGGGATATGATCCCCGACAAGAAACTCAAAATGTCAACCAAAGACAAAACGAAAACAAAATAATGTCAGTAGGACCCGTCCACCCCTCAAAATAATAAGAATGGGGAGGGGAAAATAAATGACGGAATGGGAAAATCAAAAGCTGACTCAGTCGAGATCAAAAAGGGGGACAAAAAACAAACTGGGGAGATTTGGAATCTCGACATGAATCATAACAGAAGAAAAAGCCGGAAACAGGTCGGGAAAAAGACTTATTCACATTAACTAGGAACACAAAATAGTGTCTAACTTAACCGGGGGGGGGTAAACAGGAAACCGCCCCGTTGCATTAAGGGGACTTAAAAAAGAAAATCAAGTCCCGTCCACACGGACCAGGCTCGCCTCAGTCACCCACCTTTCATTGAAATCTGTCGAATTCAAACGCTTTCGATCAGATCTGATTTTCACCTTAAGCTGATGCTTAAAGAACAAAATCAGATCCTGATACGAATAACGAATGTTTCGCAAGATTCCATCCTTTCGCGTCATCCACACGACCATTCTAGCCACGGCTAGCAACATAAAAACCACCATCTGTTTTACGCCAGAGAACGGGGGGACATTGTCACACGTGTACGCGAGATCGATGGAGCTGATCGGGAGCAATGCGAGCCGTCAAATCGCCGACATAATCCCAGAAAGTGCGCACCTGAGGACAATGGTAGAAGGCGTGCGATGCCGTTTCCTCTAAACCAAGGTCTCACCGATGACAATCTGGCAAATCTGCCTCGCCCCATCTGAAGAGTAAGTCATTGAGAGGTGGCACGTTCCGAATCAATCGCCAGCTAAGCAAAAATTCAGGGTTACTGAGATAATTCGCCGTTGGCGCCTAAGACCAAAAAGAGTGCAACTCTGATGCCGACAAGCCGAGTCGGCCACACAGAGGTTCCTTCGCGACCCCCTCCACTAATTCATGATACAATAGTCTCCGGTGCCGAGAAAGGTCACTGGACCGAGGAATGACCTTCAAGGCCGACCGACACTCACTGAAGAACCTCGACAACGTACCACAACCGCGACGGCGCTTACCCCAAGATATGGGGGGAGTGATAGTAAGGCTAGGGAATGCGTCCCCAACAATCGGCGCCAAAATCGTGTCCTCCATCAAAACTCGGCGCAGGAAAGCCAAATCTTGAGGAATGGCGATGACTCGCCAGGAGTGGCAATCCCGCCCCCCCCCATGACACGGACGCTGGTAACAGGCTTCTTTACGGACACAATGCTTGCGACCACCCCACAAGAGGGTGAACAACAAACGCTCGATAACCTTCATACGTTTCCTATAAAGAGGACGTACAGCCAAGCGGTAAAGGATGAGGGGAAAGACGTAAGTGGCACACGCCTCAGCCCTACCCTTTAAGGACAACCCTATTCGAAGCCAAGTCTGAACCGACGCTCTGACCGTTGCCTGTACTTCTGACCAATTCTTCTTCAGCTGGAGTCCGGGCCCGAACCACACCCCAAGCATGTGGACGGGTCCATCAGTCTAGCCGAAGGGCCCCGGAAGCACGACCCCCTTCCAAGCACCTAACCGCAAGCCGGAAGACTTGTTGCGGTTAATCTTGGCCCCTGTCACCTTCTCGTACCGTTCAAGCGCCTTCTGTATCACCTCAATGTCACTGCGGCACGACACGAAGATGGATACGTCATCGGCGTACGCAGAAACTCTGGCTCGAGCACTATCAGGGAAAACGGCTATTCCGCGTAGGGCCGAACTGCACGCCCTGTTCCTTAACTGGCGAAGGAAGGGCTCCAACGCGAAAGCATAAGGGCGACAGTGGGCGCCCCTGTCGGACCGACCGAGACAGCGCAAAAGCGCTCGACTGCCTTCCGTTCACCTGTACTACCGCACTGGGGGAGCGATACAGGAGGCTAATCCACCTGCAGAAGTCGCGTTCGAATCCGGCGGCCTGCAGGAAAGCAGCCAGGTACTTATGGTCGACCCTGTCAAATGCCTTGGACTGATCCAAATTGATCAGCGCGGACTCATCGTCGTCTTTTACACCCTCTATGATCGTGATCGTGCAGGTTGCTTTGAATTGTTCGTCCCTTCACAGCACAAGTCTACTCAGGTCCCTACAAGCTCTGGACAACTGACCTCTCCGTCAGGATCTTGGCCCAAATCTTTAACTCTGTGTTTAGCAGTAATCATCTAAATCCCGCCCAACACCCTTGCCCTTTTTCAACAGCATGATCACACCCCTGGAAATCCGGTTGGGGATGGACCCCTGCCGGAACCAGTTGTTGAACACCACTGTCAAAATCGGGACAAAAATGTGCGACAGCCTCAAATACATTTCGTAGGGCAGACCATCAAGTCCCGGAGACTTGCCTCTGCCGACCTTCTTCATTGCCAAGTAGACTTCGCCCTCAGCGATCTCACCCTCGAAGCTAGCTGCGAAACTCATCGCCACTGAGTTCAGGCTCCTTGGTAAAACGGCTCTCGAAATGCCACCGAAACGCCTCGCACATATCCCTGGTCGACCTCAGAGCACGCCCCTCCCGGGTAGTGACCTCGCGAATGTATCTATCGGAACCTCGACGGATCTCTTCGTTGCGCAATTCTGCGCCCATGTTCACGGTTTCGTTAGACATCTTGTTTAACCTATGTCTAACTACCTGACCCTGATAGCGCTTGCTAACCTCACGCTTCAGGGCCCGCCTAGCTACGGCTATCTCTAGGGAATCCCCCAGCCACCGACCGGGACAGACTATCCTCTAGAGTCTTCACCTTTTCAGCCTTATCTAGAGCGAGACGTTGGCTAAATTCAGTGGTGAAGGACCTAATCCTATCTTTAATCTTATCCCACCACTTACTCCCTATAACCGCCACCACTAATTCCTGCTGCACTAATCTAGTTAGCTGTTGCTGAAAGTCCCACCTATCCACTAAGGACAGATTGAACTTCCAATGTCCAGCCATTCTAGGCCTAGCACCTAACACCATCCAGGCACAGACGAGTCTGTGATCTGAATAGTCTATCCGGTGGAACATGGGACAATCTAGTAAATCTAGATCGACACTTCTTACTAACATTCTGTCCAGGTAGCTGGCTACCTGGAGAGACGGCCAACTACGAGCCCACGTCCACATCTCCTCTCTCGGATGATCGACCCGGTATCTATCGACGAGCCCGAATTCGCCGATCAGATCAACAAGGCTACGATCGCCCGATGCCTTCCCGCTAGCTCCCCGCCCCCTACCTATCTTTGGGTCCAGGACGGCATTCCAGTCCCCCATTAAGACTAGGCGCGACGAATCAACCAGGAACGGCCCCAACTGACGGAAAAAGTCGACACGCTCACTCTGGTAGTTGGGCGCATAAACCGCAACGACCCGAAACGAACCACTGCTCACGGCAATATCAGCCACGATCAAACTGCCCCTGCGCCAACATGAACAATGTCCACTCTCAAACCCAGTGAACGTTTAACTAACAAGGAAACACCTCTGGTCAGCTGGTCCCAGTAAGCTGAATAGACAACAATGTCGCTAGACAGCACACGAACATCAACCTCGCAAACAAAGTGTGTTTCCTGGATCGCACCTACATCCAATCCAAAGGACCTGAGATCACAAAGCAGGCGGGCAGCCTTACCCCGATCTCTCAGACCCCTCACATTCAGGCTGGCTAGCTTGATTGACATAATTTAAGACTGAGTCCCTTAAACGTAGACTGGCCGGAAATCTGCTGGTTTCAGGACCCCGACTGATTGTCCCAGGCCCCCTGTACCCAACTTCGTCGCTATCCGACCTTCTGTGACAATCCCGCCGACGTCCATAGGTTATGTTAGTTTAACTACCCTATATACCGAGGGATGGAGTAAAACGGGTACCCTCCATGCACAGAATTTGGAGACTTTATTTAAATTTGCTGAGCGTAGCTCAAAAACACTAATATTTGGAAATACATCCCCACATTCGAATAAATGATTCCAAAATTTTAGATAGCTCCCCGTATCCCTGATAAAAGTAATGACCCCAGGAGCCTCAGGAAAATTACGGGTTTCCTCCACAGACTTATTGTCAACGGTGGTTAATTTAAACAGTGGACCTAGAAGGGCTTTTTTCTGCGCCGATAAGTCCTTCTCTAGCTCCTTTCTGTCTACTTTACATATTAAATCTGGCCCAGGGAAATATTTCTTTTTTTTTTTCTTTTTCTCCTGCTCCTTCCCCTTAACTGGGTTGGGCGGTTAAGAGGTGGACACGTGAGTGGGGGTAGATATTGAACTGACGGAGGAGGTGGATGGGGTGGGGGACGGAGCAAGAGAAGGGGAGGAAGAGAGACTCCTTGCTTTAGGGACTAAAACAGGACTTGCATCAGGGGATGAAGGGACGGATATGGACCTGGTTTTTCCGATGTAACTGTCTGCCCTACTTCGTCTGGCGTGTTCATGGTTGGACACATCTTCCTCCTCTGCCTCGTCCCTACTCCTCTTCAATGCTGAGACACGAAGGTGGACGCATTACTTCCACCTCCATGTCAGATTGCTGCTGCTGCTGCCTTTCCTGCTCTTTTTGTACTTGTTGTTGTACTTGTTTGTTTTTTTTGCTGATGCTGCTGTCTTTCTTGCTCTTTTTGTACTTGTTTTGGTTGCCGTTGCTGCCTTTGCGGCTCTTTTTGAGCTTGTTTTTGTTGCTGCTGCTGTTTTGTGGGCTGGTTTTTCTCCCCCTTCAAATGCTGCTCCTGTGCTTCCTTTGGCCTCTCCTTGTGTTGTGGCCGCTTTCGGGTAGACAGCTCATCCCGTCCTGGAGAAGTGGGCACATCTACAGCTTTCCGCCCTTTAACTTTCTTCCACTTCCCTTCCGGGGCCTCCTCTGTTGCTTCTACTTTTGCTGTTAGTGTTGTTGTAGAAGCTGCTGCTGCTGGTTGGGGTGAAGGCTGCGAGTTCTTTGCGGTGCACACCTTTGACATGTGGCCCACTACCCCGCAAGCCCAACAATACGGTTTGCGCCCCTCCACAACTACCAGCATTCGTCTTTTCCGGCATGTTAATGTATTGGGCACATCTCTTGTGGTTAAGTGTTACGTATAACACCATATCTCCGGTGGCAATTCCGGCCTTACTCTTGACAGACGTGACTTAATCTACGGGTCCGAACTGTGAAAAGAATCCTCCAATTCTGACTTCCCCGATATCAACAGGTACACCATGCACCGTAATTTTTGTGCGTCGGGTACCCATGTACTCCGTTTGGAGTCTTAACGTTGCTGTCGTTAATATCTTTCCGGCGAGAGCTTTCGCTTCTTGTTCTGTTGCAAGTAACAAGTCCCACGTAGCATTTCTTCTTCTCGCAAGAATATTCGGAGCAATGTGTAGGCTTTTAACCGCCTCTTCCATGGTTTCCCTGCTGACCCCAATCAATTTCCGATTTTTTACATCGGTGGTCAGCATGGAAATTGTTCTTGTATTAATTGCATCTAGGGCTTCTGGTATGGTAACAAATTCATTGCCCTTGATTAATTTTTCGTACATAACTCGCTGTTCTTTAAAGTACGACGAGTATTTCTTTGGCCTGTTTTCCAACCAGGTACTTTTTTTTTCGGTGACTTATTTTCTGTATTCACCTGCAGTGAATTTGACTCTTCAGCCATGGTGGAATATATCACCACAGCTGAATAAATATTGGTTTTCCTTATAAAAGAACAAATTTTACAAAAGACAAAATAAAGTAAAAATCCAACTAAAGTCAAACGTGCACAAATGTAAACAAAAAATAAATAAAACCGAAACGAAACTGAAATAAAAACGTGAGGGGGGTAAACAACAGAACAGGGAAACAAACTTAAATAAAATAAAATGAAAAAATGAAAAACAAATAAATAAAAAAGAAAACGGAAAAATTCAAGAGTTCAAAAAAATAAAAGGTGAGTAACTTAAGAGTTTATTTTTATTAAGCCGGGCAAACTTGTGCGAGACTAAAAGAAAAATAACACGTAATCAATCGCTCCACGAGGATAGAAATGACAATGGTTCAGAGGTCACAAGGCCTGGCCTGCAGACTAATTGAAGCAAGTTGTATTCTCAGACGAGTCCAGTTTTTCTCTTTTCCCAACTTCAGGGCGAGTTTATGTTTGGAGGCAGCCCAAAGAAGCTTACAACCCGGTGGATTAGTGATAGTTTGGGCCGCCATATCATAGAAATATCCCGGTTCAATGGTTTATTTATTCCCTGATGGTGACTGCATCTTCCAAGACGATAATGCTCCAATACATAAAGCTCGAGTGGTTACGATTTGGTATGAAGAGCATGAAAGTGAGCTAGAACACATGGAGTGGCCTCCCCAATCTCCAGACATGAATATTATTGAATATTTGTGGTGGATTTTGGAGCGACAAGTTAGGAGCTGCTATCCTCCATCGTCGTCTCTTAAAGAGCTAGAGCAGGTGTTAATGGAAGAATGGATGAAAATTCCTCTGGATGAAGTTAGGAAGCTGTACGATTCCATTCCTAGACTTGTTAAAACTGTATGAGAGGCTAAAGGAGGACCAACTCCATATTAAATAAATTTTCTTTGAATTTAACAAGTGTTTCAATTATTTTGTCCAACCCTATATATATATATATATATATATATATATATATATATATATATATATATATATATATATATATATGAACAAGGTCAGATAATCCTGTCAATGTATTTCACTGAGTGAATCCAGACCCTGAGTTCTTGATGACAAATCAGAGAAGTGTTCTCTATAAGATAGTTGCCCGAGAGAAAAAAAACACAGAGAGGCATAAAAATACAGGAATCGCTTGCCGCGTCGCGAAAAGGAAGGTTCACGCATGCAAGCCGATTAGACCATTCAACCCTCACAATCCCACGGTTCTGCCAACTGCTAAAATCGTTTCATAGTTTCATTTCGTGGATAACGAACAGGTAAAGAATTATAATTTTAAGTCACAAGCGTTTGATTGGAAGAAGCTGCACCCTGAGAACGAATCTGGTGCCTGGCCTGAGATGCCACGCTACCATTCCGAGACGTAGAATCATTCTTTGACAACGACCACGAAAAATTCAACCTTCGGCAGAGAGTGAAAAATATATATGAGAACCGTGTTGCGGGATGGAAAACGCGTTTCTTTCATGGATTTCAAATAGCCTGCTGAGACTGTTAATGTATAGTCATCCACAGACCGACTGTTTCGCTGTATCGCAGCTCTTCAGTGTGGCTAGACGTCCAATTGCTTCGAGCCACGATTGAAACCCGACCGATTTAGCATCAGTCAAACATCCTACCGCTAGGCTATCGTCGCACGTCAGAAAGAAAGGGAAATTTTAACGTTTTCCATACGAAATACTCCAGTGTCCCGGAGAGCTCAATTGGCTTGAAGAGCAATGCGTTAATACCTGTAGGAGCCACTGTTTTTAAAATTGCTCTTTTCTCAAGAGAGCTCAACCGGATTTCTCGGGAGCACATATATTGTCATCCATAGACTGTTTCGGTGTATCACAGCTCGTCAGTGTGACTTACCGTTAAAACATCAATAACGATTATTGACCATTATAATATCAGTTATTAGCACTACCAACATAGTCACAATCATCAATAATACACAAGCATCACCATGTCCCCAAACAGAACCCACTTAGCCAAAGTGCTGATGAAAGGCCCAGACCGATACGAATGTGTGTGCTTGTCTACTATATGTGTTTGTGAGGAAGTGTAAATTTGTTTGACGACGCAGACGGCCGAACTGAAAAGAGTCAAGAACACCCCAAACTGCCCGTTGTTGAAAGAACATCGCAACATAGTCTCGTGACCGAAATAGAATTACAATTGTGCATGTGTGTATGCGCTAAAGCATGGATGTGTATCTGTGCCTAATCTCGCATTGTATATATGGGTGTTTTAGTGTGAAATAAATTGCGTACACCTGCATGTATGTGTGTCTGTGTGTGTGTGAGAGTTTCATCCTAAACGGATACAGAGGAGATTTTCCCCTTCCCAACGCCAAAATAATCAAAAACAAAGAAGCATAAATAGATTCAATTTTTAAAAAATAAACCAGTTTGTCTGATGAACGCAAAAGTGTGAAAGCTAATGTCACAAACTCATATCCACAGAACTGACTGTAACATACACACACACACACACATATATATATATGCAATACATATAAGCTTTAAATATATATATAGTATAGTAATGTATATATGTGTATATATATATATATATATATATATATATATATATATATATATATATATATATATATAATGCATATACATATATATTCCCAAATTCTTATATATAATGCATATATAATCAAACACAAAGAGTCATAAATAGATTCAATTTAAAAAAAAATAAACCAGCTTGTCTGATGATCGCAAAAGTGTGAAACACAGGGACACAAACTCATATCCGCAGAACTGACTATATATATATATATATATATATATATATATATATGCAATACATCTAAGCTTTATATATATATATATATATATATATATATATATATATAGTATAGTAGTGTGTATATATATATACATATATATATATATATATATATATATATATATATATAAATAATGCATATATATATATATATATATATATTCTCAAATTCTTATATATAATGCATATATGTTCTGAGACACTTATGTAGGTTGTGTGTGTAAGAGAGCGAGAGACAGACAGACAAACAGACAGACAGAAAGAGAGAGAGAGTGCATAACCTTTAACAGTTTAGCTCCTTTTACTAAAATATGTTCGGAATACTGACAGATTTCTCAATAGTTTTCTATTAGATACACTCTCGTCGAAATGATTTGTGCAAAATGTCAAATTCTTTTTGCGACTAATTTCTAATAGATGAACGAACTGTATTTTAGTGACTGAGTCTGATTGTGACCAGACATCTACGTTTGAGCAGCGCCGGGCTGGTCATAAATGCGTCCAGACCAAAATTACCCAACCGGCTATCCATTTCTTCTTTCTATGTAGGCATTGTGTACGGCAACGTCTGCTATCTTAGGTATGTGTATCTCCCCCGGGGACAGCTCGATTTTCAAGTCTATGACAAAAGCTTGTATTTCGAACTCATATTTTCATGATAACACACTCTCCCCCGCCCACCCGGAAGGTTCACACAGTAATTTTTTTCCAATTTAACCAAAATATGGCTTTGAATGTGTTGCTATAATTATCTTTACCTACTCCGGTTCTCCGTATCGAAGTCGACATTTTAATGTGTATATTTTAAGGAACAACTGATATATTATGAAGTATTAAAGGAATTTCTCTCACTCTACATCTTTTCTCTCTCTCTCTCTCTCTCTCTCTCTGTCTCTCTGTCTCTCTCTGTCTCTCTGTCTCTCTGTCTCTCTCTCTTCATATATATATAGAAAGAACGAGAGAGCAAGTGAAAGAGAGAGAATCCTTTAGAAAATATTAACTGCCTTGGTAGCTATATATATATATATATATATATATATATATATATATATATATATATATATATATATATATATATATATATATGGAGGATAGCGGCCCGGATTGAGGAATCTGAGAGCCGACTTCGAATTCCAGTCGAATCCATTAAATTCACTTACGTGCTAATAAACTTAGGAAAGGTATTAATCTTCTTCTTCCAGACTGGGTTTTATAGACTTGGATGGCAACTGATTTGGGAGAAGGACAACTCAGTACTCAAAACCTGCAAATACCGAGACCTGGTGCACGTAATGCATCAGGTCTCTGTATTCGGACCTTCAAGATGTGTGGCGGGTTCTACACAAAGCTTTCATCACTATTGTCAAATCGCATGTGCTGGTGTCTGGCTGTTGGTTCCTAGGAACTGAACTTCTTCACCCGCATGCGTCGAATTCGACTGGAGAAGCAACACACGCACGCACACACGCACACACACGCACACACACACACACACACACACACACACACACACACACACATATATATATATATATATATATATATATATATATATATATATATATATATAGTAAATTTCCCAGAAAATTTCGCTTTAATTTTTACCTGGTAAATTCGAAAGCCGAAACATGTCGACAAAAACTAAGATTTTTTCCCATTGTCATATATATATATATATATATATATATATATATATATATATACATATATACATATATATATATATATATATATATATATATATATATATATATATATATATATATAATTTACATTAAATATGACAGACAAGGTGCTTTGATTAAGTTTTTCAGTAGATAAATTATATAAAAAATTCACCTTTTAGAACAAAATTAAATAGAGCAAATACTATTTACCAATTTAAATGTCTATTTTCTATATTTCTATGTGCCATATACTGTCAGGATGTAGGGGATCATGGCTATCCCCATTCCTCTATCTCTTGCAGCTCTTAAAATGTTCCATCCCTCCGTCACCTTCCCCAGACCACGTTCTGTCATCCACTTGCTCAAGCTCCCCAGGTATGTCATGCGTTGTTTTCCCTTTGTCTCTCTCTCTTTCCTTCTATTCGTAAGTATCAGATTCTCCAGGACCTCCTTCCTCATTATGAATATCAGTAACTTCAGCCGCCTCTTCCTGATGTTAATTATAAGCTTCCTCCTTGTTTGCATCCTCTCCAAGACCTCAACATTACAAACACGCTTGGTCCATGATATCCTTAGCCTCCTTCTGTAGTACCACCTCCGTCCCCTCGACTCTCTTCTACATCTTTGAGAAAATTGTCCAACATTCGGTGCCGTAAACAAGGACAGATATCACATAACAGCACAGTATTCTTTTCTTTGTTACCAAAGAAATCCTCCTGCCTCGCAATACTCTACCCAGCTTTTGGAATGCGTCCTTGGCCATGCCAATACGTCAACGGATCTCAGTGTCGCACTTACCGTCCTCTGTCAAGACGCTTCCCAGATATTTAAACTTCTGCGTCTGCTTGATTCTAGTGCTCCCGACATGCAAACTGCATTTCAGTCTCATGCTCTTATGACCATGCATTCTGTCTTCTTGTAACTTATACTTAGTCCCTTCTTCTCACACACCGTCGCTACCTTCTGTAGGAGTTTTTGTAATTTCTTTTCCATGTCTCATATCAGTAGTCTGTCGTCTGCGTATGTTATGTTGTTAAGATTGCGGCCGCCAATGCTAAATCCTGATAGGGTTTCCAATTCTCTCAGAATTGCCTCGCTGTATAGTTTGAACAGGTCGGGTGAAAAGACATCCTTTCTTATGCCCCTTTCTATTTTTCTATAAGTCGTTCTCCGTGCGCATACATGTTTGCTGCCAGTATAGGCTCTTGATTATTCTGATACATCTTTCCCGAATATATCAAGGTTGTTGAGCAGTTCCAGCAGATCCTTGTTGCGTACTTTGTCGAAAGCCTTTGCGTAGCCAATGAAACATAGGTACATGTCTTTATGCATTTGTATCGCTCTTTCTAATAACATTCTGAGCATGAATATCGTGTTCCTTGTTCTGGTGTCTTTGACAAACCCGCACTGTTTTCGTCCTATCTCTGGCCCGATTCTGCTGCAAGCTCTAATCATCAGAAGGTTTATTTTCCAGTGGAGTTCGCATTCGTGTGCGCCTGTTTTCTTAGGCATAGCTACGAAGTTATATCTGCTGATGTCATCCGGTATATTCCCTCTGTTGTAGATTTCATTTGTTATTTCCCTGATTTTGTCTATGTCAAAGTCATCTAAGGCTATCAGCATTTCCGTTACAATTCCGTCTGGCCCAGCTGCCTTGTTTCTGTTCATTTCAGCGAGTGCGGATTTTAATTCGGTTTTCAGAATTCCACGTTTGTCAATAGTTGTGTTTTACTGGTTGTTCCCTTACGTCGTGGAAGCGATCTCCAGTATACTTGCTCCAGCGTTGAATAATTTTTTCCTTCTCTAATATGAGCGTTCCATCCTTTGAATTTAAGCCGCCTGTTGACAAGCATGTCGTCTGTCTTGTTAGTTCCTTTATTTGTTTATGCATATCTCCTTTGTAGGTGCTACTCAATCTTTCTATTTCTGCACATTTTTCGTTTAGCCATTCTTCTTTAGTTTGCCTGCATTTGGTCCTTATTTCCTTGTGTAATTATCTGTACTCCGTTCCGGATCTTGGCAGTGTTTTCTGTCTCCTTTCCATCATGGCGAGATAAGTCATCCATTCATGTCGCCTTCATCGTCCTGTCTCCTTTGGGATGATATCGTTTGCTGATATCACTAAAGCGACTCTTGGTGCTTCTCATTTCGATTTTTCATTGTGTACTTCGTATCTCCTTTTCACATTGTCCATATATTTTTCTTTTTAGGTTAACGTCGCTCAGGAGTTTGTTGTATTGCAGTTTGGATGCTGCATTAGGCTTCTTTAATTTCCGCAATTTCACTCTTAGTTTACATATAACAGGGCGATGATCGCCTTCGTAGTCGGCACATGGGTAGGTTTTGCGAAACTTTTGTAGAAACTAAAACCAAATTGATTATATAACCATCAACAAAGGATTCAGGAATGCAATGATTCACTAATCATTGCATTCCTGAATCCTTTGTTGATGGTTATATAATCAATTTGGTTTTAGTTTCTCCTCCTGGACTCCTCTATGTCCATAGTCGTCTCGGATGTTCTTGGAACCATGTGTTGGCTATTACCTGTTCATTGTCTGTGCAGCACTGGATCCATTTTTCTTCGCGTTCGTTGCGGGTTACTAGTTCGAACATTCCAGCTATATGCCCTGCCTTTTCACTACCTACATTTGCGTTTAGTTCCCCCATGATAATGATACCTTCCTGTTACTTTCATAGAGCCATGGCTCTGTCCAGCATGGAGTAGAATGATTTGATGTCCTCTTCTCTGCTTTGTGCTGTCGGTGCGTACACTACTATAATAGCCACATTGTAAGGCTTCTCTTTCAGCTTCACTACCAGAATTAATTTGGAAAATTGGTGGTATCCTAGAATGCATTTCTTAAATGCGCTATCTAGTATTAGTCCGACTCCTTTGTCGTTCTTCTCAACGCCTGCATAATGTATCCTGTTATTGTCGCTGACAAAATCACCGTTGTTTGGCCATCTGGTTTCACATACACCTAGAATGTTGATGTTACGTCTGTTCCTCTCTTGTTTAACATTATCAAACTGGCCGCAGTTGTTAAGTGTTCGGACGTTCCATGTCACGAGAGTTATTTTGTGTTTGACGCGAACAGTTGCAGGATAAATGTCCGGTGACACCTGTCTCTCATGTCCTTCCTTTCCAGGCGAGGGATAGATTTCGAAGACTTTATCAAACAAAATTCTCACTTGATCGATTCGAACAAGAACTCTAGCGTCGCAGCATCGCACGCTTCAAAACATATATTCAACTGTCAATAAATAGCATAATTTAAAAAAAAATATTTCGGTCTACACATATTTCGTCTTAGTGTTTGCCGATATACTGCAAAATTGCGCCCTGAAGATGATAATTTGAAATTGTCGAAAGTACTTGGCATGTGTCTTCCATCTGACAACAAGTCGAATATAAGAATCTTATTAGTCAAGGAACTGATAGTAAGTTAATGTCTGATTAAGTCATGTTATCGAAGTGATTTCGATATTAAGTCATGTTAGCGAAGTGATTTCGCCATTAATCACATTAACATTGCTATTTAATTATCTAATTCTTTGTATAATTTTTTCTTTAACATATAAAATATAAGCAACACACTTTAATATATATATATATATATATATATATATATATATATATATATATATATATATATATATAAGACATTTATGATATGTTTAACGTTCTTTTTATAGATACAAGTATTTAAGCAAATGCTCTGTTTATAATAAACTATTAAATAACATTTACCGGCCTGAATTATTTAATACTGTTTATTATAAACAGACCATTTGATTAAATACTTGTATCTATAAAAAAACGTTAAACATATCATAAATGTCTTTAAATAAATTGTCGGACATTGTCCATTTCAAATATATATATATATATATATATATATATATATATATATATATATATATATATATATATATATATAATTTCACCAATAACAAGTCGGAAATGCCACTAGCACACACAGGTTTACAGGGAATGACAGTGAAAGAGAACACCGGGAATAAGTAAAACTGAGGAAAGCAAAAAAGATGAACCGGTTTCAAGATGATACAAGATGTCGATTGACGTTGCATCTAAATTTTTGAAGATTGCACTTATCAGTTCAACATTTGCTCAATGTTTTATCCAGTTCGTACCAACTAAAGATGAGAATTTCCATAGGTTTCATTGCGACTTGAAACACAATATTTACACAAAAAATGTATTGACATTTTCACGAAAAATTGCAATTAGCTTCCGGGGTAACTGACCTGATAGGCTGAGAAAAGAAAATGTAAATTCAAGTGGTTAGCGGCGTCTTCTCTAGAACGACATAAAACAGATTTGAACGCGCGGGGAATATAAAATAAAAAAACGATAAAATCTTCTCCCATTTATCGATCAAAGGCAGCAAGTCAAAACTTTACTCAGAGTTTTCCCTGCTAAAATCAATCATCGCTGTTTATTGCAAAAACAAATTTTCTTCGTACGCTTGATTCTGTGCATTATTTTGACTATAGTGTCTCAGTGACCAACTCACAACAGCGCAGAAAGAAATGACGCTGTCTTGTATGCAGAGGGAAAATGGACCATCACTTTGGATGCTTTTAGTGTAATATCTTCTCTGAGAAAAAAGGACAACGACATCGAAGATGACGAAGGCATCTACTGGGCTGATAACAAAAGAAAAAAACTGTCATAACTTCTGTCTTTGACACAGACAGCAGTGGAGTAGATTAAAATTTGCTTAATATCTATGTCAATATCTTTTAATAGTTTCTCGTCTCGTACATCTCGTTTATGGAATATCTTCCAGGTTCTTGCTTTCATATCAACCACAATCTACAACCATTTAAATTCAAAGTCAATCCTCCTCCTGGAATCCTGTTCATTTCTTTGTTCTTTCCTCTCGGTAACGTTTTTCTCTTGTTCTTGATTCTTAGCACCGCCTTGCGTCTTACTGGCTTCATCGCCTTGCTTGGGGGAAATGATTCAAAACAATACCGTGCTTGGTTAGTATTTGAACTCTTTCTTATAGGTTAGTTTATTAAGATCACATGAATAATTTACTTCGTGCCCTGCTCATGTAGTCAGTAAATAGATATCTTGTCCTTTGATAATACGCACCCATAAACATTAAAAATATGCGAATTATAGACGAATTAATACAGTCTCGGTGAAACAGTTTCATTGCTTTCAATCAATATATTTATGGTTGGTTGGTTGGTTGTTTTGTTTTATGGCATATCGACCTCAGTGGGTCATTTAATTCCAAGAAAGTTTTTGAAATAGATTCATAGCGATAGTTTGGTAAAAAAAAAAGGTATGTATGTATAAATATATATTTGAACCATTTTTCAGTTAGTCATATATTTTAGTACAATCCAAATTCTTTTAGGAAATTTACAATCTTGGATGGTTTTAATTTCGTAAAAAGTTTTTTTTTTACATTACTCACTTGGTAATATTTTATTTGCACTAGATCAAAATCTACACACTCTAACACTATATGTGACAATGTAAGTTTCTCTTGGCATGTAGTGCATATTGGGGATTCTATTCCAACTAGTATTAAGTATTGCTGATAATACTTTTTCCTTCAAAAATTATTGCTGGTAATATTTTTTTTAATTACAAAATATTTCTGGTATTAAAACCTATTTTTGCTCAAATTTGGCTGTTAACTATTTGCCCATAGCTGGAAACCTAACAGGTGCTACTACCCCGAGTCAGATGGACCTGAGAACACCACCAATTAAGAGTTGGTTCCACGCTCCTCAAAACCTCCTTACTATTGGACGTAGTTTATCGTCTTACCCAGGACGCGAATGTAGCTTATCTTCATACCCGGGACGGAATATATGTATGTATGTATGTATGTGTGTATGTATGTGTGTGTGTATGTATGTGTGTGTGTATGTATGTATGTATGCATGTATGCATGCATGTGTGTCTGTGTTCTTTATCTTATTTTTATCTGGATGTGTGCGTCGCGCTACATTTTGGGACGTGCAAAAAGGAAATCATCAAACCGCGTTCAAATTGTGACTGAGTCTTCTTTATTCACTTTTAGACAGAAAATCATATTCCCCCGGTTGTGTGCTCAGCAGCAAGGCAGTTATGCAGTCTTGCCTTGAGTGTCTGCCCCTCTAAAGAAAGGAAAAGTTCCACTAACATTCAGATTATTTCCAGACATGGAAAAGCTATCTGGATGAGAGGTCCTAAGGAGGTTAACTGCCAATTGATATCTTTTCGGCAATTCTTTTATGCAAGCCTGCTCCAGATGTAATGCTCTGGATTCCCTAGGTCTCGGCGTTTCGTCTGCGATATGGGAACCGTTATGTCTGGGCAGCTTAAATCCTCCATACGCCATAACTAAAGCATGCGCCCTGAAACGAGCACCCACTAGCGCAGTTGACAGATCAGAGTGATACTATTATTTGACGATATATAAGTGACTAATCAACAAACAGATGTTATTTTTTGAATGAATAAGTAATAAATTATAACATTTCATGAATGTCATTTTTTTGCATATAATCTGTTGTCGATTATAAAACACTAAACTTTATAAACCTTGATAGAACGTATCAAATATATCAAGGAAGTTATTCACTCTAATGCTTACATACGAGGGTGGGCTGAAATTTTCATAGGCTGTCTATAAGGGAGAGATACTACAGCTGTGAAATCTTACATGCATTAATCTTAATAATAACTGCATTGTTTATTTCCTGGTAATGTGACAACTGACTGTTCAAAGAAGACATAAAAGTTAACTAGTGGCGACTTCTCTTGAAAATAGACAAAATTTGACAACATGGTGTTATGAGGTAATGGCAGAAAAAGGATTTAGCCCCCAAGGAGATTCATACCGACATGGACGCTACATTAGAGGGTGCCGCTATCAACAGTGCAAAGTTGGGCAGCTGAATTTAGGAGGAAAAGGGAGAATATGACCAACGCTCTGGACATCCTGCAACTGCTGCCACCGAAGGAAACATTGTTTTCGCCACATGGTAATACTTGATTGATTATGAATCAAATAACATATCCTGTGATTAATTTGAGAATATTCTGAAAAATTAACTTGACATGACGAAGGTTATCGCTTGGTAGGTGCCACATCTCTCACATGATCAAAATCGCATGACGTGAAAATCTCTCATTGTTGGAGGCTGGTGTCCTTGAATATTTCCTAATCCAGGATGAGTGTTGGGTTCATTACTTTGAGTCAGAGACGAAGAGACAATACATGCAATTAAAACACTCTTCCTCACTTGCTCCAAAGGTCGTTTCATCTACACGGAAGATGATGGCCTCAGTTATTTGGGACGCAAAAAGCATTGTGTTTATTGACTATCTTCAAAGGGCATCATCAACTATGCCAAATTGTTGAGGCATTTACGAAATGCCAACAAGACTAAACGTCCTGGACAATGCTCCAGCACACAAATCCTTGCATTTAATTTAATGCCTGTTGTCTGTGACTGTGGTTGATCACGCTCAATATTCTTCTGATTTGACTATCGATTATTCATCAACATGCAAAACACTTTATTTGGGAATTAATATCGCAGTAATAATGGCGTCATATCTGCTCTTGATGATTTTCTTTTATTAGCAAGAATAACATTCTTCTTTAAATTGTTAGATATCAGTTTGGAAATAAACAATGTAGTTATTAATCAAGTGAAATTAATGTAAGCAAGGTTCCACATCTCTAGTATCACTTCGTATAGTCAGCTTATGAACTGTTCAGCCCGCCCTCGTATATAGTTACACAGTAAGCGTTAAAAGCAAATATGTGACGGTAAGAACACTAAGAGGAATAATTTTCAATATTAATTGCCCTATCATAACAGGAGCATTGATAACCGTTGACAGAAATCTGTAACGTTTTCAAATCTTCCCCTGAAGTCTAACACTATCCAATCAACCCAGAGCGACAATTATCCGATTACTGTTTTTAATTGTTTACATAGCGTACATCTTCAGCTTATTTCCACAAGTTGGCATGTTAAAGGGCTTTCGGATCGTGGTTGATTCTAATGAGACATTTCCTTACGGTAAGAACGTGTTCCCGCCCCATATAACTGTCTTTTAATTGAAGCATCTTTAATAATAGGTTCTCTGAATCCGTTTCAAATAAATACCTCGTTTGCGTAGGAATATAAAGTGGATATATAAATTAAATGTGTTTTTATGCAAAATTATATGTAGGAATTCAAGAAATTGAAAACCATCTTTTCATAATCGGATTGCTCAAATTTTTAGATATTTTCGTATT
>OZ038484.1:100866791-100874291 GCA_964036315.1 Acanthosepion esculentum
CACATATATATACATACATATATATATATATATATATATATATATATATATACTTGAGATCTGATTCTTCCACGACTGGATAGAAATACCCTATTCATATGAATCGTCTTAGATTTTGAAGGCTACAAAATATTGAAATATTGAATGAACTTCTGTACTCTACTGGTTTTGTGCAATGAAAAGCTTAAAGATGAATGCTATCTGTAGATCAGAAAAGTAGTGCGAGTGGTCTATAATATTTCTATCCAAAGGGAATCTTTCCTTAAAGATATAGAGATTCCTGAGGCATCATCATCATCATCATCATCATCATCATCATCATCATCATCATCATCAAAACGTTTTCGATTTGAGGTCACGTATTAAACATGTTCCCTCATCTTCAGTGACCTTCTCTGTCCTCTGCGAGTTTGCGGATTCGTTGCCGATCTTCCTAGATTATAAACGCTTCAAAGGAAAATTGGGAAATTTTCTGCCTCGTTCTTTGAATGTCTCGGTACATTATTCTTCCATTTACTTTTGACAACAAATCTATTTCCATAATGTTTTCATTCTGTCTCTAAACATATCAGTTTTTTGTTTTGTTTTTTTTGGGGGGGGGTTGCCGATGTTACTGTTCAGACCAGGACCAGTATTTTGTTTCTTGTAAACAACACACTTCCACTTTGTACGTTTCTATGTCTATCGCAAACTGATCTTACCTCTCGCACCGGATCAGGCCCCGTACATTGAAAATTCCAACTGAAAAGATCATGATTTTGGAAGTTCAGTAGCATTTTCCAAATATTTACTTTCTGAGTATGCAGCGTCTTAAATAATTAGTTACTGCTTTGCAGTAACTGGAGCAGCCATTACCTATTCCGCCATGATAATGTTAATTACTTGTATGGAAACTGTCGTCATTCATTGAGCGAAGAGTTAGCGCTACACACGCTTGACATTTAGAAAATGTCTCTCTTCAAACAGTTATTCTAGAAAATAGATTTATCGAGTCTAGTAACTTTTATCAATCTTTCTACTAATGATGTAGTCTTCCTTCCCAAATCTTTGTTTATGTTAGCGCGAAAGGTCGACATCTTTTTTATGTCATTATTTTCATTTTGAGTTCTATGGGATATAGTCATTTTAGTTGTTCCTGCTGTTTAAACTTATTAGCTGATGTGGTTTATCTAATCTGGTAAACTATTTTTGGTGATTGTGTAGCGCCTGTTTCAGTGATATGATGAAGGATAGTCTTCTTTAGCATTCTTCTTCCATTTGATTGTATTATATTATTATTATTTTTGAATCAGCGAATACTAATGGTTGAAAAAGATTTCAATGCATTTTCTATGTAACAGTTTCTTTCGGCGGCAATTTTTGTACAAACTGAACACCGAAGTGGATCAAAGAAGGCTTGAATAATTCTCCGACTTCTGATTGGCTAATATATGTGAAAAACATTACAACGCCTACGCAGTTGTGTTCAAAGTCAATTTACCGCCAAAATCTGGTTATGTGTTCTCGAGCACATCACGTGGTTCACGTTAATTATAAATACGTTGACACATCTTCATTCTTTCTCTTTTCTCTTTCCTGTCTTCTCAGACCCAATGCAATGTCGCTCCGTGGAGATATCGCATTTGTCCCTTCAGGGGAAAACGCTATGAAACACACACGCACGTACGAACATCGCATATCTACGAACATCTACGTATATTCACTCCTTCAACCACAAGGACAGAAACATTTAGCATAAAATTGTGAGTAATAAACTGTTTAATTCTCTTACAAGTAACAATACACCTTACTAGAGTTCTCTAAACTCACGCACCTTTTAATACACATCACAGTTTATCAACAAGATTTTCCTCACTCAAAATTACAAGAACAAGTAAATTTCAGCATTTCAAACACAACTGAATTATTGTTCTGTACAATTGTTGTTATGCATATGTAAAATACATTTACTTAATATGTAACTTCCCTTGTTGAATGCTATTCTTCTTGTTTGTTTATTCCTTGTTAGCACATTTGTAAAGTAACGAATAAAACGGATTGAATCGAGGCCGCTCAACCCGCTACACTTCTTTAAAACGTCGAGGATTCATTAGCTTGAAACCATTTTTAATCATTGATCTGAGAAAACATTGTATATAGCTGAATTAGTTGTACCGTTGTCCGGAACCCACATAGTTTCAATCTGATGAGGCTGTTTAAGAACATGTTTGGAGTTCACCGATAAATATTTTGATTTTGTAACAACTTGCAGGAATAGGCGAAACTACCGAATCGCAGACTAACCTATTTTCAATTTCTTTATGCCCTATGTTAAAATTCTTGCAACTGATCTATGCAACGAGGCAATTGCAGTGTCTATGGTCTTGGAGTTGAATGTGTCTCTGTGTCTTGTGTTACTATTTGCATAATCTATACAGAGATTGCTTTGTGTTTTAAATAATTGCTGTTTTCCTAAAGGCGTCAAAGGACGTTGTTCAGGACATGACCCAAACCTGATTTTCGAAAATTGAATTCTGTTGCGGGTAAGATTTCTTTACTTCGGAAATTAGTTTATTATCTTCGTATTTCTATCTAAAATATATATTATTAAATTTTCAGGAAATGTCTTAAGTCTTAGTTTTAAAAAAATTTTTACACTGAAAAAAATAGCTTCAGATATGAATCCTGAATTCAGAGCTGGTCGACCAGTTACTGCAGAAAAAAGAAAGAAAAAAAAACTTTTTTCTTACAATGATGTTCACGCTGTATAAGACCCGAGAGCCACTCGGGGTAGACAGTTAAAGAATAAGAGGCACAGCTTACAGGTATATGTACAGTCGATAACGGTTAACCCTAAAATTGAACAAGTAAGGACCGTAGTGATCAAGGATGCATTCTCTTGAGAGAAGGTTTCAGGAAGCAGCGGTTCGTATGGAGAAGCTGGTCTAGTGGAACTTACATCACACCAATGAAATATGCGTGACATAGCGAGTATTAGCCGTGAAGGTTAGAACTGGTGGAGCTGGCAAAATTTAGTTTATGGGAAAGGGGATGTAGGATGGGAAATAATTCCTCACCCAAGCCGTAAGTACACTATATATATATATATATATATATATATATATATATATATATATATATCACAACAACATTATCAAGAAGCTTACACAATGTATTTCGGATAGAAGCTCTATCGCACAACATTTAAAGACGCACTGTTGTCCATCTTCACAATACATAAATACACGAGTATACGCCAACATGAAAATTTTAAAAAAATCAAATTATGGAAACCATCTATATAAGGAGTAAATAACCAACAATATATAAGGCTAGTTATGAGTATTGCAAGAATTACCTCCCTTAGTTCAAAATCATTATAACAGAGCGCTTTTATGCGTGTTTAAAAAAAGTTATAAGAGTGCGCGTTTCATGCGTGATTATAAAAAAATCACAACTGTCTATTACATTGAGTTTTATCTTAGCAATTCACCCCTGAAGATGATCTGGGATGAGATTCAAAGTACTTGGGGAAAATTAAAATGAAAAGAAAAGAAAAAAACTATGGCTCCTTCTTTGAATGAATTTAACATCAGCATTAAGAGGTCTACCTTAGAATTCGAGAGGATTACAATGAAAATAATTAAACATAATAGGTACAGATTAATCAAGCAAACATGCTTGCATGAAGATATGCTGTCTCTCTCTCTCTCTCTCTCTCTCTATATATATATATGTATGTATATATATATATATATATATACATATATATATATATATATATGTATATACACTGTTATGTATATATATATATATATATATATATATATATATATATATATATATATATATATATATATATTGTGTAATTGTCATCTTTGATAATAGCTTATGTAAGCCGAAAGCTTAGATTGGATTAAAAAAATATGTATCTGTTGAGTCTTGACTCATTGTTGAATCTCGACTAATGCATGGAATAATAATGCAACACAAAATGTACTTAGAACAAGAATGTATTATAACAAGAAAGTGTACACAATATTTACATATAGTATTTCTGTATATTTCTGGGAAGACGTTCCTGGAGAATGTGTTGACTAAGTCGCAGTCGGGCAGAGTCTCTAGCTGGATCTCTGTATTCCCTCCCTGTCTTCCGGTACCAACCATTATTTATATAGTCGGTAGTCACCTATGCAGATTAGGTGGATCCTACCACAACAGTATCAATATTGTGATTTTCTTTCATTGTTTAATGATAATGTTATTAAGCTTATCAGACGATATGAAAAGAACTTACATAAAATATATAGACAACACTTATCTATGTTATTTAATGAAACATGTATGAATGAAAAAATGCTGCCTAAATACACACAATATATATATATATGTATACATATGTATATATATATATATATATATATATATATATATATATATATTATTATTAAACGTCGAAACCAAATGTGCAATTTTGTAGTGGTTGCTTCCATGTTCTAATGTAACAGTGTATAATAAATATTTATTACTCTGTTCTTGTATTGAGCCCATTTTAAATTAACTTTTTGAACGTTACAATTCTATTCTTCGGTTTTTACTTTTGTTTACATATATATATATATACATAGTTTTAAGGTGTACTATATTTATGGGATAATGTGCTCAATATCAGAGATAGAGCTTATGTAAATATAAAAGTGAACATTGAAAACACTCTGAGGCGGCAGGCTATTTTATGCTAGACGCAATCGTCAGGCGGCCTGACGATTGCGTCTAGGAAGAATCAGCCTCTGTGTGTTGACTTCATGTTCACTTTTACATGTATTGTTACACGTGATGAAAAATGGGTTTTGCACGTCAAGAGAAAATGAAAAACTAAAATGATTACAGTGGTCATAAAAAAAAAAATCAGTTGTGTCATCATCAACACCAGGACTCTATCTATATAAGTTTGTTTTGTGTATGGTCGTATATAAAGAGAGATTATTCTTTAAGTATAAGCTCTTATTTTCCCGGTACTTACGTAAAATCCAACAGACATCAAACGGGTCTTATACATGCATATATATATATATATATATATATATATATATATATATATATATATATATATATATATGGCTGGTGGTCTGAACATTGGATGTGAGGAAATTTGATTCATAGTCACCACTTGCCCTCATAGTTTCTAACGCATTTATCCCTATACAGTTTCGTCTTTCTTTCATTCTTGCCTAAAGAACCTACACACAAACACATACACACACAGACAAAGACACGCACACGCAGAGACACGCTCTCATAATAACTCATTCATATATATATATATATATACATATATATATATATATATATATATATATATATATATATATATATATATATATATGCAATAGAATCTTTCTGGAGATTTTGCAACTACTCGTAATTCGGGTGGTGATACTCATCCAAGTATTCATAAGCCACCGGAACCGGCCATAAGAGCAGCGTCTTCTTTCACAGAGCATATATATATATATATATATATATATATATATATATATATATATATATATATATATATATATATATATTAAGAGTAACTACGCTATATTGAGTCTAGTTAGTTTCCTCTTTGTCACTGAGGCCCACTGACCCAGTGGTATGATGCTTGTGTTCTATCGTAACGGTCCAGATTCAATTCTCGCTAATGTATGCACAGTGCTGAGGAGTTAAGAAAAGAACGAAACGGCCATCCAGTGACTTCTGCATTCTTTTGCGGATTCTTGTTCTAGTTCCAATGAATTACTATGTGAAATATCTGAGAATAAGTTATATTTAAGCATCAAAAATTCATCCAAACTGTTTCGATTAGAAAGAACTTATTAAAAGTTTGCAATGAAAGTTAAAAGTTTGCTTAGACAGACAGACCTTGTCGCTATTTTAAAACATCAAATTTATATTTTTATATATATATATATATAGTTGCAGAGTAGATTCTAGATGCATCATGGATGGTTATCAGTGATGCACTGTCATCATCGGGGATTTCGAGTTTTGCATCATATGGGCTCAAACAGAAACCCCGACATGACTCTGGATATTCAGGCCATTTTATTGAAAGCGTTGTGGTACGCACCACGACATCGCAAAAAAGAAAATCATTGACCAAAATATCCATGTGTCCGACCGTTCTTATTGAAATACGTCTATCAGCGTCAGCCAATGAAATATATATATATATATATATATATATATATATATATATATATATATATATATATATATATATATATATATATATATATATATATATATATATATATATATATATATATTCAGGGCAGTCGGTCCACTCTACAAATAAAAAGTTCGAAAGGGAAACCCCATTTGTATTGGAAAGAGAGGTATCACCTACCAGCCTTGAGAAACTTATTTTCTTGAAAAATTGTTTTAGGAGAAAGATTTTATAAATTACAACCGAATGTGGTACTGGCTGAACGGTTAATAAATGACAACTGTTTCCTTATAGGGAAAATGCTAATATTAATTCCAATTAACATTACCATATATTCGTGTGTTTCATCGCTGCTTGCATAGAGAAATATATATGTATATGTACGTGTGTTTTATGTATAGTGTAATGTCCGGTTTGAGCATATATATATATATATATATATATATATATATATATATATATATATATATATATATATATAAATATAAATATAAAAGTGAACATAGAAGTCAACACTTATAGGCGACAGTGTTTCATGCTAGATGCAATCGTCAGCCAACCTGTCGCCTCTAAGTGTTGACTTCTATGTTCACTTTTATATTTACACACGCTCTATCTCTGATATTGAGCACTTTATCCCATAAATATAGCACACTTTAAGACTATATTTCTTCGTATATATATATATATATATATATATATATATATATATATATATATATGGAAAGAGAGAGGGGGGGAGAACGTGCCTAATTTTTCAGAATTATTTTTCTATACAAAAATGTTTACGGGCCACCGACTTTTATTTAATAAGCCACTGGACCAAAAATATGGCTCATTTATTAAGGGTCGAAGAGTGTTAATTCTGAGATAAGAACGGCGACACACAATTCGATTCCTTTATTCATTTCACTTTATGATAATCGTGTGTTTATTTTTGTAAGAAAGTATCTATGACGCAGAAGTTCTCCATCTTGTTTCCGAATCCTAGAAATGTGCGTGTTTCTGGTGACTGAGCAATTGACAACATTTCTTTGTCTTGTTAAAGATGCCTATCGTCACCTGTACACATTTAGATAAGAAAATCTATGTATGTATTTGCATATGTGAGTGCGTGCATGTGTATATATTTTTTTCAGATTTCTGGACGTGATTTTGAATAGAAAGCTGTTTTTCTCATGGAACCGCCCAGTCAATGTACGGCTTTGTCCACCGATCCTACAGCAAAGTTTTTTTTTTCTGAACCCTCCATTAATCGTTTGTAAAAGAAGGCAGAGGAGGAGGCGAAGTGATAAATAAAAGAAGAA
>OZ038484.1:100881791-100894252 GCA_964036315.1 Acanthosepion esculentum
ATGTATGTATGTATATGTATGTGTGTGTGTGTGTGAGTGATTAGATAATCAAACACAACCGTATGATAGCCAATCCCTGTTGCAGACTCGGGTTCAGGGCCATTTTTTTAGCCCACAAACAGACAGTTCCGTCTAGTCTATTTTACTTACAACTTGTTGAGCCAACCCGTTGTATGATTTTCAGTTACCTGACAAAAGGATCTGCTTCCTGACAAATCGACGATGGTGATGGTATTCATCCACCCACGTTCTATATATATATATGTGTGTGTGTGTGTGTGTGTGTGTGTGTGTGTGTGTGTGTGTGCATGTATGTGTTTGTAAGTATTATAAATACCAATGAAATATCTCATCTATTGAGAATCCCTAAAACATAAAAATCTATACAGCTTGCACAATCCACGAGTTCAAAAAGAGGTTCAATCAGCATCAAATTTCATTTGGGATAAATAAATGCAGAAATCAGACATCCCTTTCAAAATATTTCTGGCACTTAAAATAATCCAATAAAACAACTCCAGTAAAATGGAAATTAATAAGAAAAGCTAAAATATGTAGGTCATTAAATGACCCATGTCCTTTGTACATACATGAGAAATCTGTTGCATTTTCTTTCGCACTAATGTTCTAATAGATATGAATCCAACTTATCTACCCACAATGCTATCGAATAAATAGTAAGATAGACTGAGCTTTCTAATCCTGCGAATCAACCAGACTAAGAGATCGGACACACTTAATTAAAAACTCTGCAGTACGCAATGTGGAAACCATTTCACTATGTCCTCAAAAACGAATGCGTCCTTGGTATGACGATAAACTACATCTGGCAGTAATTCCTCTAATCGAGAGGTTTTGAGGAGCGTAGAACCACCTCTTATTTTCTGTTGTTTCCAGGCCCACTCTGACTCGGAGTGGTAGCACTTGTTAGGCTACCAGATAGGGGCAAATAGTTAACCTCCAAAATGGGGTCAAAACAATATGAAAGCATAAAAATAAATATTTATAGTAAAAATACCAGCAATAAAAATTTTGAAAAAATATTACCAGCAGTGCATTTTTGAAAACCAAATATATTACCAGCAATATATTTTTGAAAAGAAATATTAATACATATTCTATTCATACGAATCTATCCTAAAAAAATCTTTTCGACATTAAATAACCTACTGAGTTTGATATGCCGTAAAACAAAATAAACCAAGCCAAAAAATGAATGGCAATTCACGTATAGTAATGAAAGGGAATCTGTACAGAGCTATGGTTGCTTAGGTCTGGAAGTTATATGGCACTGGTTTAATTTGTGGCCCTGCAAACGTATGTGTGTGTTATGGTCCAATGTTAGGACCAAGGAAAAACAACACGAACACAAGAGTAGAAATAACGAAGATATATTACACGAAATAATAATACAAGATGTGGAAGGTGTTAGTATGACTGTCAGTCTGGTTTGGAGTGAACTACTATCGGCTCGACTCGATTCCGTCTCCCCTCTCTATTGAGAGGCGCAGTATACATGGTGTCATGAAGAGTTCACTGTCGTTATAGGTAACGTCCCATAACAGTGTAGGTACGTGCAAAAGATAAATTCTGTTCTCACAGTCGTTGGGCAACACTTCACTGAACTCTAAAATATTAACCGCTTCTAAACAACGGTCAACTGCTATTCATCAACGTTTAACTCATAAATTTAACTTCATTTTCCTCCAACAATTTCTTTTTACCTTGCCTTTTCCAAGACCAGCCCCAGTCTATCCCAGACCTGAGGTGCTGGATATGGAAGACATGTTGATTCGTAAATCTAGATATTGTTTATAGCATTCTGACCAATGTGTCTCTCAGTATGGCCATATTCTAAACTTAGTTTAGATGCGGCATAAGACCGAAATTTTGCTGGAACCAGTTAGGATCGAACTCACCACGCAGGCGTAATTGATATAGCGAGACGTGCTTGCTAAGTATTGAACAACGTCAAAGTGACCAAATGGTTTCTAAACGTAGTTTAGATGTGGCATAAGGCCGAAATTATGGGGCACTCAGTTAAGATCAAACTCACTATGCAGTCGTAATTGATCTAGCGAAACGAGTTTGCTAACTATTAAAATACGTCGGAGTGCCCATGTGTCTCTCCGTACGTTTGCTAGAGAACTTTTACTTATAACCGAGAGGGAATGCATTTTGCACAAAACTCGTCTCTGATCGAAACGTTCCCGGGTGAAATATTTTGTAATATTCGAGATCTGCCTGGGAGGAATTTTCCAACCAAAACCTCTATGGCTAAGAAGTTTGGCTGGCCGGTAGGCCGGCCAATTCACTGGCTCACTGAAAAACTCTTTTTATTTACTAAATCGCTTGACGATTGGGCGTCTTTATATAAATGTTGACACAGATGTGTCCACTTGCGTTTACTAACAACGGCAATTAGTTCCAGTCTACTAGCCAATAACTAACGCTTTGTCGTTTTAGCATCCAACTTATCATTTACCGTTTTTCTCGCAGACAGAATTTCATACAGAAACTTTAAGCTTGGATAACATATCTTTCCAGATTTTCAACTTTCTGTGCTGTCAATCTAATTATATATATACTTTTATTATTATTTTTTATTCATTCCTTGGGTTTATATTGTATACACATTTCCTTCCGGGTCCCAACCAGAGACCTAAGCTTAGAAATTGCTTCATGACATTTTCACTAATCACTTTTGCAAAAAAAAAAATAATAATCATACACATTATACAGAGATAATGATGTTCGTAATATGTGAGCAGTTCTTGTGACGACAATTTTTTTTTGTATTTCGTTAAGTAATGGGCGACCAAGAATCCCTTCAATGAGTCTGTCGGACCCTTTTGCATCTAATCAGAGATCTGACTACAACTGGAATTATTGATGTTCTAATGTGCCACATTTTTAAGATTTCCATTTCAAGATCCTTGTATTTTGATATAATTTTTTGAAGATGCTCAAATATACATTTCAATCTGCAAAGACGGCGATGTCAATAAGAAGGCGTATTCTGTTTTTATGGTCTGTGGTCACGATGTCTATGCGACAAACTATGATTGTTCTGTATGTCTGTTTTGTAAAGCCTCATAAAATCATTACAGTTTCTATTATTATTATTATTATTATTATTATTATTATTATTTTGCTTTTGTATAGTACGTGTTACCCGCAACATGATATATATATATATATATATATATATATATATATATATATATATATATATATATATTTATAAATATAAATGGCAATAGGAAAACATTATTAATTACTGACGCGTTTCGTCCAATGTGAACTTTCTCAAAGGAAAAAACGAATTGAATTTAATTAAATTAATTAACGCGTCAGCAATTAATAGTGTTTTCCTATTGTCATTCATATTTATAAAGATTGTCTTATCTACAGGTTATCTCTGAGAAATTTTCATATATACACACACATATATATATATATATATATATATATATATATATATATATATATATATATATATATATATATATATATATATCTCATATCATATCATATATAATAATTCGTCGAGCCTAGAATAATCCTCAACAGAATGCAAAAATTACTGGGCGCCCGTTTCGTTCTATCTGTGTCTCATCCACTACCGAGAATCGAACCCGGACTGTTTCGATACGTCATACCAACTGTAAAAAAAAAACAAAACTAAAAAACGTCATACCAACTGTAAAAAATAACAACAAAAAACAAAAGGCAGTCGTGGCTCTTGGGTCACCGTTCCGAGATTATCTGAATACTTGGATGAGTATCGCTGCGGAACTGAGTGAGTCGTGGCGGTAAATCGAATCTATTTTGCGCCTTCTTCGTCACCGAGGCATGTAGTACATGTGCTGTGACGTTTGCGTTGTATCAAAACGGTCTCAGTAGTGGATGCCCAGATAGGACGAAACGGCCGTCCAGTGCTCTGCATTCTGTTGAGGATTATGATTAACCGAAATCTCCAAAATAATCACTCATATATATATATATATATATATATATATATATATATATATATATATATATATATATATATATATATATATATATATATATATATTGAGTGTAACAGCAAAATTGTCCAAATCGTGTCACGGCATGCGATAATTGTCCATCCCTCAAAATGTAAAAAAACATTTAACCGACTTTCTTTTTTCCAGGTTTTCAGATAAGACGTTTAGCCATCTTGTGAGATTCACTGAAAACCCCTTTGAGTTATTCAGCTAGAAAGAGAAGAGGTTAAAATCATGTGTCAGCCCCACTATGTCTTCCCAATTGACCAATGGTGAAGGCCTTCGGTAATGGTACCAACCTTCATACTCTGGCTTCCATCTTCAAAGTCCATTCAAGAACGATCAACAGTACGGTGAATAATTATAAATAAGTGGGAACAGGTAGAGAAGAAAACTGGATCAGGAAGTCACAACAGCAAGAGGGATCATCATTTCAACGTAGAGCTAAATACATTCTTACTGTTCAACGTAGAGTTCAGTAGTGTTATAAAAGACCCGGAGAATTCCAATAAGATACCTTTAATCATTTCTAAGATACAACGGTTAAAATCCTAATCTAATAATTGAACAATTTTGATTTTATGCCGGGTATATATGATTGTGATCACGTAATAGAGGTAGGCATATTGAAATATCACGTTGAATCACCGGTTCTTGTCGGATCACAGAACCTAAATGGGTGACTGCTTGGAAACGTTAGGTGTTGTAAGTTTCTGTGTGCGTCAGTGTAATGGATAATGGCTCGGAATGAGATATCGAAGAGCGGGGTTCGAATTCCAATTGGAATCGTTACTTTCGTTGACGCCCAAATAACCTAGTGGGATCATGAATTGAAAAGAGACGTATCAGTCATTGTCAATAACCATTTGCTGCACGATTGGTTGGCAAGATTCTATCTAGATGGATTTTATAGAGATCTTGCCACCCAGGAAAAAACTTTAATGTGTCATGTCACTTAAAATATATAATAATTTTTCTATTTATGTATATTTTAGTATTTGGTGGATCACTATAAACGTAATGATTGAAGGGAATTAATTTTTTATCTTTTTCTATATTGAAGAAATATCGGTTCTATAAACAACTAATATTTTTAAAAAACCTGCTATAATGCATAGAGTAGCCTTCGTTTCAATTATCCTAGGCCATCGGGCATAAATGTATTACGAGTGAAAATATTATTAATGTTATTAACACTTCCGCCGCTAACTACGAAGATTTTCGTTTTTCTTATCTTGCTCCTGCTGGCTAAGTACGGAAACCTACGTTTTTTGCATACCGCTGGTATGAGTGTCCCGTTGCGCCATCTATCGTAAAATACAGGAAATTCTAACTGTTCTATCAAGCAAATTATTAGTCAGCCTCGATTTTTCTCTACGTCATGGTAGTTTCGTATCTAATTTGAAAATATTCCTGACGAAAATGCGGCTAGCATGACGATGACTCTGAAAATGGCTGGCCGGATGGGGGCATCACTGGGCAAATGAGTAGCAGTGAAAGTGTTAAGAATTAACAATTCATGAATATCTCTAGTTTTATTCATCCCTATTAGAATGCTTGAAATTTGTCTGTAAACGATTGTGGCTATCGTAAATTACTTATGCATCGATGTATTGCGTTATTGTTAAGTTATTAATACAAGGTAAAGAACTAGTTTGGAACTGCTCGTTAACCATAATATATTTTGGAAGGATATTAGAATCATCCAGAACCAATAGCGTTAGAAAAACGTTCGCATACGGATAGATAAAGAATTTAGTAAATATGCTGAAACAGAAAGGGATGTACGACAAGGATGTGTCTTCTCACCGGATTTATTCAACAGTGAGGCAATTCTAAGAGAATTAGAAGTGCTACCAGGACTCATTATTGGAGGCCGCAATCTTAACAAAATAGGATATGCCGATGATAGTGTAGATAGCAGATTGTTATATTCCGTGCTTATAGGAATATATACTTGAAAAAGATGGTGGATAAAATAAGTAAAGTTTTATTGTAAAAAGAAGTGCAATACGAATAAACGTAACAGTTATGCACAAGGTCGTCGCAACTCAATCCAGTAGTGAGTGTTACTATTGAAAGGTCGGTAGTTCTCGTTTAAATCTTGAGTCGTACTCAACAGACACCAGCTAGTAATATTTACCAACCTCCCAAGGGGTAGGATGTGGCACAAGGCCGAATTTAATGTGGGGCATTCCGAGCTCATAGGCTCGATAAAAAATTCCCCGGAAACCCCGCATAAACGGGTTCGAGACCGTCTACATCCCCGGAAGAGACCCTGCCTTTCGGCATAGCCTCGTCCGGGTTCATCTCTGCCCGAGCAAGTCAATATTTATTGTGAAAATTACACAATTGTGGCACATGGCCTAAAATGGGGGGGGGGGGTGAGACCGGTCGACACTAACTATCCTATACCTAGCTAATCTGATTCACGACCCATTCACACATTACAATTTCCACATTCACCATAAAAACTCGCCCGTCACCACTCGATCCTCCATACACCAAAATACCGCATTCTCTCAAGGTGGGGACCTACAAAACGCACCCCATACCATAAAAATGTAATGATAATAAATAATACATAAAAATCTAATCATGAAGAATGAGAGGGGAGGGAGATGAATCCAATAATAAACCAAAAATCAGCACAAAGCAAACTAAACATAATTGATGTTAGTAGGGCCCGTCCAACCCTCAAAACAGAGAGGCCGCTGTATTCTGCCCATGGGACAAAATCAAGAGACACTATCGCTAAGGGAATGGGAAAAAGATAGAAAAATCATATGGGCATGGGAAAATATAATGCTGACCCAGACGAGATAAAAAAGGGGCAAAAACAAACTGGGGAGGTTGGGAATCTCAACGTGGATCATAACCAAAGATGTGGCCGGGAACAGGCCGGGAACAACACTTATTCGCATTAACTAGATACACAAAGCAGTGTCTAACCTAACCAAGGGGAGGGCTCCACAGGAAACCGCCCCGATGTGACATAGGTTGACCTAAAAGATAAAATCAAGGCTAGCCCCATTCAAACGAACCAAACTTGCCTCAGTCATCCACCTTTCGCTGAAGACTGTCGAATGCAAGCGTATTCTATCAGTTCTGATCTTCATCTTGACCTGATACTCAAAGAATCGGACCAGATCCTGATGAGAAAGACGGTAGCCTCGCAAGACTTCCTCCATTCGCGTCGTCCAAATCACCATTCGAGCCGTGGCCAGCAGCGTCAGAAACACCAGCCGTTTCACCACGGAATACGGTGGCGACACATTGACACATGCGTATGCGCGATCAATGGGCACAAGCTTTTGGGGAGCGAGACGAGCCGTCAGCTCGCCGACATGGTCTCATAAGGGGTGAACACGGGGGCAATGGTAGAAGGCGTGCGAAGCCGTTTCTTCTAAACCAAGCCCACACCATTCACAGTCTGGCAAATCCGCCAAGCCCCATATGAAACCCTTGTCATTGAGAGGCTCAGGGTTAATGAGGTAATCCGCCTCTGGTGCCCAAGACCAGTAAGAGCGAAACTCATCCTCCGACAAGCAGAGAGTATCACGTAGGGCATCCTTCGCGACCCCCTCCACTAAAAGACGATAGAAGACCTTCCTAGGCCGTGAAAGGTCACTGTACCGAGGAACGGCCAACAAGGTCGACCGACACTCGCGAAGGAAATCCGATTGATCCCGGGATTTACGATGGCGCTCAACCCGCGAGATGGGCGGTTTAATAGTAAGGCAATGGAACGCGTCCCTAACAATCCCCGCCATAATCGAATCTCCTCCTGTCAACGCGCGGCGTATGAAAGCCAACCTAGAGGCACGAAAGTGGCTCCCCATGTGTGACATTCTCAGCCCCCCATGACACGGACGTTGTGCACAGACTCGTCTGTCGACCAGATTCCCGCGTTCCCTCCATAAAATGGAGGATAGCGAGCGCTCGAGCACTTTCCTGTGGTCGTCACAGAGAGGAAGTACGGACAATCGGGATAATGTATGTAGCACACACCTCCGCCCTGCACTTCACGGACAACCTCCGTCGACGCCAAGTCTGACCGGCAGCGTCGACCTTTGCTCGTACTTCAGACCAATTTTTCTCCAGCTAGAGGTCGGGTCTAAACCACACTCCAAGAATGCGGACAGGACCGTCCGTCCAACCGAAGGACCCCGGAAGATCGACCCCCTTCCAGGCACCTAACCGCAAGCCGGACGACTTGTCGCTGTTAATCTTGGATCCTGTCACTTTCTCGTACCAGTCAAGCGCCTTCAGTACCTCCGCAATGTCGCTACGGGACGACACGGAAGCAGATACGTCATCGGCGTACGCAGAAACCCTGGCTCGAGCCTCTCCAGGAACGGCTATTCCACGTAGGGCCGGACTGCACGCCCTGTCCCTTAGCGGACTGCACGCCCTGTCCTTAGAGGCTCCAACACCAAAGCATAGAGTATGGACGACAGTGGACAACCCTGACGGACCGACCTAGACAGCGCAAAAGCGCCTGACAGCTTCCCGTTCACCTGTACCACAGCACTGGGGGAGTGATACAGGAGTCTAATCTAGCGGCAGAAGTCGGGTTCGAATTCGGCGGCATGCAGGACAGCCGAATGCTTGCGATGGTCAACCCTATCAAATGCCTTGGACTGATCTAAATTGATCAGCGCCGCCTCATCGTCGTCTTTTACACCCTCTATGATCGTGCGGATCAGATGCAGGTTGCTCTGAATTGTTCGGCCCCTCACAGAACAAGTCTGCTCAGAACCCAACAGAGACTCGGCAACTGACTGCAAACGCTCATGCAGGATCTTTATTATAGGTCCATAACTCTGCTAAATACAGAGTTAAACATTTTGGCCAAGATCCTAAATCCCGCCCAACACACTTGCCCTTTTTCAACAGTGTGATCACACCCCTGGAAATCCGGTTGGGGATGGACAGCCTCAAGTACAATTCATAGGGCAAACCATCCAGACCGGGCGACTTTCCTCTGCCGACCTTCTTCAATGCCGCGTAGACTTCGCCCTCCGTGATCTCTCCCCCGCAGATAGCCGCTTCAGTCTGCGAAAGCCGAGGAAAGTCAGCCAAATAGCTGCGAAACTCCTCCTCACGGAGACCAGGTTCTCGAAATGCCGCCGAAACGCCTCCCACATGTTGTTAGTGGCCCGAAGATTACGTCCCTCGAATATTACGAATGTAACGATCGCCACCTCAACGGACTTCTTCCCTGCGCAGATCTGCGCCCATGTTCACAACTTCGGAAGACATCTTGCTTAACCTATGTCTAATTACCTGGCCCATATAGCGCTGGCTATTCAAACGCTCCACGGCCTCCCTAGCTAATGCTCTCTCTAGGGGATCCCTCCAGCTACCGCCCGGGAAAGACTAGCTTTAAGTGTCTTCACCTTCAGCTGTATCTAAGGCGAGCCGTTTGCTGAAATCCGTGTTGAAAAACCAAATCCTACACTTAAGTCTATCCCACCACTTATTCCCGATAACCGCCACCACTAGCTCACTCTGCACTAAGCTAGTTTGCTGCTCCTGGAAGTCCCGCCTGTCCAGTAAAGACAGATTGAACTTCCAGTAACCAGCCATTCTAGGCCTATGGTCTAACGCCACACGGGCACAAACGAGTTTGTGGTCCGTATAGCCTACCCAGTGAAACGTGGGACAATCTAACAAATCTTTGTCAGCTCCTCTAACTAACATCCTGTCAAAGTAGCTAACCGCCTTGTCAGGAGGCCAACTATTGTCTACGTCCACATTTTCTCCCTAGGGTGATCGACCCGGTATCTATCAACGAGACCAAAATCGTTGATCAGATCAACCAGGTTACGATCGAGTTTGAGGGAGTGGGGGATGGAGCACGGGAAGGAGAAGAAGGGGGGCTCCATGCCTTTGTTACCTTAACAGTATCTTTTGTGGAAGCCGGGACGGATAGGGACCTGTTTTTTTCAATGACTCTATCCGCCCTACTACGCCCTGAGTGCCTTTGAGATGTTGTCCCTTCCTCCTCTTCCTCCTCTCTGCTTCTTTTTAGGGAGGATGCCGGGGTGGAGGCATTTTGTCCACCTCGATATCAGTTTCTTTCCCTTGCTGCTTCTTCTGCTGTTTTTGCTGCTGCTGCTGCTGTTGCTCCTGTTGCTTTTTCTCTCCCCTTTGTGTCTGCTTCTGTTTTGGCGCCTCTCTCTCTGTTGCTCCTCCTTCTCTGTCTTTTGTTCTTGTGGCATCTTCTTTGCCCGCTGCTGTGATAATTGTTGCTGCTTCTGTACAGTGTCCTCCCTTTTTCGGGGCAAGGCACATTCTTTGCTGGTGTGGGTTGAGTTGTAGTTGGAAGACATTTAGCGGGGCACTCCTTCGCCATGTGTCCAGATACGCCGCTAGACCAACATTATGGTCTTCTGCCCTCCACGCCTACCAACATCCTCCTTTGTCTGCACAGTAGGATATTGGGGATCTCCCCAAACCTTGATCGCGTTAACATGACCTGCAACTCAACGTCACCCGTTGCAATCCCCGATTTTCCAACTATTGCCTTCACCTCCCCAACCCTGCCAAACTTTGAGAAGAAAGATGTGGCACAAGGCCGAATTTTACGTGGGTATTCCGAGCCCGTAGAAATTGTAAAAATAGAATCGGGTTGGTCAACCCCCCGAACGAGACTCTGCCCTTCGGCGGAGCCTCGTCCGGGTTCCTCTCTGCTCAGAGGCAGAGAGTTCGACCGTCTTGCCGGAACAGATTCCAGCACGTGGTTATTTATTTGCCCCCCCCCCCAAGAGGGAATGATGTGGCACAAGGCCGAGTTTTACGTGGGCTTTCCGAGCCCGTAGGCTCGGCCAAAAAATTCCCGTAGAAACTGTAAAAACAGAATCGGGTTGGTCAAACTCCCCAAACGAAACTCTGCCCTTCGGCGGAGCCGGGTTCCTCTCTGCACAGAGGCAGAGAGTTCGACCGTCTTGCCGGAACAGATTCCAGCAGGTGCCTGTAGTCCGTTGACTTACAGATACTTATAGGTAGTTACTACCTATAGTGTAGTTACTCATGGGGGTGACAGGTTATTCCATTACATCACAGACAAAGAAAGGAAACTACAAGATGTCCAACAGAAGGTAGTGAAGGAAAACGCGAAGAAAGGACTAAACGTCAATTGCAGGAAACCAGAATGCCTCTGGCTGTTAGCAAAAGGAATCAGCTCCACATGCCAATTACAAATTGGAGACATCAAAATCAAAGATGTACAAAACATTTAAATATCAGGTAAGCGATACTGAAATCCTAAGAGGCATTGTGATCCTGAAAGTTGCTTTCCAGAAACAATTCAAAATACCCAGGGCGTACATGAACTTTGAATAGTGGTTGTCGGTCGAATTTCGCAAAACTTTTGTAATTCTTCTTTGCATCGAACATTACCTTCACATCAGGCCTTGTGCTTCTAGTATGTATTTAGATATTATTAACAAAGAAGATCCGCTATGTTATTGGTCCTGACCTGGAATATTGGCTTCAAACACTTTCACATACCGTAACACAGCTTGCATGTAAATTTTCTATAAATATTTTCATGGAATTGTTCTGATGATCTTTCCTCCATGGTTGTTAGACTTTATTAATTTAAATGCAGTATTAGACTGGCAGCAAAGTCTCATTACTTTCTAATTGAAATGGTCAGATTTAATCGTATGTTCTATGCTAACAGATTCGTCTCTATCACGTCTCGCTTCTGAAAATCTCTTCGGAATTCTTGCTTTGCAGTAAACTTTGATCTTAAAAATTTAAATGGTATGTCAATTATTATTCGCTGCCTTATAAATTCCTCATTTTTTATTGTGCTTGATCCTTAGAAATGTCTTCATTTTCCCATATTCTCTGACATACACTGAACCCTAGAATCTTAGGAGATTTATTCTATTACTTCGGGTGAAATGATAACAAAAATTAATTGTTTCTCACAATATATTATATATATATAATATATATATATATATATATATATATATATATATATATATATATATATATGAGCAAAAGGATCTAGAGGCAAATGACAGCGAGCCCCAACAAACACTCACGTTGTTTACACAAGGAAGGTTTGCGGGACCCGATGTAAAGTGCCTCCCAGCACCTTCAGGTGAAATAAAGAGTGTGACCGGGACAATACGGTGAACCGGTCAACACTAAAATTCACTGCACACGATCTGCTATTTTTTCCCCCCACAACAATTCTTTTAAGTGTACATTTTCTGTTTTTTTTAAATTAAAATCTCCCGTTGCAAGCCTGATGAGCGGGAGTGAAACCGGTTGCTTCGCGCGTTTTAATATGTCTAGTAATATTAAGCTGAATACCTTTATCGCCCATATATATATATATATATATATATATTCAACACCATCACCGGATAAGACACCAGAAGTGTTGAAACAAAATGACTTTTT
>OZ038484.1:100894452-100986952 GCA_964036315.1 Acanthosepion esculentum
GTATCTAGATGTGTAACCGCTTGGGAATAACGAAGTAGCCTGGTTAGTATCTAGATGTGTGACCGCTTGGTAATAATCAAAGTAGCCTGGTTAATATCTAGATGTGTGACAGCTTTTGAATAACCAAAATAGTCTGGTTAGTATCTAGATGTGTAACCGCTTGGGAATAACCAATGTCGTCTGGTTAGTATCTAGACGTGTGACCGCTTGGGAATAACCAAATTAGCCTGGTTAGTATCTAGATGTGTAACCGCTTGGGAATAACCAAAGTAGCCTGGTTAGTATCTAGATGTGTAACCGCTTGGGAATAACCAAAGTACCCTGGTGAGTATCTAGATGTGTAACTGCTTGGGAATAACCAACGTAGCCTGGTTAGTATCTAGATGTGTAACCGCTTGGGAATAACCCAAGTAGCCTTGTCAGTATCTAGATGTGTGACCGCTTGGGAATAACCAAAGTAGCCTGGTTAGTATCTAGATGTGTGACCGCTTGGGAATAACCAAAGTAGCCTAGTTAGTATCTAGATGTGTGACCGCTTTGGAATAACCAAAGTATCCTGGTCAGTATATAGATGTGCGACGGCTTGGGAATAACCAAAGTAGCAGGGTTAGTATCTAGATGTGTAACCGCTTGGGAATAACCAAGGTAGCCTGGTTAGTATTTAGATGTGTGACTGCTTGGGAATAAACAATGTAGCCTGGTTATAATCTTTATGTGTGACAGCTTGGGAATAACCAATGTAGCCTGGTTAGTATCTAGATATGTAACCGCTTGGGAATAACCAATGTAGCCTGGTTAGTATCTAGATGAGTGACCGCTTGGGAATAATCAAAGTAGACTGGTTAGTATCTAGATATGTGACCGCTTGGGAATAACCAATGTAGTCTGGTTAGTATCTAGATGTGTGACCGCTTGGGAATAACCAAAGTAGCCTGGTTAGTATCTAGATGTGTGACCGCTTGGGAATAACCCAAGTAGCCTGGTTAGTATCTTAATGTGTAACGGCTTGGGAATAACCAATGTAGCCTGGTTGGTATCTAGATGTGTGACGGCTTGGGAATAACCAAAGGAGCCTGGTTAGTATCTAGATGTGTGACAGCTTGGGAATAACCAAATTAACCTGGTGAGTATCTTGATGTGTAACGGCTTGGGAATAACCAATGTAGTCTGGTTAATATCTAGATGTGTGACCGCTTGGGAATAACCAAAGTTGCCTGGTTATTATCTAGATGTATGACAGCTTTGGAATAACCAAAGTCGTCTGGTTATTATCTAGATGTGTAACCGCTTGGGAATAACCAATGTAGTCTGGTTAGTATCTAGATGTGTGACCGCTTGGGAATAACCAAAGTAGACTGGTTAGTGTCTTGATATGTGACTGCTTGGGAATCACCAAAATAGCCTGGTTAGTATCTAGATGTGTTACCGCTTGGGAATAACCGAGTAGCCTGGTTAGTATCTAGATGTGTGATCGCTTTGGAATAACCAAAATAGCCTGGTTAATATCTAGATGTGTGACCGCTTGGGAATAACCAAAGTAGCCTGGTTAGTATCTAGATGTGTAACCGCCTTGGAATAACCAAAGTAGCCTGGTTAGTATCTAGATGTGTAACCGCTTGGGAATAACCAAAGTAGCCTGGTTAGTAACTATATGTGTAACCGCTTGGGAATATCCAAAATAGCCTGGTTAGTATCTAGATGTGTAACCGATTGGGAATATCCAAAGTAGCCAGGTTAGTATCTAGATGTGTAACCACTTGGGAATAACCAATGTAGCCTGGTTAGTATCTAGATGTGTAACCGCTTCGGAATAACCAAAGTAGCCTGGTTAGTATCTAGATGTGTAACCGTTTGGGAATAAACAAAGTAGCCTGGTTAGTATCTAGATTTGTAAACGCTTGGGAATAAGCAAAGTAGCCTGGTTAGTATCTAGATGTGTAACCGCTTGGGAATAACCAAAGTAGCCTGGTGAGTATCTAGATGTATAACCGCTTGGGAATAACCAACGTAGCCTGGTTAGTATCTAGATGTGTAACCGCTTGGGAATAACCCAAGTAGCCTTGTCAGTATCTAGATGTGTGACCGCTTGGGAATAACCAAAGTAGCCTGGTTAGTATCTAGATGTGTGACCGCTTGGGAATAACCAAAGTAGCCTAGTTAGTATCTAGATGTGTGACCGCTTTGGAATAACCAAAGTATCCTGGTCAGTATATAGATGTGCGACGGCTTGGGAATAACCAAAGTAGCAGGGTTAGTATCTAGATGTGTAACCGCTTGGGAATAACCAAGGTAGCCTGGTTAGTATTTAGATGTGTGACTGCTTGGGAATAAACAATGTAGCCTGGTTATAATCTTTATGTGTGACAGCTTGGGAATAACCAATGTAGCCTGGTTAGTATCTAGATATGTAACCGCTTGGGAATAACCAATGTAGCCTGGTTAGTATCTAGATGAGTGACCGCTTGGGAATAATCAAAGTAGACTGGTTAGTATCTAGATATGTGACCGCTTGGGAATAACCAATGTAGTCTGGTTAGTATCTAGATGTGTGACCGCTTGGGAATAACCAAAGTAGCCTGGTTAGTATCTAGATGTGTGACCGCTTGGGAATAACCCAAGTAGCCTGGTTAGTATCTTAATGTGTAACGGCTTGGGAATAACCAATGTAGCCTGGTTGGTATCTAGATGTGTGACGGCTTGGGAATAACCAAAGGAGCCTGGTTAGTATCTAGATGTGTGACAGCTTGGGAATAACCAAATTAACCTGGTGAGTATCTTGATGTGTAACGGCTTGGGAATAACCAATGTAGTCTGGTTAATATCTAGATGTGTGACCGCTTGGGAATAACCAAAGTTGCCTGGTTATTATCTAGATGTATGACAGCTTTGGAATAACCAAAGTCGTCTGGTTATTATCTAGATGTGTAACCGCTTGGGAATAACCAATGTAGTCTGGTTAGTATCTAGATGTGTGACCGCTTGGGAATAACCAAAGTAGACTGGTTAGTGTCTTGATATGTGACTGCTTGGGAATCACCAAAATAGCCTGGTTAGTATCTAGATGTGTTACCGCTTGGGAATAACCGAGTAGCCTGGTTAGTATCTAGATGTGTGATCGCTTTGGAATAACCAAAATAGCCTGGTTAATATCTAGATGTGTGACCGCTTGGGAATAACCAAAGTAGCCTGGTTAGTATCTAGATGTGTAACCGCCTTGGAATAACCAAAGTAGCCTGGTTAGTATCTAGATGTGTAACCGCTTGGGAATAACCAAAGTAGCCTGGTTAGTAACTATATGTGTAACCGCTTGGGAATATCCAAAATAGCCTGGTTAGTATCTAGATGTGTAACCGATTGGGAATATCCAAAGTAGCCAGGTTAGTATCTAGATGTGTAACCACTTGGGAATAACCAATGTAGCCTGGTTAGTATCTAGATGTGTAACCGCTTCGGAATAACCAAAGTAGCCTGGTTAGTATCTAGATGTGTAACCGTTTGGGAATAAACAAAGTAGCCTGGTTAGTATCTAGATTTGTAAACGCTTGGGAATAAGCAAAGTAGCCTGGTTAGTATCTAGATGTGTAACCGCTTGGGAATAACCAAAGTAGCCTGGTGAGTATCTAGATGTATAACCGCTTGGGAATAACCAACGTAGCCTGGTTAGTATCTAGATGTGTAACCGCTTGGGAATAACCAAAGTAGCCTGGTCAGTATCTAGATGTGTGACCGCTTGGGTATAACCAAAGTAGCCTGGTTAGTATCTAGATGTGTAACTGCTTGGGAATAACCAAAGTAGCCTGGTTAGTATCTAGATGTGTAACTGCTTGGGAATAACCAAAGTAGCCTGGTTAGTATCTAGATGTGTGACCGCTTGGGAATAACCAAATTAGACTGGTTAGTATCTAGATGTGTGACCGCTTGGGAATAACCAATGTAGCCTGGTTAGTATCTAGATGTGTGACTGCTTGGGAATAACCAAAGTAGCCTGGTTAGTATCTAGATATGTGACCGCTTGGGAATAACCAAAGTAGCCTGGTTATTTTCTAGATGTGTAACCGCTTGGGAATAACCAATGTTGCCTGGTTAGTATCTCGATGTGTAACCCCTTGGGAATAACGAAAGTAGCCTGGTTAGTATCTTGATGTGTGACCACTTGTGAATAACCAAAGTAGCCTGGTTATTATCTAGATGTGTAACCGCTTGGGAATAAACAATGTTGCCTGGTTAGTGTCTAGATGTGTGACTGCTTGGCAATAACCAATGTAGCCTGGTTAGTATCTAGATGTGTAACCGCTTGGGAATAACCAAAGTAATCTGGTTAATATCTAGATGTGTTACCGCTTGGGAATAACCAAAATAGCCTGGTTAGTATCTAGATGTGTAACAGCTTCGGAATAAGCAAAGTAGCCTGGTTAGTATCTAGATGTGTAACCGTTTGGGAATAACCAAAGTAGCCTGGTTAGTATCTAGATGTGTAACTGCTTGGGAATAACCAAAGTAGCCTGGTTAGTATCTAGATGTGTAACCGCTAGGGAATAACCAAAGTAGCCTGGTGAGTATCTAGATGTGTAACCGCTTCGGAATAACCAACGGAGCCTGGTTAGTATCTAGATGTGTAACCGCTTGGGAATAACCAAATTAGCCTGGTCAGTATCTAGATGTGGGACCGCTTGGGAATAACCAAAGTAGCCTGGTTAGTATCTAGATGTGTGACCGCTTGGGAATAACCAAAGTAGCCTAGTTAGTATCTAGATGTGTGACCGCTTGTGAATAACCAATGTAGCCTGGTTAGTATCTAGATGTGTGACCTCTTGGGAATAACCAAAGTAGCCTGGTTAGTATCTAGATGTGTAACCGCTTGGGAATAACGAAAGTAGCCTGGTTAGTATCTAGATGTGTGACCGCTTGGGAATAATCAAAGTAGCCTGGTTAATATCTAGATGTGTGACAGCTTTTGAATAACCAAAATAGTCTGGTTAGTATCTAGATGTGTAACCGCTTGGGAATAACCAATGTCGTCTGGTTAGTATCTAGACGTGTGACCGCTTGGGAATAACCAAAGTAGACTGGTTAGTATCTAGATGTGTGACTGCTTGGGAATAACCAAAGTAGCCTGGTTAGAATCTAGATGTGTAACCGCTTGGGAATAACCAAAGTAGCCTGGTTGGTATCTTGATATGTGACTGCTTGGGAATAACCAAAATAGCCTGGTTAGTATCTAGATGTGTTACCGCTTGGGAATAACCAAGTAGCCTGGTTAGTATCTAGATGTGTAACCGCTTGGGAATAACCAATGTAGTCTGGTTAATATCTAGATGTGTGACCACTTGGGAATAACCAAAGTAACCTGGTTAGTATCTAGATGTGTGACCGATTTGGAATATCCAAAGTCGTCTGGTTAGTATCTAGATGTGTAACCGCTTGGGAATAACCAAAGTAGCCTGGTTAGTATCTAGATGTGTAACCGCTTGGGAATAACCAATGTAGCCTGCTTAGTATCTAGATGTGTAACCGCTTGGGAATAACCAATGTAGCCTGGTTAGTATCTAGATGTGTAACCGCTTGTGAATAACCAAAGTATCCTGGTTAGTATCTAGATGTGTAACCGCTTGGGAATATCCAAAGTAGCCTGGTTAGTATCTAGATGTGTAACCGCTTGGGAATAACCAAAGTAGCCAGGTTAGTATCTAGATGTGTAACCGCTTCGGAATAACCAATGTAGCCTGGTTAGTATCTAGATGTGTAACCATTTGGGAATAACCAAAGTAGCCTGGTTAGTATCTAGATGTGTAACTGCTTTGGAATAAGCAAATTAGCCTGGTTAGTATCTAGATGTGTAACCGCTTGGGAATAACCAATGTAGCCTGGTTAGTATCTAGATGTGTAACCGCTAGAAAATAACCAAAGTAGCCTGGTTAGTATCTAGATGTGTAACCGCTTGGGAATAACCAAAGTAGCCTGGTTAGTATCTAGATGTGTAACCGCTTGGGAATAACCAAAGTAGGCTGGTTAGTATCTAGATGTGTGACCGCTTGGGAATAACCAAAGTAGCCTGGTTAGTATCTAGATTTGTGACCGCTTGGGAATAACCAAAGTAGCCTAGTTAGTATCTAGATGTGTAACCGCCTTGGAATAACCAAAGTAGTCTTGTTAGTAGCTAGATGTGTGACCGCTAGGGAATAACCAATGTAGCCTGGTTAGTATCTAGATGTGTGACTGCTTGGGACTAACCAAAGTAGCCTGGTTAGTATCTAGATGTGTAACCGCTTGGGAATAACCAATGTAGCCTGGTTAGTATCTGTATGTGTGACCGCTTGAGAATAACCAAAGTAGCCTGGTTAGTATTTAGATGTGTAACCGCTTGGGAATAACCAAAGTAGCCTTGTTAGTAGCTAGATGTGTGACCGCTTGGGAATAACCAAAGTATCCTGGTTAGTATCTAGATGTGTAACAGCTTGGGAATAACCAAATTAGCCTGGTTAATATCTAGATGTGTGACTGCTTGGGAATAACCAAAGTAGCCTGGTTAGTATCTAGTTGTGTAACCGCTTGGGAATAACCAATGTAGCCTGGTTAGTATCTAGATGTGTGACCGCTTGGGAATAACCAAAGTAGTCTGGTTAGTATCTAGATGTGTAACCGCTTGGGAATAACTAAAGTAGCCTGGTTAGTATCTAGATGTGGAACCGCTTGGGAATAACCAAAGTATTCTGGTTAGTATCTAGATGTGTGACCGCTTGGGAATAACCAAAGTAGCCTGGTTAGTATCTAGATGTATGACTGCTTGGGAATAACCAAAGTAGCCTTTTTAGTATCTAGATGCGTGACCGCTTGGGAATAACCAATGTAGCCTTGTTAGTATCTAGATGTGTGACTGCTTGGGAATAACCAAAGTAGCCTGGTTAGTATCTTGATATGTGACTGCTTGGGAATAACCAAAGTAGCCTGGTTAGTATCTAGATATGTGACTGCTTGGGAATAAACAAAGTAGCCTGGTTAGTATCTAGATGTATAAACGCTTGGGAATAACCAAACTAGCCTGGTTAGTATCAAGATGTGTGACCGCTTGGGAATAACCAAAGTTCCCTGGTTATTATCTAGATGTGTAACCGCTTGGGAATAACCAAATTAGCATGGTTAGTATCTAGATGTGTGACTGCTTGGGAATAACCACAGTAGCCTGGTTATTATCTAGATGTGTAACCGCTTGGGAATAACCAAAGTAGCCTGGTTAGTATCTAAATGTGTGACTGCTTGGGAATAACCAAAGTAGCCTGGTTAGTATCTAGATGTGTATCCGCTTGGGAATAACCAAAGTAGTCTGGTTAGTATCTAGATGTGTGACCGCTTGGGAATAACCAAAGTAGCCTGGTTAGTATCTAGATGAGTAACCGCATGGGAATAACCAAAGTAGCCTTGTTAGTATCTAGATATGTGAAAGCTTGGGAATAACTAAAGTATCCTGGTTAATATCTAGATGTGTAACCACTTGGGAATAACCAAAGTAGCCTGGTTAATATCTAGATATGTGACTGCTTGGGAATAACCAAAGTAGCCTGGTTAGTATCTAGATGTGTAACCGCTTGGGAATAACCCAAGTAGCCTGGTTAGTATCTAGATGTGTGACTGCTTGGGAATAACCAAAGTAGCCTGGTTATTATCCAGATGTGTAACCGCTTGTGAATAACCAATGTAGTCTGGTTAGTATCTAGATGTGTGACCGCTTGGGAATAAACAAAATAGCCTGGTTAGTATCTAGATGTGTGACTGCTTGGGAATAACCAATGTCGCCTGGTTAGTATCTAGATGTGCAACCGCTTGGGAATAACCAAAGTTGTCTTGTTAGTATCTAGATGTGTGACCGCTTGGGAATATCCAAAGTAGCCTGGTTAGTATCTAGATGTGTGACTGCTTGGGAATAACCAAAGTAGCCTGGTTATTATCTAGATGTGTAACCGCTTGTGAATTACCAATTAGTCTGGTTAGTATCTAGATGTGTGACCGCTTGGGAATAACCAATGTAGCCTGGTTAGTATCTAGATGTGTGACCGCTTGGGAATAACCAAAGTAGCCTGGTTAGTATCTAGATGTGTAACCGCTTGGGAATAACCAATGTAGCCTGGTTAGTATCTAGATGTGTGACTGCTTGGGAATAAACAATGTAGCCTGGTTAGTATCTAGATGTGTAACCGCTTGGGAATAACCAATGTAGCCTGGTTAGTATCTAGATATGTGACTGCTTGGGAATAACCAAAGTAGCCTGGTTAGTATCTAGATGTGTAACCGCTTGGGAATAACCAAAGTAGCCTGGTTAGTATCTAGATGTGGAACCGCTTGGGAATAACCAAAGTATTCTGGTTAGTATCTAGATGTGTGACCGCTTGGGAATAACCAAAGTAGCCTGGTTAGTATCTAGATGTGTGACCGATTTGGAAATAACCAAAGTAGCCTGTTTAGTATCTAGATGCGTGACCGCTTGGGAATAACCAATGTAGCCTTGTTAGTATCTAGATGTGTGACTGCTTGGGAATAACCAAAGTAGCCTGGTTAGTATCTTGATATTTGACTGCTTGGGAATAACCAAAGTAGCCTGGTTAGTATCTAGATATGTGACTGCTTGGGAATAAACAAAGTAGCCTGGTTAGTATCTAGATGTATAAACGCTTGGGAATAACCAAACTAGCCTGGTTAGTATCAAGATGTGTGACCGCTTGCGAATAACCAAAGTTCCCTGGTTATTATCTAGATGTGTAACCGCTTGGGAATAACCAAATTAGCATGGTTAGTATCTAGATGTGTGACTGCTTGGGAATAACCACAGTAACCTGGTTATTATCTAGATGTGTAACCGCTTGGGAATAACCAAAGTATCCTGGTTAGTATCTAAATGTGTGACTGCTTGGGAATAACCAAAGTAGCCTAGTTAGTATCTAGATGTGTAATCGCTTGGGAATAACCAAAGTAGTCTGGTTAGTATCTAGATGTGTGACCGCATGGGAATAACCAATGTAGCCTTGTTAGTATCTAGATATGTGAAAGCTTGGGAATAACTAAAGTATCCTGGTTAATATCTAGATGTGTAACCACTTGGGAATAACCAAAGTAGCCTGGTTAGTATCTAGATATGTGACTGCTTGGGAATAACCAATGTAGCCTGGTTAGTATCTAGATTTGTAACCGCTTGGGAATAACCAAAGTAGCCTGGTTAGTATCTAGATGTGTGACTGCTTGGGAATAACCAAAGTAGCCTGGTCATTATCCAGATGTGTAACCGCTTGTGAATAACCAATGTAGTCTGGTTAGTATCTAGATGTGTGACCGCTTGGGAATAACCAAAGTAGCCTGGTTAGTATCTAGATGTGTGACTGCTTGGGAATAACCAATGTCGCCTGGTTAGTATCTAGATGTGAAACCGCTTGGGAATAACCAAAGTTGTCTTGTTAGTATCTAGATGTGTGACCGCTTGGGAATATCCAAAGTAGCCTGGTTAGTATCTAGATGTGTGATTGCTTGGGAATAACCAAAGTAGCCTGGTTATTATCTAGTTGTGTAACCGCTTGGGAATAACCAAAGTAGCCTGGTTAGTATCTAAATGTGTGACTGCTTGGGAATAACCAAAGTAGCCTGGTTAGTATCTAGATGTGTAACCGCTTGGGAATAACCAAAGTAGTCTGGTTAGTATCTAGATGTGTGACCGCTTGGGAATAACCAAAGTAGCCTGGTTAGTATCTAGATGAGTAACCGCATGGGAATAACCAAAGTAGCCTTGTTAGTATCTAGATATGTGAAAGCTTGGGAATAACTAAAGTATCCTGGTTAATATCTAGATGTGTAACCACTTGGGAATAACCAAAGTAGCCTGGTTAGTATCTAGATATGTGACTGCTTGGGAATAACCAAAGTAGCCTGGTTAGTATCTAGATGTGTAACCGCTTGGGAATAAGCAAAGTAGCCTGGTTAGTATCTAGATGTGTGACTGCTTGGGAATAACCAATGTAGCCTGGTTATTATCCAGATGTGTAACCGCTTGTGAATAACCAATATAGTCTTGTTAGTATCTAGATGTGTGACCGCTTGGGAATAACCAAAGTAGCCTGGTTAGTATCTAGATGTGTGACTGCTTGGGAATAACCAATGTCGCCTGGTTAGTATCTAGATGTGTAACCCCTTGTGAATTACCAATTAGTCTGGTTAGTATCTAGATGTGTGACCGCTTGGGAATAACCAATGTAGCCTGGTTAGTATCTAGATGTGTGACTGCTTGGGAATAACCAAAGTAGCCTGGTTAGTATCTAGATGTGTAACCGCTTGGGAATAACCAAAGTAGCTTGGTTAGTATCTAGATGTGTGACTGCTTGGGAATAACCAAAATAGCCTGGTTAGTATCTAGATGTGTGACTGCTTGGGAATAAACAATGTAGCCTGGTTAGTATCTAGATGTGTAACCGCTTGGGAATAACCAATGTAGCCTGGTTAGTATCTAGATATGTGACTGCTTGGGAATAACCAAAGTAGCCTGGTTAGTATCTAGATGTGTAACCGCTTGGGAATAACCAAAGTAGTCTGGTTAATATCTAGATGTGTGACCGCTTGGGAATAACCAAATAGCCTGATTAGTCTCTAGATGTGTGACTGCTTTGGAATAAATAAATTAGCCTGATTAGTATCTAGATGTGTAACTGCTTGGGAATAACCAAAGTAGCCAGGTTAGTATCTAGATATGTGACCGCTTGGGAATAACCAAAGTAGCCTGGTTAGTATCTAGATGTGTAACCGCTTGGGAATAACCAATATAGCCTGGTTAGTATCTAGATATGTGACTGCTTGGGAATAACCAAAGTAGCCTTGTTAGTATCTAGATGTGTTACTGCTTGGGAATAACCAAAGTAGTATGGTTAGTATCTAGATGTGTGACTGCTTGGGAATAACCAAAGTAGCCTGGTTAATATCTAGATGTGTGACTACTTGGGAATAACCAATGTAGCCTGGTTAGTATCTTGATTTGTGACTGCTTGGCAATAACCAAAGTAGCCTGGTTAGTATCTAGATGGGGGACCGCTTGGGAATACCCAACGTAGCATGGTTAGTATCTAGATGTGTGACCACTTGGGAATACCCAACTTAGCCTGGATAATATCTAGGTTTGTGACTGCTTGGAAATACCTAAATTAGCCTGGGTAGTAGCTTGATGTATGACCGCTTGCGAATATCCAACTTAGTGTGGTTCTTATCTAGATGTGTGACCGCTTGGAAACACCCAACTTAATCTGGATAATATCTTGGTGTGTGACCGCTTGTGATTACCTAACTTAGCCTGGGTAGTAGCTTGATGTATGACCGCTTGTGAATACCCAACTTAGCCTGGTTAATATGTAGATGTGTGACCGCTTGGGAATATCCGATTTAGTCTGGTTAATATCTAGATGTGTGACCCCTTGGTAATACCCAACTTAATCTGGCTTGTATCTAGATGTGTGACCGCTTGGCAATACCCAACTTACCCTAGTTAGTATCTAAGGTTTGTGCCCGCTTCGGAATAACCAAAGTAGCCTGGTTTGTATCTAGAATTTTGACCACTTTGGAATACCCAACGTATCTTTGTTAGTATCTAGATGTGTGACCGCTTGGGAATATCCAACTTAGCATGTTTAGTATCTAGATGTTCGTCCACTTGGGATTACCGAACTTAGTCTGGTTAGTATCTAGATGTGTGACCGTTTGGGAATAACCAACTAGCCTGTTAATATCTAGATGTGCGACTGCTTGGGAATACCCGATGCTATAACATTGGATGTCCAGTTGTTGTGATCGATATCGGTTCGGATTTTTTATATTCACGATATTCATTATATACTCTTCAAAAGGTTATTAATCCAACTGTTTTGTACCAAATTAAGGGTTAATTAGTATCAGTGAACCATTATTATCACTCTAAATGCTTAATTTCTAAGTAGAATACTTTCTGAGATTAAACAACCTGCAAAGGGCTGATAGGTCATAAACGCACAAATAAATCAATTATGAAACTGTGCCACTAACTAAATATTAATATGCCACACAAACGATTTATTATTATAGAGCTTATCTATAATAATAAATTATTAAATATATTACCATTTTGTTCATTAATATTAAAATTGTTAATATATTTTTCCCTATTTTTTTCAGTTTTACATGTAATTTTAAAACTTATAATTTTCTCGCGTTTTTCTTTTCTTACATATTAACAGTTGTTCTTCATCGAGAATCTTGCCTCGAAACGCCGGTTTCATATCGAACGGTACGCAAGCATTGCTCACCGGCTTAGAAACTTTCAGATTGACTGGATCGGAGGATCCAACTGTGACCTTTGAATGCCTCTTAGATGTGTGTCCTGATATATGTGACGGCGTGAGTATCGTCTTTCTAACTCAGGGAGTAGAAATGTTATGACATTTCATCGATAATCGATGACAATGGACGCATCAAGTTATACGTCAAAGTAATATGCTGCGGATTAGGAAAAGATGCATATACCAATGTCAGTTTTAATGAGAATCCGTGAAAATACACAAAAATCGGTCACGCTGTATTGCAAATTTTTTTTACGTATTCTGAAGTTATCGATAAGAAATCAATTTTCCCATTACCTTACGAGCGAAAGAGCAAATCAGAAATTCATTTAATTCCGTTAGGTGTTGAGGAAAATATCTTTTTTAAAATTACGATTTGGAAAATATATTTAATTGCGGTATATCTTTGACTGTGTTTCTAATCTGGGATTGTCAAAATTGACCTTTCGATATATTACACTAGATGATATATGTTCTACTAAATGAACTAGTTTATAGTGATTTTATAATGAATAATAATAAAATTGTATATTTTTCTTCTTCTGAGTGCTATGTTCTGTCAGAACTTTAGCGAACATGGCTCTCCACAATGCCCTGTCCTTTGTAGCTCGTAGTAAATTTTGTCTTTGTACTATTGCCCCTAAACTCTGTTGTGCAAATCATTTCAATAAGCTCGTTAGGTAAGTTACGTCTGTTTTCCACTGCCCGACCAACTTGCATTCAATGTGTCCCGTCAGTCTCGTCGTTTCTCCCATGTTAAGTCTCTGGAATTCTAAGCATCTTTCTATAAATAACATTTCTGTTGTCTAATATCTCTTCTTCATCTGTGAGTAGACTGTCCAGCATTCACTGCCACGTAGAAAGAACGATATTAGATAAAAATTCAGTAGTCTTTTCTTGATTACTATCAAGATTTTACTGTTTCTTATTAATCTGCTTAGCTTTTTTAAGTCATCTTTCGCTATCTCAATGCGCCTTCTGATTTCTGTGTTGCACATTCCGTCCTCTATTAAAACACTTCCCAGATATTTAAATAGTTATACCTGCTTGAATTTGGTATCTCCAAGTTAGGCTGTATACATAATTTCAACTCTTTCTTATTGATAACTGCATTGTTTCTTTCCAGATAGACTGACATATGACAGTTCAAGGAAAACTGTTGATCCTGTTCGTCAAAAAAAGTCAATAGCAACAGATATGACGTCATTATAACTGCGGTTCTTATTCCCAGACAACTGGGGGTTTTTATGTTGGGGAAAAGATGATAGTAAAATCAGGAGAATAGGGAAAGTTACAAACCGGTTCAAAGTCGAAATCACGCACAGCAGCAATTGAAAGCAAGGACTTATATACTGGAGCATTGTCCTGAAGAAACAAGAGACCTTTCGTTAGCTTTCGTGTGCGTTTGGTCTTGATGGTCTTTAGTACCTGCCTCAAGAGTTTGGCATATTTCTCTCTATTCATGGTGTGGGTCTCATGAATCGATGGTGGCTTTCTTTGGAGCAGGTGAGGTATGTTTCCACTGCATGGATTATCTCTTTGTACCTGTCTCAGTAATGAAACCAGGACTCATCTTGGGTTATGAAAAGTTCAAGGAAACCAACTGGATCTGCCTCAAACAATGTCAGATTTTTCCGTGATGAGACCAGTCGTAATTGTACAGAATATTATCAGCTTTCTAACGTCATATGCTAACAGCAATGTTTATTTGATTTATAGTCAATCACCTGTCATCCATCAACATGTCGTGAAGATGATTATTGTTGTTCATGGTGGTGAAACTTGCAGGACGCCCAGAGCTTAGCCCATATTCAAAACATCCCATTCCCCTCCTAAATTTAGCTCCTCACTGTTGATAAAGCTGGGGCGTCGTCTCTAATGTAGTTATCATGTCAGTATGAATGTCCTTAGGGACTAAACACGTTTCCTTAGTTACTTGATAAAACCCCGATATCAAATTTCGTCCATTTTCAAGAGAAGTCGCTAGTAGATACTGATGAATTCTTCTTTGAACAGTCATATATCTGTTTACCTGGAAATAAAGGATGCAGTTTTTAATAGGAAGAGTTGAAATTAATGTATGCAATGTTTCACAGCTTTAGCATCACTCCTTCATAGTCAGCCAATTAATTTTTCAGCCCATCCTTGTATAGATCTACTTAACATTATTTACATTTGTTTGACACGTGTATATAGCAAAGACGAAAACCAGAAAAACAAAACATTTCAAAATTGTTAAATTCCGGTCAAAGTATTTAGCACCATTTTTTCTGTTTGAAGCATGAAACCGTAATAATTACGTCAGCAAAATAATAAAGAAAAGGACAAAAAACAAATTTTATGAAGAAAATGCAATTAAGCTTAAGCAAAAGATTTTATGTCTGCTAATGCTATTCGCTAATTTTACCAACATCACCTTCCACCTCGAAATAAATTAGTACCCTGAACCTCGTATGATTGTCTGGCATTCTTCTTTTATGTGTGTGGACGATCAGGTTCTCCCCAACTTCCTAATTCTGGGAGCCCCATAGCAGGTTTTTCTTTTTCAACTTTTGATAAGTCTCCCGTCCCTGTTCCGCAATCCAGTCACACAAACACGACAGGTTGCTAGCTCGCTGCCTTCTCCTATCTCTCAATACGCCCTGTGAGTGCTAAGTTTCCCAAATCCATCCTCCCTCATTTTATGCCCAAGTAATTTCAGATGTCTCTTCATAATTCTGTGTATAATCGCTCTTTTTTGTGGTTTTCTTTTGGGATTTCCCTGTCCCTAACTTATCTATCCTGTATTCGTCAGTAAAACTTCATTCCTGTTCCCACTTCATCCGTGGGGAGATTATCTTGTATTCAGTGCCATATAAGAGGATGGATATCATATAGCAATCCAGCACTTTTTTCTTCGAATCTGATGAAAATTTCTTTTGTTTTTCAACACTTTGCTAAGCTCTTGGAATGCAACTTTCGCTAGTCCAATGCGCATTCGTTTGTCGATGTTGCATTTTCAGTCCTCTGTTAAAATGCTCCCCAGATAACTTTTTATCTTACTTGCAGTTGATGTATAGTGCTTTTTTCTCGTTTATTTTACTACCCACTCTAGGAGCTCCGGTAATTTTCTTTCCGTGCCAGCCATCAAAACAATGCCATTTGGTTATCTTATATTGTTAAAATTACGCCCTTGTAGTGTCCGTCGCTTTGGGGTTGAATAAATCTGGGTAGATGGCACATACTTGATTTATGTTCCCTTTCTAAATTTAATCACATCTTCAGTAAATATATAACTTATCTTCAGCATTGCATTTATTGGACAACATATCGTTTTCATCTGTCATTTTACAGACAACTTCATAAGTCCATCCTTCCAGAGATTTTTATCTTTCTGATCCATTTAGACCCATTGTAGTCTTCTCCAAAACGGAATTTTTTTCAAAAGGATTATTCTGCAAAGAATAATTATATGGTTACCGATACGTGCAATATCCGATGAATGTGACGGTAGATTAAAAATTTATCCAGCTAAAAAAAATCACTTTTTATTTAATTAAGAAAAGTCTTGAAACTTAGCGTCATTCTGAAATAACGTTTCCATATTTCTATTCACGAATTTCGGGCACTTTTCCTTAGTTCCTAATTTCAATTGATTTAAGAGCACTTACTTGTTCAAATCAATCGTTTGTTTCCAGGAGGGAGTGTTCATAGTTGGGGTTTCCTTTCTGATCTAATCGCATCCAATTCGGGACATCACCTAGTTTGGAGGAAATCGGTCTTTGAAACGGTTAGTTCATTTCACTTGCCTCACGATCACCTTCACATTGTTATCAAATATGCACTTTTCATCGCTTGATAGTATTCGCTTAAAAACTTACGATTAATTGCATATACAAATGCATCGCAGTAGTTTTGTTTTTATCATTTGATTTACACGAAGAAAACACAGCAAATATGTTCTTATAAACAAGTAGGTTAGTAAACAAAGCTTGATTTACATAGGTTGAATATTGATTGTTACTATTGTTAGCCTAACAAAAATCTTAAGAGCCACTCAATGTAGAGCGATAGTGAATGAGGTGTGTGATATGAATGTAAGATGGAAGTAGTATGTGATGATTATGAGGAATATGGAGAATAGATAACGGACAACGCTTATATTGAAGTGGTTAAGATCGTAGTATTCTGGGAAGTCTCCACGCGGGTGTCTGGTCCACAAAGCAACGATTCGTAGGAAAAAGATGCCTCGGTGGAAATTCCTTCTCACAATAAGAATACTGAGAGAAGGCTGTTTCGTCTTTGTATATGTAGCATCCGGTGATTTTGTTGAACTGATGGAACTAAAGAATGAAGCTCGTCCGAACATTTGCCATAGCAATAGCAATAAAGTTTCGGTAGGCTTGCGACGTTGCTTCTGTGGTAAAGAGGTTACAGGGAGGGTGGAATAACAAGTAATCTTCTACAAGGGCGAATAAACAGCTTGGTTTGAGCTCTATCAAGGCTGGAAATTTAGGAGTCGATTGATTCAGCCCAGATATATCAACAATATATTGTCTATCTATTACGTCGTATAGCGTTGATTATGCTCGTGAAATAATTTCATTACTCTCAATCCCACCTGATATAAGCAGGGAAAGTAGAGAAAGTAACAAACCACTTTTGTCACGTTCGAACATTCACAGAACCTTCTTCACTTCTTGCGTTTCTGTTGAATATTTCCTTTTTTTTTCTCAAATAATCGTAATAACCCTAAAATACTGCTTATTTTCTTTCATACGGTCAAACATCAGATTGTGCATTATACAATATCACTGAACATTGCAAAGACATATTACGGAACTAATAGAGAAAAAATAGAAATCTACTTGGAGTGGGCTAAAGTCCTGCATACGTTAACGGCTTCAATAAAAAAAAAACATTCTGACCGCAGAATCTAAAACTTTTGTTGTTGCAAACACTGTCTTTATGTTTATACAATGTCTTTGTTGGGAAATCGAGCTTTTTTAATGTTTTAAATAATTTTCCGATTAATAATTATCATTTATATGTACATTAGACGATAAATTTTGTTTTTCAAATTTATTCTTCAAAAAATAAAGTACAATTACATTTTATTCAATTATATATTCACGGTTATGGTATAATGATCATGTTAACATTTCACAAAACAAATCAATTCTGGAAAGAGAATCAACACCTGCTGGACTTAATAACCTATTTTCGCACTCTTTACAAAACTCTTAAGTTACAATATATGAAATGTTAAATGTTAATGTATGACATTATAAGTAATTGAATGCTAATTGAGTGTTAATTGAATGCTAACTGAATGTTAATTGAATGTTAACATTACGTGAAAATATATATTTTTTCAGGAAAACTGCCGTTCGAAAGACAGAGTAAAGAGAGATACGTTTTCCAGGCAGAATTTCTCACATATCCAGGCATATGCCAAAATAAAAATTCTTGCATTTAACCAGCGTAAGTTTTTAAAGTTGTATTACTTCCGTTTCCTTCGATTTCTGTTGCAGCATTTTTCCTCGGGCGGCCATCATAAAAAAAAAATCTGAATTTGAATTCAATATTTTTACTTTTTTAATCCGATGAAATATTTCATTTTTATTCTTCCAGACGAAAACAAATTATCAATAATATATTGTTAATTAGAATTTATTCATTAAGATCCAGTCAATATAAATAACTTCGGTTTCCGACGAATTATGAACTTTATAATATTTTTTTACTTTTTTAACAATTAGTGATTTGGTGATAGAAATATCTAGTTTCCAGCTCATTGTCCGTGCGTTGTTTCAAGTTAGTTCTCAAATCTTCAGAATAAGATATACTGACATATCGAATACGTTGTGTTTTTTATCAGAGGTTTTCATTCTTTGCAGATGTTTACCTTACAGTATCGAAACTTGCGTTATCATGATCAACGAAACGAGCGTTTTAACTCTCATATGATTGGTTTGGTTTGGTTTGGTTTGGTTTCTTTAACGGTATATCTATTCCTTATGGGACATTTAATGCCGAAGTTGAATTTTCTTTGGAGATTTGGTAATTTTTTTTTAAATTTATAACGGATAATTGTTCTGTTCCTTTACCATTAATATAATTATTTTACTGTGAAAATGTATTGCTATTATTCTTACTACAAAAATGTATTCTTATACTTTTATAATGTTTTGACTAGTGTTTTTTGGTTCACTATTTGCCCATAGCTGGGCCCCTAACTTGTGCTACCATTGTAGGGGACGTGCAGGATCATTCATTATTTGAAGAGAGACTCAGAGGAATTTTGTAGGTTGCGTGTAATGCTGCGTCCCGAACATAATAACAATTACTTCAAAGGCAAATAAAGAAAGAGAGACGAGACATATAATTCAAACAAACAACGTAACATTTATGTATAATTTAACAAGATACAATCAATGGTGTCTGTGTACGAAATGTATGGGTTTTGTCTGATTTGTGAAATGTCTCTTTTCGTTGACTTTTTTGTGTTCGTATGCAATCAGAGTTTTTATGAGTTGTCTACCTTTGAGCGTCTTGTCATTTGCTTATTTTTGGTGATGAGATGTATTCATTGTTTCTAAGCAAATGTTCGCAGTGTCGATCAATGTGTACTGTTAGATGTATGTTGGTGGATATATGTTGATTGATGTACGTTCGAAAGGAGTCAGCGTGGGTCGTTTTTGCGCGGGAAAGGTGTGCTTCGTAGTGACGTGGATTGATTCTGCGAATGCGTTAGACTGACTGCCGGGGTTGTCTGCGTTTTGCTTTTATAATGTTTAGGTTCGGCAGATTGGATCAGTTGCTTTTTGGCGCACTTTTTATTCCGCACGTGAACTTAGGTTATCACCCAATTAGATCGTTTGTTTTATTTTGTTTAATTTCTATTGGTTGAAGTTCTCCAGCACGTAGGCGTGTGGAATGGACTGTTCTTTCTAGGGTTGGACAGGTGAGAAATATTTGACTGTTCCACACCATCATCAGGTCGGACCTAGTAATATGAGCAATTAAGAGGTGGTCCCCACACTCTTCAAAACCTTCTAATCATAGGCCTTGCCACCAGATGCGCTTTATAGTCATACCCAGGACGATTTATATGATAGAATATCAGGATGGATATTGTTCTTTTACTGAAATGAATTCTAGCGTTACTAACAAATTAGTGTTAGTAAATTTCTTTTGTGAACTTTTGGCATGAGGAATTATCATTTTTTTTTTTTGCATTTTTTACATACGAACTAATTTCCTTAAGTTATCACAACGTTTCGGTCGTTGTGTCATTCAGTATTCATCATATGATTGCCAATCCGGGTTGCCAAAGGGACGTTAGAACTAAACCCTGCGCGTAAGGTATTAAAGCGTTGGCTCGTAAATTTCGTGACATTGTCAAAATGAGTTCGATGCCTTAGCTGGTCACTATGTGATTGAACTCAGTGAACAAAAAGGCCAGCAATAAGGAAACACTAGTAAATAAAAACAAATAGACTAGACATCCGGGTTGCCAAACAAGAACTATCTAACCACGTAGATTTAATAAAGGGTTCAGTTCGAAAATCCCCCAAGGTTACCCGAATCTATAAACACCTGATGAAATCTGGAGGGCTTCATTAGATTGAAACGGTGTGATATCAACAACAAAAATAAGGACAATAGTCCGATTTTAAATAATGTAAATAGTGCTGCCTAATTGTTTACTCAGTCTGTGATATCATGGTTAGAAAGAAACAAAGAAAAATGTACATTTAATAGTGACTTTGCAAAGTGTAGGCATAATAAATTTAAAACAATCATGTTTCTACTCTTTGAGTTGGTTTAATTTTGATCCACCTGTGTCGAATGTTTAGTCGATTATATTGACGTCCATCGAATTTTCTCACTACTTTAAAAGCCATACGTTTTTGTCATTTGCGGTACTAAGAAACTAAATATTCATAGAAGCAGGAAAGAACAAGTTTGACTTATACGCACAGAAACCTGCAAGTTTTAAGATAAAATAATATGAGCACTGGTAAAAAATGATTGCTGAAGACATTCGGTATATAATACCCAGAAATTCATACACAGATATCCTCAAGGACACATGGCACAGTGGATAAAGGCGTTGGTTAGATCCAGTGACAGTTCAATACCCGTTTAAGGCAGTGGATAACTTGGAGAGGGGAATTAACAGGAGATAACAGATAACTGGAACTCGTCTACCCCAGTGAGCGAAATAAAGGGTTCAGTTCGACATTCCAACCACCTGAGGAAGGCCGGAGCGTACAAAGGCCGAAACGTTGTAATAAATATGGCGACAGTCCGAATAATGTAAATAGTGTACACAATACCTCATCTCAGAAATATAGACAGCTAGAATAATGTTTAAGAAATTCAGGTTTGTGCTTAGAATAATGAGGAAAGAAAGGGGAAACATTTATCTTTGCTCTTTGTATATGTGATTACATTTCTGAACGTGTAGCGACATCTAGTCTCTTTGTCGGCTCCTGATAATCCGAATAAATTATTATCAGTAGATATTTAACCATTTCAACACAATATGACACAAAGCAAGGTTCAAACTGGGAGTATCCCGTGTCCGTCGAACAAGGGGAACATATTACTCCAGCTATCTTGGCATTTTTCTCTTTAGCTAACTTGGTGCCATGAATTAACCTCAGTCCCTTCTCACAGGAGAGTTATTGCCTGAATGGTGCCTGTCTTACACTCAAGCATATTATATATAATTTTAGCCGTAATGTGTTTGTCAGCATAGAAACAATATAATGAAATGTAATTATTACGAGGAGATGAGAAATCTGATAAATAGTGGGGTTGAAAGTGTTTCTTGTTCGGAACGAAGACTTTCCACCATCACCTCGTATTTATGTTATTTATATGTACTGTTCCTCATTATACAGTATTCGTGACAGTAATAATAGCCATTGCTTCATAAGGAGACATTCGTCATTCAGTTACAAGAGAAGTCCGGTTAACATTTGTAAAAGCTTTCTTTTAAAACAATTGTTTCAGAAAAATACATTTCTTCAGGCTACAGTTAACGCTTTTCCAATAGTGATGGGGTCTTTCTTCTTAACCCTTTTTTAAGTAATGTTGCACGTTAACATACAGATGACGTCATTTTCTTGTTCGAGCTATATGTGTTATCCATTTTCGGTGCTGCTGCTGTTGTTGAACATCATCAAATGATGCGGCTTCTGTTATCTCGTAGAGTTCTTTCGTTGTCTGATTCTGTGGCGTCAGTCCACGATGTTCGAGGAAGTATGGTCCTCGATAAGACCTACATGCTTTTAATCATTTGAAATCACTTTTGACCATTGATCTCAGAAGACGGTTGCATACAGTATACAGTTGACAGATTAAATATTTTTGAACTGCTTTGGCGCCATGCATGACATCCGTATGAAAGCCGTGATCTGACTAGGCTATTTAAGGAGATGACTAAAGAATTTACTTTAAATTCTTGCATGTTTCACACACACATGCACACACACACACACACACACACACACATATATATATATATATATATATATATATATATATATAGAGAGAGAGAGAGAGGGAGAGAGTAAAAATATACGCTAAAGTTTAAAATAAGTTAAAAGCTTAACATATAAAACAGACTTTATGCTCAATGTCAAAGTCAGCAAAGCTTAAATATATTACATTCAATCAATATTATTTATAAAATAATATAAAAATCATCTAGTTTCTTCTCTCTCTTTCCATATATATATATATATATATATATATATATATATATATATATATATCCCCATATATATATATATATTAAGATATATATTAAGATTACCTCCTCGGTTATCCATTGAAGCTGCTATCCACCAAAAAAAGAGAAGACAGTCCCCACTGCGGGCCATTTAAAAATAGTTCACGCAGCTGATTGGTTGTACAAACAGCCAATCGGATGTGCGGAATACGTGGTCTTTCTTCGTAGAATTCTTTAAAAAGGCCAGAGTAGCTGTTAGCGTTTTAAAAGTGAGGGGGAATCAGGGTTAGATCTCCCCTGATTGGGTCGATTTGGTGATGGGGAGTATGATGTTGAAAGACCCGAAACTCCCTGATGAACCAAGTCAAAACATCACTGACGACCCCCTCGGGCGTCTACTTAAAAGCGTATTTTTGAATGAATTATATATATATATATATATATATATATATATATATATATATATATATATATATATATATATATATATATATATATGTATGTATAGGGTGAGAAAGAGAGTGAATGTGAGAGGGAGAGAGAAGTGAAATTACATATATATATATATATATATATATATATATATATATATATATATATATATATATATATATATATGTCGTCGCTGGCATTATCTCGTATCCAAGAATGTAATTTCTTCCTTATGATGATGGCGTTGATGATTACATTTACCGTTCACCGCCAACGTGCATGATCAAATCTAGCAGCTTGCAACGGTCATCCATTCCCTATCGCCGTTTGGCTTTGCAATACTTGGTTGAAGGTGAGAGAAATCAGAAGAGAACAACGTGCCGATGACGGGAATTTGGACCTCAACTTGCCAGGAAGGGACCCACACACTTGATTTCATCATCTTCCTCTGAAGTACATATGGAATGAAACATGCAGAAACTAGTTATGGAACTGCAACGGGCTGCCGCTGTTTTAAACTCGAGTAGCGCCTTCTGCAGTATGTCTGTCGTGCGTAGCCCTCTTCACCTGCTGGCTCGACCGTTCAGTTCTGTTGTAATCATCCGCTTGTTCCATATATATATATAATAGAACATCCGGTATAAATCGAGCATGCTAGACGACTGATATATGCAATTAATGAGCTTTCAGTCAACTAATTCATTATATATAATTTATCTAGTGTAACTTGACCTGGTTGGGTACACAATGTCGAAGAAACAAACATGGGTCGAAATCAGAAGAATTAGCCATTTTACTGTTACTAACCCTTGTCCTCTATTTTGGGGATGACCTGATTTTAAGACGCCATTCGAGAAATCTCGATAACTATGTTGTTTAAGAAGTTTGTGAAAATGATATCTAGCATCAAACCAGATTTTGAATGACACATACCGTTCGTCTCTTCCAAAAAATTGAGTGTTAATTGACAGAAATATGTCAAGACATGGAAAATAAAAACTGTAGCAAAACTAAGTGGACATTCCCGCTAGAATGCTTATGAAGAGTTGTTGACTTGATGGCAGACTTTTAGATTTAGAGAAAATATATTTCTTATTCTGGTCTCGTGTATTCGCGAATACCAATTTGTTTGGAACATATTTCTTTTCTTTTTTTTGTTGAGATTTGATGATACATTGGAAAAACCAATATCAATATTAATTTTTTAATGTTTTTTTTCTCTTTAAATCCTGGGGAAAGGATTTGTATTTCGCATCAAATTTTATACGCTTTTGACAGGGCCGGGCGTGTTTGGAATTTTGTCGACGCCGATGGGCGGAAAAAAAATTTACTTGTTAAAGAAAGTGTTTTTTTCTTATCGTCGTACGTGTTCCGGATTTGGATTGCGTAATTTTTTTCCTTTTTGTTGTTATTTTTTTTGTTGTTGTTTAATCATGATAAAAAAATAATGCTTACATCCAGAAGAAAAATCTCAGCAGCCAACTATAATTATTGTTTTAATCTTCTTAAATTTAAATTTTTCTTCTTCCTTTCTTTGTTTGTTGTGTGCCTGTTTTGTTTTTATTTATTGTTTTATATGCCTCCATTTTTATTTTGTATTTTCTTAATTTCTCTGTATTTTCATTTCTTTATTGTGTCCCTTTTCGTTCTCACAGTCAATGATTTTAATCTGTCACACATTTTTCGATTTTTTTTTATTTCCTTCCTGTACCTTCACCTTTCATGTTTTACTTATTGCTTCTTTTATTCTCTCCACGATCTTCCTTTCTTTCTTAATTTCTGCATCTCCTTTTCACTCTAAATTTCTTCTTTCTATATTTCTTTATTTTCGCCATTTTCATTCGTTCTTTCATCTTTAATATTTTTTCTTGTTTTTTTTATTCATTCCCGATTTATTCGAAATTATACTTTGAATTGTTAAAGCTTAAAACCCAATATCTCTTTTACCATTTACTATGATTTTTCTCCGAGTCTCAATGGTCATATTAATTTTAGCTGTTTCTTTATTTACAAGTGTTGTATAGGAATAAAGTGTCGTCGCCCATACTGGAGTTTGAACAGAGATTACCAGTGAGCAAACACAGGGCATTCCATTTCTAATAAGTAGACCACGTGGTCGTAAAGGAAAGGTATATACTGATTTTCAAAGCTTAGCTTAGATGTGACACAAGGCCGATATTATGGGGCACCCAGTGAGGATTGAACTCACTATTCAGTCGTAATTGATTTAGCGAGACAAGCTTGCTAACCATTACACCGCCTCGAGGTGCCCCAAGGAAAGGTATATAGCAATTTTACAAGCGTAGCTTAGATGTGACACAAGGACAAAAATATGCGGCACCCAGTGAGGAATTGTTCTAGCAAGACAAGCTTGCTAACCATTACACCGCCTCGAGTTGCCCCAAGGCAAGGTATATAGTGATTTTCCAAGTATAACTTAGATTTGGCACAAGGCCGAAATTATGGGGCACCCAGTAAGGATCGAACTCACTATTCAGTCATAATTGATTTAGAGAGACAAACTTGCTAACCATTTCACCGCCTCGAGGTGACCCAAGGTATATATGGGAATTAGCGTGGCGTCTAAGTGACCGCGATTCTTTATACTATACTCTATACTATTTCTCTATACTGATCACTCTAAGGATTACTATTCGGCGGTTACTATTCGAAGAAGTATTACTAGTGCGAGTATTATTCAATGAGTTACTACTAATGACTCCGATTCCAAATGTCTCGACTTCAACAAAGATTATGAACGTGATAACGTGCATTTGTTGACATCACAAAAGTGACAACGAGTAAGCGTCTGACATCACACAAATATAGAAACATTCGACATTCTCTGATAGTTGAAACTAAATTTATAAATTTAATTATAAATATAGAAACATTAATCATTTATTGAACAAAGTAACTAATAATAACAAAACAAAAGTCATTGAAACAAAGCAAATTCACTCGACCATTGATGACAATTCCAGAACAACGTAACTATAAACAATTTTTTCTATCCTCTGCCAGCCGCAATGATGGAGAAAGTATTACCTCGAACCGTCGCCAGTGAGACACGCTGCAAGAGCCACTCCGTTTCGCGAGGCCCGTTCCTTAATCGAGACGCAATCGCCATCGAACGAGGGCCAATAACCCCTGAAGTCTCCACTGCCACAGGAGTAAAAAAAAATTCTATCAGCAAGAGAATAATATTTAACTATTTTTTTCATCTCTGCGTCTCGAGCGACGGACCCGGGCTCAACCGCGGACCTAATCAAATTACCGACCGAAAATGTATCCGCACAGGTCGCATCCCAAATCAACGACTTACCCATTTTAAAGGGGAAGATGGTAATGCCATCCGGCCGTTTTAAAATAATTAATTAAATGTTACTCTAAATCAGTTAAGTCTAAAGTTAAGCATAAAAGTCTTGGAGATTCGATCCGTTCAATGAGAAGCAATAAAAGAGCCAGGGTCTTGTTGATGTATTCGTTTTCTTTTATAGGACGACTCTCTTCATGACCTGCGCGATCACGGCTCACCCTTATTTCCTTTTCTTTCTAGGATGTTTTCACCGCTCCCTATCTCATCCAATACCTGTTCTTCCATCCATTTTAAGGAAACCGTATTAAACGTTATGTCAACTGCTAAGTGAATAGCATAGACACTAGGTCATTCGATTTTCTATACAATCTAATATACCATGTAAGTTTAATAAAACTTGGCCATACCGTTCTTGGTAAATCCAAGACATTTTCAGCACCGATTCGTATAATGACATATATGAGTTGCAGGACTCTTGTTGCTGGTTTGGAAAGGTTTCGTATGTTTGTAATCTAGTTTGGAAAATTTCGTACCTAGGTGCATGCGTGAATATGTTTTATAAGCGTCTGACCGCACATGATCAAGACGCGAATCCTTTAAGCTTACATTTTCGTTGGAAAAGAGAAAGAATAAGTTTGTGTCTGATATTTATAATTAATGTAATCACGCGACAGGCTCCTAGAAAAATAGTGGGAAGACTTGGCTTGGTCACGCGCTGGAAAAAGATTTGTACGTGGGTGGATTGCAACGCCAACTCGTGTGTTTATTGACCAATTAAAATCCGAGATTTCCGGAAAATACTTGTGAAGTAGGTAAGCTCTTTGATCCACTTTTTGCACAGATTTGTACAAAATTCAACATTGATAAGAAAGTGGTAGCGGGATGCTAAACCTTGAAGGAGGCATGGTACAGTAATGGATCGCGACTCAGATTTAGAATCGGAGAGCCGGGTTCGAATTCCAGCTGCGTTCTAATACCCTTAGGAAAGGTATTAATCCATCTCATCTCCCCCAGTTATGGGTAAATCGCAGAACAGACTGAGTTCTATAGCCTTGGCTGGCAATTGGTCTAGGAGAAGGAAAACATGGAATTCAAAACCTCGTTTAGCTCAGGTGAAGCATATAATATGCAGTTCTTTCGTATTGATTCCATGATCCCCAATACGGTCGATTCCTTTTATAATGAGGTAGGAGGGCTTGGAGAAATTGACACTCACACGACAGGATAAACAGAGGAATGCCAGCGAGTAACCCACGTAACAACTAAATGGACATCAGAACTTCAACTAGGGGAGATAGTGGTGAAACCTTGCTTAGATCTACGAAGGATAGGAAGAACTTAAAATCCATGATCACTTGTATCTTGAAGAGACGCGGTACATAAAAGAAGATGCGTATAAGGAGGGGGACATCAACATTGAAAACTCAAAAGGCAGCCTTCCCCCCCTTTTCTCTGCAGTATATTCACCTGCCCCTTGATCTGTCGGGTTGGTTGATGGCGGAAGGAATAAACAATTTAATTCCAGTATCCGCCGATATCGCCAGAGAGCGCAAGCCAACCGCGTTTGCAAATTAGAAACCTCCCGAGGCCGTCAGCTGTTGCTTCATTAATTAGCTTGTCAAAAAAGTGTGCACAAAAAATTACAAGGGTTTTTTTTTCTTTTAAATAATTATTATCTCTTGCGTTATTTCAGTGTCTAGCTTTTTTAAAAAGAGAAAACGCCGGGAAATTCTTGCACGCGCGTAATACAACAAAGAAGCGACAGCAATATATTTCACGATATGATATTCCTCCACCAGACAGCAATTCCCAACTGCTTAAAATAGTCATATCTTGAGAACATGATAGTTGCATCTTGTAGCACGATGGGCGTATCTTGTAACAGAAATAGCATATTGCCTAATGTTGAGATCAATAAAACATCCTTCGTCGCCACTGTTGAGATGTTGAGTGTTTTCACGTGAGTATATGGTAATAACGAACAAACACAGTCGTAGGGAAAAATACTGGTATATTCAGAGAGGTATTTACATCAGAGAGATTAGTAGTAGCACGAACGTAGGTTAGTAGTGACAATAAGTAATAGTAATAAAGTCCAACGGTATCTTCCGGTCGAGAAACGGAAGTGTAACTGATCACTACAGAAGTCTCACTCTGCACTGCACTACACTGCTACACTACGGTATTTAACAACCCTCCCACGTGGGTTGAATGTGGCACAAGGCCGGTTTAATGTGGGCTTACCGAGCCCGTAGGCTCGGCCAAAAATATGCCCATTTAGAACCCGTATAAACTGGTTCAGGGACTGTCTACCTCCCCGGACGACACTTTGCCCTGCGGCAAAGCCTCGTCCGGGTTCCTCTCTGCCAAAGCAGAGAGTTCGACAGGAGCAGCGCACAGTCAGAGACTGCGTCTCGTACACTGCTACACTACTCCCAGTATCTAGAACTACTGTTCTATTTATAATAATAGGATCAGTCTATTGTGATTGTGAAGGTGGGTGCGCCCCAACACCTAACCACCCCATTAAGGTATTACCTTGCGCTGTTTAACTTAATATTATATAAACTGCCCGGAACTAAACGAATGAAACATTATCAGATTCTAATCATGTAGAGTAGAAATTTACTTGCCTTTTGCCTTGTCATGGAATTGATTTCATAGTCTATAGATTCATATATTTTATCTATATCCTCCTGGCCGCTGGGCACTTCGATGCGGTGCAATGGTCAGCAATATTGTCTCACTAGACCTATTACGACTGAGTAGGGATTTCGATCCTCACTGGGTACTCCATATGCCCTTTGCCTTGTGACATATCTAAGCTAAGCTTTTAAAAAGAGATAACGCTTGGAAATTAATGTACACGAGTAATACAACAAAGAAGGGGCGGCAATATATTTCACGTCTGTTCACAGGATATTCCTCTATCAGACAGCACCTCCCTACCTCTCAAAATACTCATCTCTTGTGAACATGATAGTTACATCTTGTAGTACGATGGCCATATCTTGTAACAGATCATCCCTGTCGAGTAGACATTTACTTTCCATTTGCCATGTCAGAGAATTGATTTCTTTGTCTATAGATCGAATCCAATTTGTAAATATCAAGCATATATATTAGGTTGGTGCAAAAATAATGTCGTTTTTTGACTTTCAACTTCATGCGAGAAAACGACATTATTTTTGCACCAACCTAATACAAATACTTTTACGATAGTCCGTACTGTATATCGTTGTTTTTAATTATAATGGAAAAGGAATGTGAAAACAGCAAATTCATATATTGTATCAATATCCTCCTGGCCTCTGGGCACTTCGATACGGTGAAATGGTCATCAATATTGTCTCGCTAGGCCTGTTACGGATGAGTAGGGATTACGATCCTCACTGGGTACCCCATGCCTTTTGCCTTGTGTTATATCTAAGCTACGCTTAGCTTTTAAAAAGAGAGAAATTCCTGAACACGTGTAATACAACAAAGAAGGGACAGCAATATATTTCACGACTGATCACAGGATATTCCTCTATCAGACAGAACCTCCATACAGCTGAAAATGGTCATATCTTGAGAACATGATAGTTGTATCTTGTGGCACGATGGCCGTATCTTGTAACAGAAATGGCATATTGCCTAACTACACCATTAAGATATTACCTTGTGTTGTTTAACTTATTATTATATAAACTGTCCGGCACTAAACAAATGAAACATTATCAGATTCTCATCATGTTGAGTAGAAATTTACTTACCTTTTGCCTTGTCAGAGAATTGATTTCATTGTCTACAGATCGAATCCAATTCGTAAATATCAAGCATATTAGCAGTATAACCCGTCTTCGTCCGGGTGTTTCATTACTGGGAATTTCTGCCGTTCAATTGCAAGTTTAAGCTTAAAGTCATCTCACCCGAAAATCAATATCAGTAACATTTGGGTGCAACTGAAGCAGATCCCCAAATGGAGGGGGTTAACAATTTGAATAGGGGTGGCCCTGAAAAAAGGAAATGTATAATAATAAATAATATTAATGTAATAATTTAAACTATTTATTTTTATTAAAGTTTTTATGAAAGATATATATCCAAGATAGTAAATATTAAAACGTTGCTACTCTAAGTAGTGGAGAGCCAATATCGCCAACAATTTGGACTCAAAACCGGCACTGTAGAATTATCTGTCAAACAAAGAATTTCATCAAAATCGGATGAATACTGTGGAAATGCATAAACATCCGATCACAAACACACACATACATACACACATACATTTTGAGAGTTATAGATATAGTTATACAAATACTTTTTCGATATTTCGTGATGTATATCGTTGCCTTTAATTATAATGGAAAAGGAATATGAAAACGGCAAATTAATTCATATATTGTATCTATATCCTGCTGACCTCTGGGCACTTCGATGCGGTGCAATGGTCAGCAATATTGTCTCGCTAGACCTATTACGGCTGAGTAGGGATTTCGATCCTCACTGGGTACTCCATATGCACTTTGCCTTGTGTCATATCTAAGCTAAGCTTGTAAAAAGCTGGGAAATTCTTGCACACGAGTGATCCAACAAGTAAGGGGCGGCAACATATTTCACGACTCCTTCAATGGATATTCCTCTATCAGACAGCACCTCCCTACATCTCAAAATACTCATCTCTTGAGTACATGATAGTTAATCTTGTAGCACGATGGCCATATCTTGTAACAGATAACCGCTGTCGAGTAGAAATTAACTTGGCTTTTGCGTAGTCAGAGAATTGATTTCATTGTCTATAGATCGAATCTAATTCGTAAATATCAAGCATATATACAAATACTTTTACGATAGTCGTACTGTATATCGTTGCCTTTAATTAGAATGGAAAAGGAATATGAAAACAGAAAATTAATTCATAGTTTGTATCCATATCCTCCTGGCCTCTGGGCACTTCGATGCGGTGCAATGGTCAGCAATATTGTCTCGGTAGATCAATTACGGCTGAGTAGGGATTTCGATCCTCACTGGGTACTCTATATAACCTTTGCCTTGTGTTATATCTAAGCTACGCTTAGAAAACTACCATTTACTCTACTTGTATGATAATAATCAAAATTTCTGTGTACGGAGGGTAAGTCTACGTGATGTAATGGATAGCATGCATGACTCGCTAGATCAATTACGACTAAATAATGAGTTCGATTCTCACTAGGTGCCACACACTTTCGATCTTGTGCTACCCCTAATCTACGTCTTAGAAAATCACCATATCCGCCTGACCTCAGTTTAAGCTGACGCATATGTATTTCAATATATTGTGGGCATATTGTTTAAGGATGGTATTTTCTTGATTCCAGATGAAACTTTGGTAATTTTCAAACGTATTTCAGTGAAATGATCTCTTTCTAAAATTATTGCTTATAATTGGCTTTAAATTGATATCATCTCAAACAAGGCAATAAAGCCACTAAGACACAAGGTGTTACAGAGTGTAGATGAATTAGGAACAAAAAAATTAATGAGCGGAAAGAATAAAAAGTAATTATGAGCGATTGACATTGCATTTAAATCTTTGCAGACTAAAGTTGGTTGAAAAGCATGGACCCGGAAGGGAGTACCACAATTGAGAAATTCGAGAAAAGAAACTGTTAGCATATAAATTAAGGTTGCATTTAGCTAGTTCAACTCCAAATTGTTGAGAGCTCGTCGCCAGTCTAGTACTGCACTTAAATTCTAATAGGTTAGCTACCATATCGAAAAGCTCATCCGAAAAATTACCATGAAAATATTTATAGAAAAGATACAGAGAGGTAACCTTACGGTGGTGGTAAAGTAACTGAAGCCGAAGTGCTAGATCAGGGCCAATAATATTACTGATTCTTCTTTGGATTTTATCAAGGAGCTCAACATAAATAGCAGGTCCACCGGACCATATGGTAGATATGTAAGATAGATTACGGAGAGAAAAATTGTCTCACACGACACATTGAACCAAACTTCCTTGCAGTGGATTCAATATAATTTTCCAGTTCATATCAGCTGAGAATATTACTTCGAGTAGGCGCAATGTGACACTTTTCTGGAGGATAGCATCAGCCATTCTTATGGAAGAAAGAGAGGGGTCGCGCAGATAATTATGGTTCAGATATATGGAAAAAAAGTATCGGTGAATACATATTCTCCTAGTGTGAGTTTATACTGAAGCCTTCTTTTATCCATATATTGTGGCCATTATTCTTGAAGTTTTTAGTTTCTTGATCTCAGATAAAACGCAGATTTCCAACATATTTTAGTGAATGATTTTCGAACATACTGTAGTTTGAAAAAAAAAAAAAACTTACCTCATGGACGTCCGTACGTAAAAAGAATCTCGTGGGGAAGCCATATTGTTTTTTTTTTATGCTGACAAATTAACGCAAAATCACGGCGTTCACGAGATTTGAGAGAATATAAATATGCAGTGTACGAAAGACGGTGGTGAAAAGGAAGTTAGTCTAAAAACGACCAGGCAATACGACAAATACAACATCTACACTTTGTCACTCACGATTAGCCCCTATTAAGGAATTTAGGCCAGTCTCTCGAATTAAAACTACTCATACAGAATACCAAATTACAGCATTAACATTTGTAATAGTATATTATAATAGAAATACTCCTGCAATATTTCACGGTTTCCCTAGTTGAATAAATCTTAATTCTTAAGTTAATGATTGAATATGGTCAAGGCAATAAAATATCCGTAGAAAATCCCCTATCCCATCATTAAATATTGAGCTTAACAACTTTGATAAAATATTGCAATAACAATCATAAATATCAATGCTGGTTGTTATTTTCAGAAGTAAGGGGGTACAAATGAACATAATTGAAATTGACAACTTTTTCCATTTGACTGAAACAGACGATGAACGCTTCTATATTGCCTTCTTTCTTTCATTTTTTCACTGAACGCAAGTTGCATCTCGAATATGACTTTTCAGTCTTTCCACATTGGTATCCACTTTTTATGACGTATTGGCAGGAGAGGTTAAACATTTCATTCTTTCTTTCCTTCATTCATTCATTTTCTCACTGAAACCAAGTAGATTTCGTAATATGTCTTTTCCGTTTTACTACATGATTAAAACGGAATCGTCCATTATTTACGATATATTAGCAGAAGACGTTAAACGTTTCAAACTTCACGTTTTTCCTTCTTTCTTTCATTCATTCTTTCTTTCTTCTTCCATTCATTCATTTTTTCTCTGAAACCAAGTAATGCCTTTGATATGTCTTTTCCGTTTTTTTTTCAAAGTGGTCAAAACGCGATCATAATTTATGAGTTATTGGCGGTGCGTAACGGTCGTGCTAGTTCAAGGATGAATAATAATAATAATAATAATAATAATAATAATAATAATAATAATAATAATAATAGGAGACTATTTTAATGTTTAAATTTTTAATATTGTTCGACGTATTACAATGTAATTAAATATAAGTATATATATATATATATATATATATATATATATATATATATATATATATATATATATATATATATATATATATATATTAAATAGAAATACGGCAGTTTTGAATATCAGTAATTTTATTTTGTTTCTGATTGTAGCGGTATATTAATGCATATATACATATATTTAAAAAAACTGGATTATTTGGCTTTTCGGTTTCTATATAGAACTCACGCGAGTGACTATTGTAACTGTAAATTTCAATTTTAAATTTAAACTTACCAACACAATATCATTAAATTAAATTATTGTTGAGCCTTCATGATTGGCATTTGTAATTGTAAAAATTGATCTAAATGAGTAAATTTACAAAATAGATATTCTGTGATCGATGCAACAAATCTTATCGAGAGTCCCGATGAGTTATTGAAAAATTAGAGAAATCGAACTCAGTCTTCGACAACTATAGAACGGTATTATATCTAATTTGTGTGTGTGTGTGTGTGTGTGTGTGTGTGTGTGTGTGTGTGTATGTGTGTGTGTGTGTGTGAGGGGTTGGAGAGAGAAAAACGAAAGAATTAGAGGGACAAGACGAAAGAAAGAATGAGAGAGAAAAACTGAAAGACAGAAAGGTCAAAAGAAATAAGGGAGGGATAGGGAGAGAAACCAAAGAATGAGAGAAAAAAAACAAAGACGGAGAGATTAAAAGAAAGAAAGAAGGAAAGGAGAGGGAGAGGGAGACAGACAGAGACGAAAGAATGAGAAGGACAAAACGAAATAAACAAAAAGAATGAGAGAGAAAAACGAAAGACACAAAGATCAAAAGACATAAGGGAGTGAGAAGGAGATGGAGAGAAACCAAAGAATGAGAAGAAAAAAACGAAAGAATGAGAGAAAAAAACCGAAGACGGAAAGATTAAACGAAAGAAAGGAGGAAGGGTGAGAGAGAGAGACAGACAGACAGACAGACAGACAGACAGAGACGAAAGAATGAGATGGACAAAACGAAATAAACAAAAAGAATGAGAGAGAAAAACGAAAGACAAAAAGATCAAAAGAAATAACGGAGGGAGAGAAATCAAAGAATGAGAAGAAAAAAACAAAAGAATGAGAGAAAAAAAACAAAAGAATGAGAGAAAAAAAAACAAATACGCGAAGATTAAAAGAAAGAAAGGAGGAGGAGAGAGAGAGAGAGAGAGAGAGAGAGGGACAGAGACAGAGACGAAAGAATGAGATGGACAAAACGAAATATACAAAAAGAATGAGAGAGAAAAACGAAGGACAAAAAGATCAAAAGAAATAAGGGAGGGAGAGGGAGAGAAACCAATGAATGAGAAGAAAAAAAACGAAAGAATGAGAGAACGAGAGAAAAAACAAAGACAGAAAGCTCAAAAGAATAAAAAAGACGAAGGGTAGGGAGCCAGACAGAGACAAAAAGAATGAGAAGAACAAGACGAAAGAAAGAATGAGAAGAACAAGACGAAAGAAAGAAAGAATAAGAGAGAAATGCGAAATACACAAAGACACAAAGATCAAAGGTAAGTCATTAAAGCCTCTAAGACGCAAAGATTTATTGTAAGTGAAAGAATATGTAAAAAAAAAATACACTACGTAGCGAGAACCCTAAAAGAACAGGAATTAAGAAGATAGAAAATGACGATTGGCATTGCATTTAATTTTTTCAAGGTAAAAGAAAGAAGTCTGGAGAGCGTTTCACAACAGTGTTGGGGGATAAACATGTAAGTCTCAGTTTAAACTGACGCCAGGAAGATATCGATTAATGGAAGGACAAGCGCATATATTTTCCAGTGGGTGATGGCTTTTTCTATAAAGATAGGGTAACCGCTACACATCTTCTGTGGTTGGTGATAAACTAGTTCCAGCACGACTCCAATGATCATCAAATCAGATCCTTTGGCCCTCAAGCTGGTTAGACCTTAATTATGGAAGAAATTGCATAAGGGACTATTCAAACCTCTCTAAAAGTGCTAGATAAGCACACCCAACAAACACAATTTAGTAATTGTACAGCCCTAGGCCGTGCCTACATAGATAACTATGCACAACGATTCAGTTGTAGATCCATGCCACGTAATGCAGCCAACTTTAATACGGTGACGGTAGCAACTACACATTATTCATAAAACTGACTATAATTGTCTCTTCGTAGACGCAGAGATGTTCGAAAATAATTATTTTCATTTGAAAAATACTGAACACGAAAATTTACTCTGCGCTTTCGACATTTTCAGTAATGTTATTTTTATGAAAATTGGACGTTGGAGAAATCTCGTCGAGACATGATAAGCCACGAGAGATCTTACATTATCTAACAGCGTAGATCTCATTATTTATCAGTGCCATTGTTGTATGCACAAAGTAATTAAAAGAGTTCTAATGAAAGATAACAGAGGCGAAAGATCACAAAATTATACGAAAAAGAGTTTGAACGAAAGCGAAAAGGTTATTAGAATTATATTACGTTAGAGATCAGAGGAAGGCGAAAAAAAATTTTCCCCGTACTCCGAACATGAAAACAACCATATAAGTGTAGAGAGAGCGTAGCGTCGATGAGAAACGCAAGAAAAAAAATGAGATTAGTAATATGTAAAATTCCCCGAGGTAAAGTACACAGAAATAATTGAATGAGAAAATATGTATATAGCATCAACCGTCACTAGCTTTATTACAAAAATGTTCTCGCTTTCTTCCGTTTCTCTATCAACCTCTCCCTATACCTGCCTCCCTTTCTTTTAATCTTTCTGTCTTTCGTTTTTCCTTCTCATTCTTTCGTTTCTCTCTCCCTCTCTACCTCCCTCCCGCCCGTCTTTCTTTTGGCCATTCTATCTTTCGTTTTTTTTCCTCTCATTCTTTCGTTTCTCTCTCTCCTCTTCTCCTTCTCCCTCGCTCCCATCTTTCTTTTGATCTTTCCGTCTTTTGTTTTTCTCTCTCATTCTTTCTTTCTTTCGTCTTGTCCCTCTCATTCTTTCGTCTCTGTCTGTCTCCCTTCTCCCGACATCCCTTCTTTCTTTTGATCTTTCTGTCTTTAGTTTTTCTCATTTTGTCTTTCTTTCGTTTTTCCTTCTCATTCTTTTGTTCCTCTCTCTCTCCCTCCCTCCCTCTCCCTCCCTTCTTTCTTTTGATCTTTCTGTCTTTCGTTTTTCTCTCTCATTCTTTCATTCTTTCTTTCGTCTTGTCTCTTTAATTCTCTCGTTTTTCTATTTCTCTTTTTCTCTCCTCCGCCCTTATTTCTTTTGATCTTTCTGTCTTTCGTTTTTCTCTCTCATTTTTTTATTTCTTTCGCATTGTCCCTCCAATACTTTCGTCTCTCTCTCTCTCTCTCTCTCTCTCTCTCTCTCTCTCTCTCTCTCCGTCTCCCTTCCTCCCACCTTTCTTTTGATCTTTCTGTCTTTCGTTTTTCCCTCTCATTCTTTCATTTCTCTCTATCCCTTTCTCCCTTCTTTTAATCTTTTCTTTCTCATTCTTTCTTTCTTTCGTTTTTCCCTCTCATTCTTTCGTTTTTCTCTCTCTCTCTATTTCTTTCTCTCTCTCTTTGTCGTTGTTTCTCTTAATCTTCTTCATTTCTTTTTTCTCTAATTATTTCATTTCTCTTTCTCTCTCTCTCTCTCTCTCTCTCTTTTGTTCTTTCTTTTAGGCTTTCTTTCGTTTATCTCTCATTCTTTCTTACTTTCGTTTTTCTCTCTCTAATTCTTTCGTTTTTCTTTCACTCTTTTACTTTCTTTCTTTCTTTGTTTATTTCTGGTTATCCTTTCTTTCGTTTTCCGCTCTCATTCTTTCTTTCGTTTTATCTCCCTCTCTTTTTTCTTTCGCTTTACTATTTCTTTCGTTTTAATCTTTCTTCCGTTTTTTCTCTTTCTTTCATTATTTTCTCCCTTCAATCTTTCTTTCTGTCTTCTTTATATCTCATTCTTTTTTACGTTTTTTTTGTTTTTCTTTCTTTCTTTCGTTTTTTTCTCACTTTCTTCCTTTCGTTTTACTCTCTCATTGTTTTATTTGTTTTTTTCTCTTTCATTCCTTCTTTCGTTCCACTCTCATTCGTTCTTTATTCATTTCATTTATCTCTCCCTCTTTCTTTCTTTCTTTCTTTCTTTTTTCTTTTCTCTCAATCTATCTAATATCTATCTGACATGTATCTATCTGTCTATCTCTCTACCTAACTCATCCTCTATTCATCTCTCTGCTCTGATATATATTTACGCATGGACATACACACACTCACACACGTATATATATACGTGTTCATATATTTTAGCACCTCTTCGAAGGGGTTCTAAAAATTTACGGTTTGACCCAGAAGCAAATGGACTAGCCATAAAACGAACGAAGTATTATGCGAGTTTATACTGGAAAGATTTCAGCTCGACTAAGAAGGAAATAACCTAGGGTCATAAAATATTCGAGGGGATGCAGAAAAGTTTTCGGCTCACTGCCATTTTTTTACGCACAACAACGGTCGATGTCCGCCGATTAAATCTTTAACTGCAATAAAGTAGTTTCGTTCGGAAAGGAAATAGGTTGTACGTTTTAAATTTACGAAATCAGTGCCCTTTCAATATATTTGCTTCTTCTTTTAATTAAAACTGTATTTAAAATACGTAGAAATGAGAAAGCGGCAGTTGGAATTTTGGGGACATATAGCGATTTATTAAGTGCAGCTTAGATGTGGCACAAGACCGAAACATATGGGGCACCCAGTGAGGACCGAGCTCACTATCCAGTCGTAATTGATCTAGCCGGACAAGCTCGCTAACTATTTCACCACGTGGACGTGCCTAATTTCCGGGACATATAATTATGAAAGAGTGCTTGAAGAATTTGACACGCTCTGGACACATCGAAAGCACGATGGGTCAAAAGTATCATTGAGTAATCTTCATGATGGATGGGAATGTATGCGTGGGATAGTAAACGGACAACCCTTGCTTACAGATACAAAGGATAATAACCTGCGGAGCGCACTGACTTGGTGTACTGTAACGCCCATAGAATTATAAGACGTGAAGCTGAAAAGGTCTCGCTTCAATTAAGAGAATGACTAAGATTCATAAAACTTACGTAGTATTATATGAGGTGGCGTATAAAAGTTCTCGGGTCGAATGACATGCAACTCGAGAGCTCCTCTCTGCGGTTTCTCGGTCTCACGCAGTCCGCTGATCTGAGGTGGAACAAATACATCGAGTCAGTTGCATCATCCACCGCAAGGAAAGTTGGTTCCCTGTGCCGAGCCAGGAATTTGTTCTCCCCGGAATCGATCCTCCAAATCTATAAATCGACCATTCGCCCTTGCATGGAGTATTGCTGCCACATATGGTCTGGAGCCCCTGCTGTTTGCCTCAGGGTCCTTGATAAGATCCAGAGACGGATATGCAATGTAATTGGCTCTGATCTGTCATCTCGTCTGCAGTCGCTGTCTCACAGACGCGACGTTGCCTCGCTCTGTCTTTTTTACAAATACCTTCACGGTAATTGCTCCGAGGATCTGCTTTCGCTGATCCCCAGGCCCCATGAATTTAAACGTCCTACGAGGCTGGCATCCCGTTGCCACCCCTTCGCCGTTGAAACTGTTAGATGTAGACATATCTTCTACTCCAATAGCTTCATGTCTCGCACATCTCGCCTGTGGAACTCCCTTCCCTATTCCTGTTTCCCTGACAAATACAATCTCCAACTATTTAAGTGTAACGTCAATCGACATCTCCAGTTGCCTTGATCTATCCACTTCCCTCCTCCACATCCTTTCACCTTTCATTCCTATCTGCTCTCGCTCCAAATCTTCTGTAACCCCTTGCCTTGATCGATCCACTGTCTTTCTCCACATCCTCTCCTTTACCACTCCTATCTGCTCTTCATCCAAACCTTCTGTAACCCCTTGCGTGCTAGTGGCCTCCAGCCTATTTGGGGTGATAAGCTTAAAAAAAAATTGTTTTTCATTTTTCTTTAAACATTCCCAAAAAGTTGTCAAATTGCGTTATTGAATGTATTCTGCTTCTCTTGTTTCCATTTCAAACTCATTTTAAGGTTTGAAGACAAGGAATTGTTAGATGTGGCTTACTCAAACACTAAATTCTTCAAAATATCTATCGTTATGGCTAGCTCAGGGAACAGGTGTATTGCCATGCCAAAAATGATAAGAACATGTTCCTGCAATTCCCCAGCATTAATAATTACAGTTTAGAGTTATTTTGGCATTGGCTGTTATGTTTTTGTCTCTAAAGTTGGCAGCCATAAAAATTCTCTTGCTTATTCAAAAACAATTATTAAGTAAATAAATAACAGTGAATATGTTATATCTTCAGTCACAGAGTACTGTACCTCAAGAAATGTATTTTTGATTTCCAGATTATTTTGATATTACCAACAGTAAAAATGCTTTACGAACAGTGAAGAGTCATTACAAAAGTTGTCAAAAAACTATTGAATAAGTTGCGAAATCAACTCGAAATTTTCCGCTCTATATCTTTTTCTGGTTTGCATTCCCACATTTTGGGACCCACTTGACCATCAGCTTCTACATGCCCAGAGGTATTTAGCGAATATCTATGCAGATCACACAACAGTTTATAGATGCAGCTTCGAAAATTTGGATGACCAGAGCCCAGCGGCTGCTCTCTCCGCTGGTGGCTCAACGAGGAAAGAATGGCTTGCAAAATTCCCAAAATGCCCCAAGCCAAATTAGTAATGTTCCACCATAACCGAAAAGAAACTGAACTATCATGAAGAACGGGTCTTCTCTCAAGGAAGCTTCTTACCTTTAACAATTATTAAGTCTCAAGCTGTCCCCGGACCGCAAGTGGAACTCAGTTGTGTTCCATTTCGATACATGACTGATGAGGCAGACTTTTTTTTTGCAATAGGTTGCCGTTTCTGTTCTGCTATTTACCCATAGATGGGGGTAGAAGAAGAGGATTCATACCTTTCCCAAGGGTATTAGCACGTAAGTGAATGTAATGGATTCGACTGGAATCAGCAGCGTCAGGAGTATATATTGCCGAAGACCTCCCAAACTACTCTGTATCTTGGGTCATTTCGTTTCATCACGACTAGGTATGACGGGCAATTGTCAACATATTTTTACACAATAATCTCATGGATTTACATTGGAGATTTTTTCGGCAGGAACAAGAATTTCCTGAAGGTCTGAAGTTCAACACTTAAAAATGCCACATTTTCCATTGTCATAATTGCAATAATCCTGGAGAGATTCGCCAGGTTAAAACGCCCAAGACTCGCCACACGATGGGCACATCAAAAAACTATGCACGGAGAACCATATTTTGACACACGACCACGACAGATGGAGGAGAATTGTGGACAGCTCAACATGTCGGTGTCGGAACGACTACTTCCGGGATTAAGGACGAAAAAGATGTTACGTAATCATCCGAAATATATTTAGTAACTAGCAGCATGGCCCGGCGTTGCCCGTGCTTGATTCAAAAATCGTACGACTCATACAGCAATCGCTATCACTTGACTTAAAATATTTTTGCCCTTCCTTGCTTTAAAGGAGTGCTTTTGCCGTGCTGATGTTGCAACATGCCTTACTTCTTACCTATCTCATACTGCGAATTTTTTCTAAGCTCTATACTAAACATTAAATCTGTTACGAAAAAAGAACTAAACAAAATGAACACAAAACGATCAGCTTTAAAAAAGGACTAAAAAACTGGAAAAACCGAATGAAAAAACAATGTTAACAACAAATACTTTTTCACACCCAACCCAGTTCTGCGGAATCAGAATCAACGTTGAGTTTAAGCAAGCGAATGAGCCAATTGGAGTAAAGTGCCATGCAGATTTAAATTTTTCCCACTTGTGACGAATGCAGCTATCGATTTTTTTTGCATGCTAGTTAACATTCGTGTCAGTCAGCTGTTGGCTCTCACGCTGGCCAATAGAATCTTCCTACCTATTTGTGGCAGCCAGCTATAGGCTCTCACTCTGGCCAGTAGAAAATGGCTGCAAACTACTTGAAAACTGCCGCAGAAGCATGAATAAATCGATTATTTCCACTATCGATGGGAGTTGGGAAATGCAACGTCGGTCTTGACCTTTTCACTAACTTGGAGCATGTGCATGTAGATTTTGGTGCAAATCCGTCGAAAATTGCGACCGTGAATTCGTTACACACACACACACACACACACACACACACACACACACATACACATCCTGCCTTTTATAGATAGAGATAATCGGAAAGATCTTCCAAATTGGCAAGTTATGATATCAAAATATCATAACCATGCGTAAAAAAGTGCGATTCGAACCTTCAACCTGGAAGTAAACAGGTTGACAATAAATTAACGATACCACGGATTTGCTCTATAATTTTAATTTAACATTAAAATACGTGAGCGGCTAGGGGGCACGTTGGAGTAAGAGATAGCAGCTCAGATTAAAGTATCGGAGAGCGGAGTTCGAATTCCATTCGAATGCATTACATTCACTTCCGTGCTAATAGCCATGGAAAGGTATGAATCCTCTTCTTTTCACCCCGACTATGGGTAAATAGCTGGACAGACCGGGTTCTATAGCGTTGGATGGCAACTGGCCTACTGCATAAAGAAATGGCAACCTACTGCGGGAAAAAAATCTGCCTCATCAGTCATGTATCGAAAGATAAATGATCGCCTATGTGTGTATCATGCATGGCACCTCACTGAACGGAACAGTTAGCTTGGGTTGGGATCTAAATGTAGTATCTGTTCTCTCTATGTTTTAAATTTGTGAAGGAGACCTGATCACGTGGGTTCCACCCTGAGGCAGCACCTTCCCCATTGCACTAAAAGGGGAGTGTTGGTTGAATACCGATGCTAGCGGGACAGTGATCGCGGGTTTTGGAAATTTTTGTCCTTGATACATATTTATGTGTATTTTCACCCCATTTTTTAAATTTAAATGACCTTGTACCATACCCCACTACCGTGAGAACATGAGTAAATACCATATGTTACCACGTCCTCAAGAAAGTCACTGTTTGTGAAATGAGAGATATAAGGTACAAGGAATTCCAAACCAGCATCTCCCTCTCGTTGAAATAAAAAAGAGCGTCTTTTGTCTTGACCCACTTGTACACGTATCGGCAAGTCATATCAAGTCGATAGTTTGTCATATACTGCTACCGTTAGGGGAGAGGCAATTAGAGAGGGAACTAATAATTTGATTCCAGATTGTAGCGCCGATCCATACGAGAAATTTTGCAGCATTTCTTTTTTTTTACAGTTACTATACTAATACCAAAAATAAATATTTATTGTTTGATAACTGATAATTTTGTTTTGTAAACTTTGTCAAAAAATAATCGCAATTTCAAATTCCCAATGCAGAAAACAGGAGTTGCTTTGATCGAATATAAAAAAGCAATCGATCGTTTCTGATTGAAAATTATCCAAATCTAGTAACTCAATTAGGGTCACCAGAGGTTTGATGATATTGTGGACGAAATTTTAATTCATTTTATATTATCATTACTTATTTATTTCTTTTGCTATCTTCAGTTCAGATCGATAGAGGTTTATTGCGCGAAGTCGCTTACAATGACGACAGAAATTTTTATGGTTTCGAAAATACTAGGCCAAAAATTATCCATGGTATCAAATTGGGCATGAATGGCAAGTTGGCTCGCTAAAAAAAAACAAACAATACATTGTGCAAATCTGAAAACTTCTTTTTTTTTTCATAGCTTCGTTTATGATTTTGAGAGCGATCTCCAGTAGAAGACAATACTTGAATTCAATAATCTTTGGTACACATCATCGGTATGTGGACTCCATTCATTCTGCGCTAATATAACTAAATACGAGGTTAAATTAACATTCAAATTTCATAGCATATAAAACATATAGCAGAGTAAACAAAATAGGACGACGGTATTATTTACGCATTTACTATAGCCGGGTATCTATGAACGCATAGAATCAACGTACATGGTACGATGGGTAAATTTTCGCCATTTTATATTTTTAATTTCGAGCATGCGCGTTTTTTTTTTTATCGATAACATAATATAGTAGGGTCAGTTGGGCATCGTCTGTGAGAAAAAGAGCACTTTTACGCAATTACACTACGCCGAAAATTTAGGAACGTCATGCTGTTTATCAGTCGCGCTGGAAACTCCAATACACACATTTCAGAGTATTTGGGTGTCAATCTAAGGACACTGCAGGAGATTCCTAAAGAGTTGGATGAGTCTAGTACAGTGTAACCCGGATATAAGAGACCCGGATATAAGAGAAACCCGGGTATAAGAGAGATTTTATTTGGTCCCAAATTAGACCCATACTTACCTAAACAAAATATACCAAACCCGGATATAATAGAAACCCGGATATAAGAGACTTCTCCGGTCCCGACAACGCTCTTATATCCGGGTTACACTGTAGTAATTACGAATGTGTTTGGAGTGATCACTAGTGATGGCGACATTGTGACTGTCTAGTCATCTTCCCACTGGCCCCCAATCTCAACAATGAGGCCTACATCAAGTACCTTGACGAGGTAGTGCTTCCTTGAGTCAAGAGAGTGGTTGGAAATACTGGAAAACCCTATGTCTTGCAACAGGACTCTGCACTATGACACACAAGCAGGAGAACGCAGTCATGGCTGTCACACAATTTCTGCGACAACATCGTATATCTGGACACCTTACACCTTACACTGCACTCCCTTGATTATTATGAGGCGCAGTTGAGCGAGAGGCCAACACCATCCATCCAGGTCGACCGTAGTCCGAATCATCAAGCCAACGCGAACGAGCCTTTCTTTAACTGTATAGTATGTGCTACGCCAGAGCTACATACAATTCAAATCAGAGTTACTTTCTCCTAGACCGTTTGTCTATCCTGCTATTTAACCATAGCTGGAGAAAGAAGAAGAGGATGTAAACCTTTCCCAAGGCTATTAGCATTTAAGAGAAAGTAATGAATGAGACTCAAATTCGAACTCGGCTCTCCGATTCTTCAATCTGAGCCACTATCTATTACCCCACCGAACTTTCAGTGAGTATCGGTGTGTGTGTGTGTGTGTGTGTGTGTGTGTGTGTGTGCGTGTGCGTGTGCGTGTGTATAAAGAATTACTTTTATTTCCCAAGTACTTTCCATCTCTTTCTTAAATAAAGTGATTCTCGCTGTTAGAGTGCATTTCTAGTCTTATTCAATTGTAATATACGGAATAATATTTGTGAATATGAAAGAATTATGATAAAAATAAGCAGACATAATGATTGTAATTTATTCAATTAGACATGCCTAAAAAGAATTTGATGCCTAAACACACACACACACACACACACACACACACACACACACACATACACACACACTCGGGTAAGAATACACGGCTGGTAAAAAACCTCGGTGAACACAACTTGCAAGTGTATCAAAAGAAATTGGTATCCGAGGTAAAAATTGGGAAAAAAGAAAGAACTAGAAACATCCGAACAGTGCGAAACAATCGTCCAGTGCCTTAAGATTTTAGTCCAAAGAAAAAACCGAAGCGAGTAATAAAGCTAAAACGTAGAGTGCTCAATACGCTGAGTAGATAAATAAAAGATAAATAAAATAAATCCTAAAGAGCCAGATTACCCTGAAAATCCGTTCAAGTGAAACATATATATATATATATATATATATATATATATATATATATATATATATATATATATATATATATATATAAGTGGACATGGAAGTCAGCACTTAGAGGCCTCTAAGTGCTGACTTCCATGTCCACTTTTATATTTACACACGCTCTATCTCTGATATTGAACACTTTATCCCATAAATATAGCACAATTTAAGACTATATTTCTTCATATATATATATATATATATATATATATATATATATATATATATATATATGAAGAAAAGAAGGCTTAGAGAATGTAATACTCAGTGGAGAAATTTACGGCAAGAGGAGCAGTGGAAAAAGCGAGTAATCAACTTAAGGATTGTTAGTGAATTCATAGGGACAAATAGTGTAAGTTTTGAAAGGTTTGAAGAGAAGAATAATCATTCACGTCCTGAAAGTACATGAACTATAACAAAGAAGAAATAAGACCCCCCACTTTAACGGTCGTGGAGTAATCGGCCTAGCTTTTGTTTGTATTATTTGAATACTAACATAACAATGTGGAAAATGGTTTGCCAAAATGCTCACTGGGACAATCGATTCTCAGAAATTGTAATCATAAAATATTTGCTAATCGTTCCACATCCAAACAAGATTCAAATAGTTATGAAGAATCAAGAAAGATGGGAAAACGTTTACTGAGGAGAAAGGAAAATAGCAGAAGACGATTCAAAAAAACAGTAGATGAAGTTGCATTTAAATTGTTTGAAAATCTTAATTTACAAGAAATCAAGAGAATTGATGTGAGTTTCACAAGCGAATCCACGAGAGGAGAAACTATTAGCATAGGACTTACAGCCACATTTAACAATTTAAACAATACAATGACACCTACCTGCGAATGTAGTACTAGGATTAAATTCATTAAATGGGGTGGTAAGGCATAAAAAAAACTGTCTTGAAATTATTTGTGAAAAAGGTTTTTGTTGAAGTTACGTTCCACTGAAAGGGATTGAAACCGAGATGTTGGGATAGAATATATTGAAGATTTTTTTTCTTTGCAATAAGACAGAGCAGAAAAATACAAATTTCTAATTTTTGCTTATATATTTTTAAAAAGGACACAATTAGCCTCGATCTAAATTCGAACTCTTTCTGCCTAGCCTATTTTATGTGTTAATAACTCTTACGCTATTTCGTATCTACAGTATATTTTTGATGATGCGCATTGCAGACTATATTAATATTAAATAATTTTAAATATATAAGATATTTATATATATATATATATATATATATATATATATATATATATATATATATATATATATATATATATATATATATATTTATATATATTATATATTTATATATATATATATATATATATATATATATATATATATATATATATATATATATATATATTCATATATATATATATATTATATATATATGATACTCTTTTTTAAGTTACAAATCGGATTTTCCCTTTTGATATTTTTTTCACAGTTTATGAAAAGAAAATTCTTTTAAAGCAATGGATTTGATAATTATTGATATTATAAAGCTTTATTTATTTCATTTTCGATTTTATTTTGATTTTATCTTATTTATTGGTGCTGGGACAAGCAGAACGAAAACAGTTTTGCAGATTAAAAATTTCGTGATATTTTTTTATTCTATGCTTGAATAAGAAAATATGAAACCGATTTCAGATCATAAGCGTTCCTTAATTTTTACTTTTTGAATATTTTATAATCGTTCACATCTTTTTTATTTATTTGCTTTTTAAAATAATATTATGCATTTTATCATTTCTCTTCTGCACTGCGTTCCGTTTCTCTCAGGTTTCTATCCGTTAGCTTTACAGACATATACAGGGTGGGGCAAAAGTAACGCCCTTTTCATGGATAGGACGACGTGAAACAATTGAGTGTCCATGGCGATCAGCAGACCTAATAATACCAGAATTTTTCTTGCGGGAGCGTACTGAAAGATATCTTGCTTATATTGATTTTGCTCTGCGCCAGACCAAAGTCAATTTCTGTATTAAAACAAGCAATATCATAATTATATAATGTAGAAATGTGTCCACTGGTTTGTAGAAGTGTTTCTAATAGGGTTTGGCGTTATATTGAACATGAAAAGTAGCATTTAGAACATGTTAAATAGTTTGTTAATGTTGTTTTGATGTGACAATACTTATGCATTTTTTTAAAGTAGAGTTATTCATTTTTGTTCAATAAAATTTAATAAATAAAAAAAAGACTGTTACTTTTGGCGTACACTGCATATAAATGTGGAAATTGTTTATTTTGTTCTCTCTACTAAGAAAAATAAATTCCAATAAATAATTGCAATTTTCTGAGCGCAGTTATTGAAACCAAAGTTCTGAGCATATTTTTTCGGTTCATCTTTACGAAAAAGTCACTTAACCACGTTTCTCTTACAAGACAATATAGTTTGCATAACCAATCGAAATTGTTTGCTATCAGTGTAAAAGCTGTTTTTTTTTTAGTATTTTGTCAATAAAAATAAGCATCATGACATAGTTGCACTCCGTAAGAAATTTTGAAATGACATGCTCCAATACCAACATTTCAGTGTGTCTGTGTGTCAAACTGAGGACATTGCAGGGAATTCGTAAAGATTTGGATGTGTCTAATGGTAATTACAAAGGTGTTTGGAGTGATCACTAGTGATGGCGACATTATGCCTCTATTCATCTTCCCACAGGTCCTAAAGTCAACAAAGAGACCCACATCAAGTACCTTGACGAGGTAGTGCTGCCCTGGGTCAAGAGGTTGGCTGGAAAGCCTGGAGGACCCTAGACTATTTTACGCATTTGTATAAATACTTGCATGGTAACTGTTCGGATGAGCTCTACGCTATGCTACCTGGATTGTATGAATTTAACCGCAATACTAGACTGACGGCGAGATCTCATCAATTATACAGTTAAACTGGCTAGAAGTAGCCGTAAGTTCTATGATTACAGTTTCTCAACACTTCTCGCTTGCGTACCTCCCTTCCGCCTCCATTACTTTCAAACCAACTTTAATCTGCAAAAAATAAAATGCAGTGTCAATCGCTATTTACTATCCTCCTGGTTACTCTCTTCTCTTTCCTCATTATAGTTTATGTTCCTAATTCTTCCACACCTCTTGTGTGTTAGTGGCGTTACCGCCGTGCTTGTGGTGATACCGATTGTCGTGCACTGTCCTCAGATTGACACCTAAATACGCTGAAATTTTTGAATCGGAGCTTCAGGCGCGAATGCCAATCAGTAAAGCATGACGTTTCCAAATTTCTGGCGTTGAGAATTGTGTCATAGTGCACTTTTTCCCACAGACGGTTTACAAATGATCCTACTATGCTATGCAGTCGACAAATTAAAAAAATAACAACACGCATGCGCGAAATTAATAATATAAAATAGCGAAAATTTACCCATCGCAATCTGCATATATATATATATATATATATATATATATATATATATATATATATGTATGTATGTGTGTGTGTGTATTATTAATATTACTTCAAAAGTTTTATATTCATTTTCCATTTATATATATATATATATATATAGAGAGAGAGAGAGAGATGATGATGATGATGATGCTTGCAATGCTGACACAGAAACATATATGGTTTACTGAAAATGAAAAAACAGAGATGTCAACTCAAACACGTGTAGCCAGTAAAAATAAAGCTTATAGCATTAAGGAATAAGATATATAGATATATATACATTTATATATATATATATATATTTGTGTATTTAGGCATCAATCCTTCTTTCATGCACATTTCATTAAAAACGACTGACAAGGTACTTTTATTTAGTTTTTTTTATGTAATTTCTCGTGCGATCTAATAATGTTTTCTTTTCAGATGATAAATTATATAAAAACTGTCCGAATGTTCTTTTTATCCAAGCGCTTTCGGTTACGCATTTAGCCATTTTGGAGGATTATATTTCAGCTGATAGAATTAGAAATAGTTTGTTATATCTATGTTTTATAAAATGTTTCATTTTTTGTTTCAAAACACGGTCAAGATATTATGTCCATGTTCAAAGTTAATATTATTAAGGGTTGGTTTGTTTGTTTTTATTAATAAGGCTTCCATTATTTTTAGCCTTTTTTTGCATGTGGGTCGGAAAGTCACAGAGAAAAAGACACAATTATGCCGATAGAAAATTCGGCTGATCTAAGGGAGATAATTCGTTGAGCTTCGTCTACACCCTCCGATATAGCAGTCGGCCTTCTCAGCTATGCTGACGAAGCTATTTCTATCTCTTGGTACTTGACACATGCAACCAACTGGCCAGACCAGCAAGACCCACTAAGCCGTTTCTGCCGCGTTTTCCTTCACGTTCTCTGATCTGCGATCTCTCTCTCTCTCTCTCTCTCTCTCTCTCTCTCTCTCTCTGCCACTTCTGCCGCTTCTCTCGCATTCCGACGCGTTCTCCGATCCGATCTGATCTGATCTGATCTCATCTACCCAACTCAAGCGCCCTGGCCGCTTATATAGAGAGAGGCGGAGCTAAACAGTTTTTAGGCACCGCCCCGAATTATAATATGCAAATCGCCTAAACCACTACGTGTTTCCACCTTCTCTCCGAAACTTCGCGGGAACCCAGTTTTCAAGAGGTACCAAAAATCGGATTCGGACTCCCTGCTGGGACCAAAACTCCTGCATGCGGATAGAAAATGAATACATTAAAAAAATAGAAAGGCGCGTAAGACAATTGTGTGTCTTTTCGTCGGACTTATTTAAACTTTACAGTGAGATAATCCTGAGAGAAGTAGATGTCTTACCCGGTTCCATCATTAGAAATCCTACCAGCATTCATTATTGGCAGGCACAACATTAACGATATAAGATATGCAGTGTTGATAGCAGACACATGAAGGAAAGTAAAGGAAATTCTGCAGGAGGTATTAAATGAAAGCGAGAAGAAAGGACTAAGCAGCAAATAGAAAATCACGCAGCCATTAATTTCAACTGGAGAATGAAGACACCTTGCTGCCAACGTAGTACTGTGATTCAGTTCAAAATGTCGATGTACCAAAGCGGAAAGCTTATCAGATATTGAGGTTGGTTCCACGTTTCACTTTACAAAGGCCTTCGTAATGAAGTTCATTACTTGAAATTTCGTACATCTGATGTCATGTGGGTGTCAAATTCCTCAAGCCTTCTTTCCTCCTTATATGCTGAATTAAGATGGTCGGCAACCCTCGGGACACATCCGGCCCTAGACTTTTTGTCTTGTCAGCCAGCTTCATACTTGGACACTAATTATCTAATTCATTTGTGGAGCAAGTGACAGAAAAATATCAATAGTGATAATCGACTTACAATGCATCGAATGTTTAATAACAAAACTTAATTTCGAATCATTTGCTGACTTCTACAAGAAATATATATTTGCCAAGCGAAATTGATGTCTATTGAATAACTTAAAAATGATGATAGCCTTACTAGGAAGTATATACTAAGAATCGCTTGAGAACAAAGTTGGGTGCTGACAACCTGGATTATGTTTTTCCCTTGTCTTCGGCAAATATTTCACCAGAAGTCAGCAAAGAATAAGCGGAAACGAGCGTCTCATTAAATAATTTGCCATTTCTATCTGTATTTCGTTTGTAGTAAGGAATTTACATTTTTTGTTGATTGTGTTAGTTCTTATCCTGTTATTCTTGCAATAAAATAAGGAACCTTGATTAAATAATATAACATTAAATCATACAAAATTAAATAACATTCAGTTAGTTATGTGCCATGCATGATACACGCGTAGACAGTCATGTATCTTTCAATACATGACCGACAAGGCATATTTTTTCCCGCAGTAGGTTGCCATTTATTACTGCGGTAGACCAGATGCCATCCCAACCCAAGCTAACTGTTCCGTTCAGTTAGGTGTCATGCGTGCTACACGTATAGGCGATCATGTATCTTTCAATACATGACTAACAAGGCAGATTTGTTTCACGCAGTAGGTTGCCATTTCTTTCTCTGGTAGACCAGTTGCTTTCCAAGGCTATAGAACCCGGACTGTCCTGAATTTACCCATAACAAGGGGTGGGGGAAGAGGATTCATAGCATATTAGAACGTAAGTGAATGTAATGGATTCGGCTGAAATTCAAGCTCAGCTCTCCGATTCCTCAATCCGAACCGCTATCCATTACTCCTGTTTCCTGCAGTAGATTGCCATTTCTTTCTGCGGTAGACCAGTTGCCTTCCAAGGCTATAGAACCCGGACTGTCCTGAATTTACCCATAACAGGGGTGGGGGAAGAGGATTCATAGCATATTAGAACGTAAGTGAATGTAATGGATTCGGCTGAAATTCAAGTTCAGCTCTCCGATTCCTCAATCCGAACCGCTATCCATTACTCCTGTTTCCCGCAGTAGATTGCCATTTCTTTCTGCGGTAGACCCAGTTGCCTTCAAAGGCTATAGAACCCGGACTGTCCTGAATTTACCCATAACAAGGGGTGGGGGAAGAGGATTCATAGCATATTAGCACGTAAGTGAATGTAATGGATTCGGCTGAAATTCAAGTTCAGCTCTCCGATTCCGCAATCCGAGCCGCTATCCATTAATCCACCGCGTAATACAAAATTAACCTCCAGAGTAACGCATTCTTCCGGACGGAGTAGTCTGGAGTCGAGAACATTTATTATAGTAAATTCGATATCATGACCCTCTTCCTAGACACTGTATAGCTTTCTGGCCCACTCTCCCCAAAAGTCTGCAGGCCCCCTATTCTAGAATGTTTCAACAATCTACTCCGGGTGCTAAGTATAACTGTCCTTTTTGCTTCCATTTACGCTCCCCAATTTGAAGGTATATCTAACTATGCTTATCTGAATGTTTCCGCTGATGTCATCAAAAAACATTTTTTATCATTTTGCCCCAAGCAAGGCGATAATATCCACTAAGACTCAATAAGATACTGAAAGTGTAAAAAAAAAAAAATAGAGACCACAATAAAAAAAAAACAAGATTCAAGGAGACGGAAGATGAAGATTGACGTTACATGTAAATTATAAAAGCTTCTAATTTTCAGGAAAGAAAGAAGCCGGAAGAGAGTTCCACAAATCAAGAAGCGCGCGAGAAGAAACTATTAACATAGGACCTACAGTTAGATCTAACAATTCCAACAGTGAAAGTAGGAAAAATATCTTTACCATACCACTCACATTTGGCTATATTGGGGTTCTTCTATTTGTATCCCGGGTGTGCTGCTCTTATACACAGTAATAATAATACCATACCACGAATCTTTGGCGATACAGAAAAACGTCGTAGAACGCACGAGAATATAAGTATCAAAACAACAATTATGTGGATATGTTTCTCACGTCCAGTAACAATAATACCATATCACTGAACTTTCCAGGTTCAGAATAACGTCGTAGAATGGACAAGAATACAAATATCAAAACAACAATGGATTGGATATCTTTCTCACGTCCAGTAACAATAATACCATATCACTGAACTCTCCAGGTTCAGAATAACGTCGTAGAATGGACAAGAATACAAATATCAAAACAACAATGGATTGGATATGTTTCTCACGTCCAGTAACAAAAATACCATATCACTGAGCCTTCCAGGTTCAGAATAACGTCGTAGAATGGACAAGAATACAAATATCAAAACAACAATGGATTGGATATGTTTCTCACGTCCAGTAACAATAATACCATATCACTGAACTTTCCAGGTTCAGAATAACGTCGTAGAATGGACAAGAATACAAATATCAAAACAACAATGGATTGGATAATGTTTCTCACGTCCAGTAACAATAATACCATATCACTGAACTTTCCAGGTTCAGAATAACGTCGTAGAATGGACAATACAAATATCAAAACAACAATGGATTGGATATGTTTCTCACGTCCAGCAACAATAGTACCATATCACTGATCTTTTCAGGTTCAGAATAACGTCGTAGAATGGACAAGAAAACAAATATCAAAACAACAATGTAGTGGATATGTTTCTCACGTCCAGTAACAATAATACCATATCACTGAACATTCCAGGTTCAGAATAACGTCTTAGAATGGACAAGAATACAAATATCAAAACAACAATGGATTGGATATGTTTCTCACGTCCAGCAACAATAATACCATATCACTGATCTTTTCAGGTTCAGAATAACGTCGTAGAATGGACAAGAATACAAATATCAAAACAACAATGGATTGGATATGTTTCTCACGTCCAGTAAAAATAATACCATATCACTGAATTTTCTAGGTTCAGAATAACGTCGTAGAATGGACAAGAATACAAATATCAAAAAAGCAATGGATTGGATATGTTTCTCACGTCCACTATCAATAATACCATATCACTGAACATTCCAGGTTCAGAATAACGTCTTAGAATGGACAAGAATACAAATATCAAAACAACAATGGATAGGATATCTTTCTCACGTCCAGTAACAATAATACCATATCACTGAACTCTCCAGGTTCAGAATAACGTCGTAGAATGGACAAGAATACAAATATCAAAACAACAATGGATTGGATATGTTTCTCACGTCCAGTAACAAAAATACCATATGACTGAGCCTTCCAGGTTCAGAATAACGTCGTAGAATGGACAAGAATACAAATATCAAAACAACAATGGATTGGATAATGTTTCTCACGTCCAGTAACAATAATACCATATCACTGAATTTTCCAGGTTCAGAATAACGTCGTAGAATGGACAAGAATACAAATATCAAAACAACAATGGATTGGATATGTTTCTCACGTCCAGCAACAATAATACCATATCACTGATCTTTTCAGGTTCAGAATAACGTCGTAGAATGGACAAGAATACAAATATCAAAACAACAATGGATTGGATATGTTTCTCACATCCAGTAACAATAATACCATATCACTGAACTTTCTAGGTTCAGAATAACGTCGTAGAATGGACAAGAATACAAATATCAAAACAGCAATGGATTGGATATGTTTCTCACGTCCAGTAACAATAATACCATATCACTGAACTTTCCAGGTTCAGAATAACGTCGTAGAATGGACAAGAATACAAATATCAAAACAACAATGGATTGGATATCTTTCTCACGTCCAGTAACAATAATACCATATCACTGAACTCTCCAGGTTCAGAATAACGTCGTAGAATGGACAAGAATACAAATATCAAAACAACAATGGATTGGATATGTTTCTCACGTCCAGTAACAAAAATACCATATCACTGAGCCGTCCAGGTTCAGAATAACGTCGTAGAATGGACAAGAATACAAATATCAAAACAACAATGGATTGGATATGTTTCTCACGTCCAGTAACAATAATATCATATCACTGAACTTTCCAGGTTCAGAATAACGTCGTACAATGGACAAGAATACAAATATCAAAGCAACAATGGATTGGATAATGTTTCTCACGTCCAGTAACAATAATACCATATCACTGAATTTTCCAGGTTCAGAATAACGTCGTAGAATGGACAAGAATACAAATATCAAAACAACAATGGATTGGATAATGTTTCTCACGTCCAGTAACAATAATACCATATCACTGAACTTTCCAGGTTCAGAATAACGTCGTAGAATGGACAAGAATACAAATATCAAAACAACAATGGATTGTATAATGTTTCTCACGTCCAGTAACAATAATACCATAACACTGAACTTTCCAGGTTCAGAATAACGTCGTAGAATGGACAATACAAATATCAAAACAACAATGGATTGGATATGTTTCTCACGTCCAGCAACAATAGTACCATATCACTGATCTTTTCAGGTTCAGAATAACGTCGTAGAATGGACAAGAAAACAAATATCAAAACAACAATGTAGTGGATATGTTTCTCACGTCCAGTAACAATAATACCATATCACTGAACATTCCAGGTTCAGAATAACGTCTTAGAATGGACAAGAATACAAATATCAAAACAACAATGGATTGGATATGTTTCTCACGTCCAGCAACAATAATACCATATCACTGATCTTTTCAGGTTCAGAATAACGTCGTAGAATGGACAAGAATACAAATATCAAAACAACAATGGATTGGATATGTTTCTCACGTCCAGTAAAAATAATACCATATCACTGAATTTTCTAGGTTCAGAATAACGTCGTAGAATGGACAAGAATACAAATATCAAAACAGCAATGGATTGGATATGTTTCTCACGTCCAGTAACAATAATACCATATCACTGAACATTCCAGGTTCAGAATAACGTCGTAGAATGGACAAGAATACAAATATCAAAACAACAATGGATTGGATAATGTTTCTCACGTCCAGTAACAATAATACCATATCACTGAACTTTCCAGGTTCAGAATAACGTCGTAGAATGGACAAGAATACAAATATCAAAACAACAATGGATTGGATAATGTTTCTCATGTCCAGTAACAATAATACCATAACACTGAACTTTCCAGGTTCAGAATAACGTCGTAGAATGGACAATACAAATATCAAAACAACAATGGATTGGATATGTTTCTCACGTCCAGCAACAATAGTACCATATCACTGATCTTTTCAGGTTCAGAATAACGTCGTAGAATGGACAAGAAAACAAATATCAAAACAACAATGTAGTGGATATGTTTCTCACGTCCAGTAACAATAATACCATATCACTGAACATTCCAGGTTCAGAATAACGTCTTAGAATGGACAAGAATACAAATATCAAAACAACAATGGATTGGATATGTTTCTCACGTCCAGCAACAATAATACCATATCACTGATCTTTTCAGGTTCAGAATAACGTCGTAGAATGGACAAGAATACAAATATCAAAACAACAATGGATTGGATATGTTTCTCACGTCCAGTAAAAATAATACCATATCACTGAATTTTCTAGGTTCAGAATAACGTCGTAGAATGGACAAGAATACAAATATCAAAACAGCAATGGATTGGAAATGTTTCTCACGTCCAGTAACAATAATACCATATCACTGAACATTCCAGGTTCAGAATAACGTCGTAGAATGGACAAGAATACAAATATCAAAACAACAATGGATTGGATATGTTTCTCACGTCCAGTAACAAAAATACCATATCACTGAGCCTTCCAGGTTCAGAATAACGTCGTAGAATGGACAAGAATACAAATATCAAAACAACAATGGATTGGATATGTTTCTCACGTCCAGTAACAATAATACCATATCACTGAACTTTCCAGGTTCAGAATAACGTCGTAGAATGGACAATAATACAAATATCAAATCAACAATGGATTGGATAATGTTTCTCACGTCCAGTAACAATAATACCATATCACTGAATTTTCCATGTTCAGAATAACGTCGTAGAATGGACAAGAATACAAATATCAAAACAACAATGGATTGGATAATGTTTCTCACGTCCAGTAACAATAATACCATATCACTGAACATTCCAGGTTCAGAATAACGTCGTAGAATGGACAAGAATACAAATATCAAAACAACAATGGATTGGATAATGTTTCTCACGTCCAGTAACAATAATACCATATCACTGAACTTTCCAGGTTCAGAATAACGTCGTAGAATGGACAATACAAATATCAAAACAACAATGGATTGGATATGTTTCTCACGTCCAGCAACAATAGTACCATATCACTGATCTTTTCAGGTTCAGAAAAACGTCGTAGAATGGACAAGAAAACAAATATCAAAACAACAATGTAGTGGATATGTTTCTCACGTCCAGTAACAATAATACCATATCACTGAACTTTCCAAGTTCAGAATAACGTCGTAGAATGGACAAGAATACAAATATCAAAACAACAATGGATTGGATATGTTTCTCACGTCCAGTAACAAAAATACCATATCACTGAGCCTTCCATGTTCAGAATACCGTCGTAGAATGGACAAGAATACAAATATCAAAACAACAATGGATTGGATAATGTTTCTCACGTCCAGTAACAATAATACCATATCACTGAACTTTCCAGGTTCAGAATAACGTCGTAGAATGGACAATACAAATATCAAAACAACAATGGATTGGATATGTTTCTCACGTCAAGCAACAATAGTACCATATGACTGAGCCTTCCAGGTTCAGAATAACGTCGTAGAATGGACAAGAATACAAATATCAAAACAACAATGGATTGGATATGTTTCTCACGTCCAGTAACAAAAATACCATATCACTGAGCCTTCCAGGTTCAGAATAACGTCGTAGAATGGACAAGAATACAAATATCAAAACAACAATGGATTGGATATGTTTCTCACGTCCAGTAACAATAATACCATATCACTGAACATTCCAGGTTCAGAATAACGTCGTAGAATGGACAATACAAATATCAAAACAACAATGGATTGGATAAGTTTCTCACGTCCAGTAACAATAATACCATATCACTGAACTTTCCAGCTTCAGAATAACGTCGTAGAATGGACAAGAATACAAATATCAAAACAACAATGGATTGGATATGTTTCTCACGTCCAGTAACAAAAATACCATATCACTGAGCCTTCCAGGTTCAGAATAACGTCGTAGAATGGACAAGAATACAAATATCAAAACAACAATGGATTGGATATGTTTCTCACGTCGAGTAACAATAATACCATATCACTGAACATTCCAGGTTCAGAATAACGTCGTAGAATGGACAATACAAATATCAAAACAACAATGGATTAGATATGTTTCTCACGTCGAGTAACAATAATACCATATCACTGAACATTCCAGGTTCAGAATAACGTCGTAGAATGGACAATACAAATATCAAAACAACAATGGATTGGATATCTTTCTCACGTCCAGTAACAATAATACCATATCACTGAACTCTCCAGGTTCAGAATAACGTCGTAGAATGGACAAGAATACAAATATCAAAACAACAATGGATTGGATATGTTTCTCAGGTCCAGTAACAAATATACCATATCACTGAGCCTTCCAGGTTCAGAATACCGTCGTAGAATGGACAAGAATACAAATATCAAAACAACAATGGATTGGATAATGTTTCTCACGTCCAGTAACAATAATGCCATATCACTGAACTTTCCAGGTTCAGAATAACGTCGTAGAATGGACAATACAAATATCAAAACAACAATGGATTGGATATGTTTCTCACGTCCAGCAACAATAGTACCATATGTCTGAGCCTTCCAGGTTCAGAATAACGTCGTAGAATGGACAAGAATACAAATATCAAAACAACAATGGATTGGATATGTTTCTCACGTCCAGTAACAAAAATACCATATCACTGAGCCTTCCAGGTTCAGAATAACGTCGTAGAATGGACAAGAATACAAATATCAAAACAACAATGGATTGGATATGTTTCTCACATCCAGTAACAATAATACCATATCACTGAACATTCCAGGTTCAGAATAACGTCGTAGAATGGACAATACAAATATCAAAACAACAATGGATTGGATATGTTTCTCACGTCCAGTAACAATAATACCATATCACTGAACTTTCCAGGTTCAGAATAACGTCGTAGAATGGACAAGAATACAAATATCAAAACAACAATGGATTGGATATCTTTCTCACGTCCAGTAACAATAATACCATATCACTGAACTCTCCAGGTTCAGAATAACGTCGTAGAATGGACAAGAATACAAATATCAAAACAACAATGGATTGGATATGTTTCTCACGTCCAGTAACAATAATACCATATCACTGAACATTCCAAGTTCAGAATAACGTCGTAGAATGGACAAGAATACAAATATCAAAACAACAATGTACTGGATATGTTTCTCACGTCCAGTAACAATAATACCATATCACTGAACATTCCAAGTTCAGAATAACGTCGTAGAATGGACAGGAATACAAATATCAAAACAACAATGGATTGGATATGTTTCTCACGTCCAGTAACAATAATACCATATCACTGAACTTTCCAGGTTCAGAATAACGTCGTAGAATGGACAAGAATACAAATATCAAAACAACAATGGATTGGATATGTTTCTCACGTCCAGTAACAATAATACCATATCACTGAACTTTCCAGATACAGAATAACGTCGTAAAATTGACAAGAATACAAATATCAAAACAACAATGGATTGGATATGATTCTCACGTCCAGTAACAATAATACCATATCACTGAACTTTCCAGATACAGAATAACGTCGTAAAATTGACAAGAATACAAATATCAAAACAACAATGGATTGGATATCTTTCTCACGTCCAGTAACAATAATACCATATCACTGAACTTTCCAGATACAGAATAACGTCGTAAAATTGACAAGAATACAAATATCAAAACAACAATGGATTGGATATGTTTCTCACGTCCAGTAACAATAATACCATATCACTGAACTTTCCAGATACAGAATAACGTCGTAAAATTGACAAGAATACAAATATCAAAACAACAATGGATTGGATATGTTTCTCACGTCCAGTAACAATAATATCATATCACTGAACTTTCCAGATAAAGAATAACGTCGTAGAATGGACAAGAATACAAATATCAAAACAACAATGGATTGGATATGTTTCTCACGTCCAGTAACAATAATACCATATCACTGAACTTTCCAGATACAGAATAACGTCGTAAAATTGACAAGAATACAAATATCAAAACAACAATGGATTGGATATGTTTCTCACGTCCAGTAACAATAATACCATATCACTGAACTTTCCGGATACATAATAACGTCGTAAAATTAACAAGAATACAAATATCAAAACAACAATGGATTGGATATGTTTCTCACGTCCAGTAACAATAATACCATATCACTGAACTTTCCAGGTTCAGAATAACGTCGTAGAATGGACAAGAATACAAATATCATAACAACAATGGATTGGATATGTTTCTCACGTCCAGTAACAATAATACCATATCACTGAACTTTCCAGGTTCAGAATAACGTCGTAGAATGGACAAGAATACAAATATCAAAACAACAATGGATTGGATATGTTTCTCACGTCCAGTAACAATAATACCATATCACTGAACATTCCAAGTTCAGAATAACGTCGTAGAATGGACAAGAATGCAAATATCAAAACAACAATGGATTGGATATGTTTCTCACGTCCAGTAACAATAATACCATATCACTGAACATACCAGGTTCAGAATTACGTCGTAGAATGGACAAGAATACAAATATCAAAACAACAATGAATTGGATATGTTTCTGACGTCCATAACAATAATACCATATCACTGAACTTTCCAGGTTCAGAATAACGTCGTAGAATGGACAAGAATACAAATATCATAACAACAATGGTTTGGATATGTTTCTCACATCCAGTAACAATAATACCATATCACTGAACTTTCCAGGTCCAGAATAAGGTCGTACAATGGACAAGAATGCAAATATCAAAACAACAATGGATTGGATATGTTTCTCACGTCCAGTAACAATAATACCATATCACTGAACTTTCCAGATAAAGAATAACGTCGTAGAATGGACAAGAATACAAATATCAAAACAACAATGGATTGGATATGTTTCTCACGTCCAGTAACAATAATACCATATCACTGAACTTTCCAGGTTCAGAATAACGTCGTAGAATGGACAAGAATACAAATATCATAACAACAATGGATTGGATATGTTTCTCACGTCCAGTAACAATAATATCATATCACTGAACTTTCCAGATAAAGAATAACGTCGTAGAATGGACAAGAATACAAATATCAAAACAACAATGGATTGGATATGTTTCTCACGTCCAGTAACAATAATACCATATCACTGAACTTTCCAGGTTCAGAATAGCCTCGTAGAATGGACAAGAATACAAATATCATAACAACAATGGATTGGATATGTTTCTCACGTCCAGTAACAATAATACCATATCACTGAACTTTCCAGGTTCAGAATAACGTCGTACAATGGACAAGAATGCAAATATCAAAACAACAATGGATTGGATATGTTTCTCACGTCCAGTAACAATAATACCATATCACTGAACTTTCCAGGTTCAGAATAACGTCGTAGAATGGACAAGAATACAAATATCATAACAACAATGGATTGGATATGTTTCTCACGTCCAGTAACAATAATACCATATCACTGAACTTTCCAGGTTCAGAATAACGTCGTAGAATGGACAAGAATACAAATATCAAAACAACAATGGATTGGATATGTTTCTCACGTCCAGTAACAATAATACCATATCACTGAACTTTCCAGGTTCAGAATAACGTCGTAGAATGGACAAGAATACAAATATCAAAACAACAATGGATTGGATATGTTTCTCACGTCCAGTAACAATAATACCATATCACTGAACTTTCCAGGTTCAGAATAACGTCGTAGAATGGACAAGAATACAAATATCATAACAACAATGGATTGGATATGTTTCTCACGTCCAGTAACAATAATACCATATCACTGAACTTTCCAGGTTCAGAATAACGTCGTAGAATGGACAAGAATACAAATATCAAAACAACAATGGATTGGATATGTTTCTCACGTCCAGTAACAATAATACCATATCACTGAACTTTCCAGGTTCAGAATAAAGTCGTACAATGGACAAGAATGCAAATATCAAAACAACAATGGATTGGATATGTTTCTCACGTCCAGTAACAATAATACCATATCACTGAATTTTCCAGGTTCAGAATAACGTCGTACAATGGACAAGAATGCAAATATCAAAACAACAATGGATTGGATATGTTTCTCACGTCCAGTAACAATAATACCATATCACTGAACTTTCCAGGTTCAGAATAACGTCGTAGAATGGACAAGAATACAAATATCATAACAACAATGGATTGGATATGTTTCTCACGTCCAGTAACAATAATACCATATCACTGAACTTTCCAGGTTCAGAATAACGTCGTACAATGGACAAGAATGCAAATATCAAAACAACAATGGATTGGATATGTTTCTCACGTCCAGTAACAATAATACCATATCACTGAACTTTCCAGGTTCAGAATAACGTCGTACAATGGACAAGAATGCAAATATCAAAACAACAATGGATTGGATATGTTTCTCACGTCCAGTAACAATAATACCATATCACTGAACTTTCCAGGTTCAGAATAACGTCGTACAATGGACAAGAATGCAAATATCAAAACAACAATGGATTGGATATGTTTCTCACGTCCAGTAACAATAATACCATATCACTGAACTTTCCAGGTTAAGAATAACGTCGTAGAATGGACAAGAATACAAATATCATAACAACAATGGATTGGATTTTGTTTCTCACGTCCAGTAACAATAATACCATATCACTGAACTTTCCAGGTTCAGAATAACGTCGTAGAATGGACAAGAATACAAATATCATAACAACAATGGATTGGATATGTTTCTCACGTCCAGTAACAATAATACCATATCACTGAACTTTCCAGGCTCAGAATAACGTCGTACAATGGACAAGAATGCAAATATCAAAACAACAATGGATTGGATATGTTTCTCACGTCCAGTAACAATAATACCATATCACTGAACTTTCCAGGTTCAGAATAACGTCGTACAATGGACAAGAATACAATTATCATAACAACAATGGATTGGATATGTTTCTCACGTCCAGTAACAATAATACCATATCACTGAACTTTCCAGGTTCAGAATAACGTCGTACAATGGACAAGAATGCAAATATCAAAACAACAATGGATTGGATATGTTTCTCACGTCCAGTAACAATAATACCATATCACTGAACTTTCCAGGTTCAGAATAACGTCGTAGAATGGACAAGAATACAAATATCATAACAACAATGGATTGGATATGTTTCTCACGTCCAGTAACAATAATACCATATCACTGAACTTTCCAGGTTCAGAATAACGTCGTAGAATGGACAAGAATACAAATATCAAAACAACAATGGATTGGATATGTTTCTCACGTCCAGTAACAATAATACCATATCACTGATCTTTTCAGGTTCAGAATAACGTCGTAGAATGGACAAGAATGCATATATCAAAACAACAATGGATTGGATATGTTTCTCACGTCCAGTAACAATAATACCATATCACTGAACTTTCCAGGTTCAGAATAACGTCGTAGAATGGACAAGAATACAAATATCATAACAACAATGGATTGGATATATTTCTCACGTCCAGTAACAATAATACCATATCACTGAACTTTCCAGATAAAGAATAACGTCGTAGAATGGACAAGAATACAAATATCAAAACAACAATGGATTGGATATGTTTCTCACGTCCAGTAACAATAATATCATATCACTGAACTTTCCAGATAAAGAATAACGTGGTAGAATTGACAAGAATACAAATATCAAAACAACAATGGATTGGATATGTTTCTCACGTCCAGTAACAATAATACCATATCACTGAACTTTCCAGGTTCAGAATAACGTCGTAGAATGGACAAGAATACAAATATCATAACAACAATGGATTGGATATGTTTCTCACGTCCAGTAAAAATAATATCATATCACTGAACTTTCCAGATAAAGAATAACGTCGTAGAATGGACAAGAATGCAAATATCAAAACAACAATGGATTGGATATGTTTCTCACGTCCAGTAACAATAATACCATATCACTGAACTTTCCAGGTTCAGAATAACGTCGTAGAATGGACAAGAATACAAATATCATAACAACAATGGATTGGATATGTTTCTCACGTCCAGTAACAATAATACCATATCACTGAACTTTCCAGGTTCAGAATAACGTCGTAGAATGGACAAGAATACAAATATCATAACAACAATGGATTGGATATGTTTCTCACGTCCAGTAACAATAATACCATATCACTGAACTTTCCAGGCTCAGAATAACGTCGTACAATGGACAAGAATGCAAATATCAAAACAACAATGGATTGGATATGTTTCTCACGTCCAGTAACAATAATACCATATCACTGAACTTTCCAGGTTCAGAATAACGTCGTACAATGGACAAGAATACAATTATCATAACAACAATGGATTGGATATGTTTCTCACGTCCAGTAACAATAATACCATATCACTGAACTTTCCAGGTTCAGAATAACGTCGTACAATGGACAAGAATGCAAATATCAAAACAACAATGGATTGGATATGTTTCTCACGTCCAGTAACAATAATACCATATCACTGAACTTTCCAGGTTCAGAATAACGTCGTAGAATGGACAAGAATACAAATATCATAACAACAATGGATTGGATATGTTTCTCACGTCCAGTAACAATAATACCATATCACTGAAATTTCCAGGTTCAGAATAACGTCGTAGAATGGACAAGAATACAAATATCAAAACAAAAATGGATTGGATATGTTTCTCACGTCCAGTAACAATAATACCATATCACTGATCTTTTCAGGTTCAGAATAACGTCGTAGAATGGACAAGAATGCATATATCAAAACAACAATGGATTGGATATATTTCTCACGTCCAGTAACAATAATACCATATCACTGAACTTTCCAGGTTCAGAATAACGTCGTAGAATGGACAAGAATACAAATATCATAACAACAATGGATTGGATATATTTCTCACGTCCAGTAACAATAATACCATATCACTGAACTTTCCAGATAAAGAATAACGTCGTAGAATGGACAAGAATACAAATATCAAAACAACAATGGATTGGATATGTTTCTCACGTCCAGTAACAATAATATCATATCACTGAACTTTCCAGATAAAGAATAACGTGGTAGAATTGACAAGAATACAAATATCAAAACAACAATGGATTGGATATGTTTCTCACGTCCAGTAACAATAATACCATATCACTGAACTTTCCAGGTTCAGAATAACGTCGTAGAATGGACAAGAATACAAATATAATAACAACAATGGATTGGATATGTTTCTCACGTCCAGTAAAAATAATATCATATCACTGAACTTTCCAGATAAAGAATAACGTCGTAGAATGGACAAGAATACAAATATCAAAATAACAATGGATTGGATATGTTTCTCACGTTCAGTAACAATAATATCATATCACTGAACTTTCCAGATAAAGAATAACGTCGTAGAATGGACAAGAATACAAATATCAAAACAACAATGGATTGGATATGTTTCTCACGTCCAGTAACAATAATACCATATCACTGAACTTTCCAGGTTCAGAATAACGTCGTAGAATGGACAAGAATACAAATATCAAAACAACAATGGATTGGATATGTTTCTCACGTCCAGTAACAATAATACCATATCACTGAACTTTCCAGGTTCAGAATAACGTCGTAGAATGTACAAGAATACAAATATCAAAACAACAATGGATTGGATATGTTTCTCACGTCCAGTAACAATAATACCATATCACTGAACTTTCCAGGTTCAGAATAACGTCGTAGAATGGACAAGAATACAAATATCATAACAACAATGGATTGGATATGTTTCTCACGTCCAGTAACAATAATACCATATCACTGAACTTTCCAGATAAAGAATAACGTCGTAGAATGGACAAGAATACAAATATCAAAACAACAATGGATTGGATATGTTTCTCACGTCCAGTAACAATAATATCATATCACTGAACTTTCCAGATAAAGAATAACGTGGTAGAATTGACAAGAATACAAATATCAAAACAACAATGGATTGGATATGTTTCTCACGTCCAGTAACAATAATACCATATCACTGAACTTTCCAGGTTCAGAATAACGTCGTAGAATGGACAAGAATACAAATATCATAACAACAATGGATTGGATATGTTTCTCACGTCCAGTAAAAATAATATCATATCACTGAACTTTCCAGATAAAGAATAACGTCGTAGAATGGACAAGAATACAAATATCAAAATAACAATGGATTGGATATGTTTCTCACGTTCAGTAACAATAATATCATATCACTGAACTTTCCAGATAAAGAATAACGTCGTAGAATGGACAAGAATACAAATATCAAAACAACAATGGATTGGATATGTTTCTCACGTCCAGTAACAATAATACCATATCACTGAACTTTCCAGGTTCAGAATAACGTGGTAGAATGGACAAGAATACAAATATCAAAACAACAATGGATTGGATATCTTTCTCACGTCCAGTAACAATAATACCATATCACTGAACTTTCCAGGTTCAGAATAACGTCGTAGAATGGACAAGAATACAAATATCATAACAACAATGGATTGGATATGTTTCTCACGTCCAGTAACAATAATACCATATCACTGAACTTTCCAGGTTCAGAATAACGTCGTAGAATGGACAAGAATACAAATATCGAAACAACAATGGATTGGATATGTTTCTCACGTCCAGTAACAATAATACCATATCACTGAACTTTCCAGGTTCAGAATAACGTCGTAGAATGGACAAGAATACAAATATCATAACAACAATGGATTGGATATGTTTCTCACGTCCAGTAACAATAATACCATATCACTGAACTTTCCAGATAAAGAATAACGTCGTAGAATGGACAAGAATACAAATATCAAAACAACAATGGATTGGATATGTTTCTCACGTCCAGTAACAATAATATCATATCACTGAACTTTCCAGATAAAGAATAACGTGGTAGAATGGACAAGAATACAAATATCAAAACAACAATGGATTGGATATGTTTCTCACGTCCAGTAACAATAATACCATATCACTGAACTTTCCAGGTTCAGAATAACGTCGTAGAATGGACAAGAATACAAATATCAAAACAACAATGGATTGGATATGTTTCTCACGTCCAGTAACAATAATACCATATCACTGAACTTTCCAGGTTCAGAATAACGTCGTATAATGGACAAGAATGCAAATATCAAAACAACAATGGATTGGATATTTTTCTCACGTCCAGTAACAATAATACCATATCATTGAACTTTCCAGGTTCAGAATAACGTCGTAGAATGGACAAGAATACAAATATCATAACAACAATGGATATGTTTCTCACGTCCAGTAACAATAATATCATATCACTGAACTTTCAAGATAAAGAATAACGTCGTAGAATGGACAAGAATACAAATATCAAAACAACAATGGATTGGATATGTTTCTCACGTCCAGTAACAATAATACCATATCACTGAACTTTCCAGGTTCAGAATAACGTCGTAGAATGGACAAGAATACAAATATCAAAACAAAAATGGATTGGATATGTTTCTCACGTCCAGTAACAATAATACCATATCACTGAACTTTCCAGGTTCAGAATAACGTCGTAGAATGGACAAGAATACAAATATCAAAACAACAATGGATTGGATATGTTTCTCACGTCCAGTAACAATAATACCATATCACTGATCTTTTCAGGTTCAGAATAACGTCGTAGAATGGACAAGAATACAAATATCAAAACAACAATGGATTGGATATGTTTCTCACGTCCAGTTACAATAATACCATATCACTGAGCCTACCAGGTTCAGAATAACGTCGTAGAATGGACAAGAATACAAATATCAAAACAACAATGGATTGGATATGTTTCTCACGTCCAGTAACAATAATACCATATCACTGAACTTTCCAGGTTCAGAATAATGTCGTAGAATGGACAAGAATACAAATATCATAACAACAATGGATTGGATATGTTTCTCACGTCCAGTAACAATAATACCATATCACTGAACATTCCAAGTTCAGAATAACGTCGTAGAATGGACAAGAATACAAATATCATAACAACAATGGATTGGATATGTTTCTCACGTCCAGTAACAATAATACCATATCACTGAACTTTCCAGGTTCAGAATAACGTCGTAGAATGGACAAGAATACAAATATCAAAACAACAATGGATTGGATATGTTTCTCACGTCCAGTAACAATAATACCATATCACTGAACTTTCCAGGTTCAGAATAACGTCGTAGAATGGACAAGAATACAAATATCAAAACAACAATGGATTGGATATGTTTCTCACGTCCAGTAACAATAATACCATATCACTGAACTTTCCAGGTTCAGAATAACGTCGTAGAATGGACAAGAATACAAATATCAAAACAACAATGGATTGGATATGTTTCTCACGTCCAGTAACAATAATACCATATCACTGAACCTTCCAGGTTCAGAATAACGTCGTAGAATGGACAAGAATACAAATATCAAAACAACAATGGATTGGATATGTTTCTCACGTCCAGTAACAATAATACCATATCACTGAACTTTCCAGGTTCAGAATAACGTCGTAGAATGGACAAGAATACAAATATCATAACAGCAATGGATTGGATAAGTTTCTCACGTCCAGTAACAATAATACCATATCACTGAACATTCCAAGTTCAGAATAACGTCGTAGAATGGACAAGAATACAAATATCATAACAACAATGGATTGGATATGTTTCTCACGTCCAGTAACAATAATACCATATCACTGAACTTTCCAGGTTCAGAATAACGTCGTAGAATGGACAAGAATACAAATATCAAAACAACAATGGATTGGATATGTTTCTCACGTCCAGTAACAATAATACCATATCACTGAACATACCAGGTTCAGAATAACGTCGTAGAATGGACAAGAATACAAATATCAAAGCAACAATGGATTGGATATATTTCTCACGTCCAGTAACAATAATATCATATCACTGAACTTTCCAGATAAAGAATAAAGTCGTAGAATGGACAAGAATACAAATATCAAAACAACAATGGATTGGATATCTTTCTCACGTCCAGTAACAATAATACCATATCACTGAACTTTCCAGGTTCAGAATAACGTCGTAGAATGGACAAGAATACAAATATCAAAACAACAATGGATTGGATATGTTTCTCACGTCCAGTAACAATATCATATCACTGAACTTTCCAGATAAAGAATAACGTCGTAGAATGGACAAGAATACAAATATCAAAACAACAATGGATTGGATATGTTTCTCACGTCCAGTAACAATAATATCATATCACTGAACTTTCCAGATAAAGAATAACGTCGTAGAATGGACAAGAATACAAATATCATAACAACAATGGATTGGATATGTTTCTCACGTCCAGTAACAATAATACCATATCACTGAACTTTCCAGGTTCAGAATAACGTCGTAGAATGGACAAGAATACAAATATCAAAACAACAATGGATTGGATATGTTTCTCACGTCCAGTAACAATAATACCATATCACTGAACTTTCCAGGTTCAGAATAACGTCGTAGAATGGACAAGAATACAAATATCATAACAACAATGGATTGGATATGTTTCTCACGTCCAGTAACAATAATACCATATCACTGAACTTTCCAGGTTCAGAATAACGTCGTAGAATGGACAAGAATACAAATATCATAACAACAATGGATTGGAAATGTTTCTCACGTCCAGTAACAATAATACCATATCACTGAACTTTCCAGGTTCAGAATAACGTCGTAGAATGGACAAGAATACAAATATCAAAACAACAATGGATTGGATATGTTTCTCACGTCCAGTAACAATAATATCATATCACTGAACTTTCCAGATAAAGAATAACGTCGTAGAATGGACAAGAATACAAATATCAAAACAACAATGGATTGGATATCTTTCTCACGTCCAGTAACAATAATACCATATCACTGAACTTTCCAGGTTCAGAATAACGTCGTAGAATGGACAAGAATACAAATATCAAAACAACAATGGATTGGATATATTTCTCACGTCCAGTAACAATAATATCATATCACTGAACTTTCCAGATAAAGAATAACGTCGTAGAATGGACAAGAATACAAATATCAAAACAACAATGGATTGGATATGTTTCTCACGTCCAGTAACAATAATATCATATCACTGAACTTTCCAGATAAAGAATAACGTCGTAGAATGGACAAGAATACAAATATCATAACAACAATGGATTGGATATGTTTCTCACGTCCAGTAACAATAATACCATATCACTGAACTTTCCAGGTTCAGAATAACGTCGTAGAATGGACAAGAATACAAATATCATAACAACAATGGATTGGATATATTTCTCACGTCCAGTAACAATAATACCATATCACTGAACTTTCCAGATAAAGAATAACGTCGTAGAATGGACAAGAATACAAATATCAAAACAACAATGGATTGGATATGTTTCTCACGTCCAGTAACAATAATATCATATCACTGAACTTTCCAGATAAAGAATAACCTCGTAGAATTGACAAGAATACAAATATCAAAACAACAATTGATTGGATATGTTTCTCACGTCCAGTAACAATAATACCATATCACTGAACTTTCCATGTTCAGAATAACGTCGTAGAATGGACAAGAATACAAATATCAAAACAACAATGGATTGGATATGTTTCTCACGTCCAGTAACTATAATACCATATCACTGAACTTTCCAGATAAAGAATAACGTCGTAGAATGGACAAGAATACAATTATCAAAACAACAATGGATTGGATATGTTTCTCACGTCCAATAACAATAATACCATATCACTGAACTTTCCAGGTTCAGAATAACGTCGTAGAATGGACAAGAATACAAATATCAAAACAACAATGGATTGGATATGTTTCTCACGTCCAGTAACAATAATACCATATCACTGAACTTTCCAGGTTCAGAATAACGTCGTAGAATGGACAAGAATACAAATATCATAACAACAATGGATTGGATATGTTTCTCACGTCCAGTAACAATAATATCATATCACTGAACTTTCCAGATAAAGAATAACGTCGTAGAATGGACAAGAATACAAATATCATAACAACAATGGATTGGATATGTTTCTCACGTCGAGTAACAATAATACCATATCACTGAACTTTCCAGGTTCAGAATAACGTCGTACAATGGACAAGAATGCAAATATCAAAACAACAATGGATTGGATATGTTTCTCACGTCCAGTAACAATAATACCATATCACTGAACTTTCCAGGTTCAGAATAACGTCGTAGAATGGACAAGAATACAAATATCATAACAACAATGGATTGGATATGTTTCTCACGTCCAGTAACAATAATATCATATCACTGAACTTTCCAGATAAAGAATAACGTCGTAGAATGGACAAGAATACAAATATCAAAACAACAATAGATTGGATATGTTTCTCACGTCCAGTAACAATAATACCATATCACTGAACTTTCCAGGTTCAGAATAACGTCGTAGAATGGACAAGAATACAAATATCAAAACAACAATGGATTGGATATGTTTCTCGCGTCCAGTAACAATAATACCATATCACTGAACTTTCCAGGTTCAGAATAACGTCGTAGAATGGACAAGAATACAAATATCAAAACAACAATGGATTGGATATGTTTCTCACGTCCAGTAACAATAATACCATATCACTGAACTTTCCAGGTTCAGAATAACGTCGTAGAATGGACAAGAATACAAATATCAAAACAACAATGGTTTGGATATGTTTCTCACGTCCAGTAACAATAATACCATATCACTGAACTTTCCAGGTTCAGAATAACGTCGTAGAATGGACAAGAATACAAATATCAAAACAACAATAGATTGGATATGTTTCTCACGTCCAGTAACAATAGTACCATATCACTGAACTTTCCAGGTTCAGAATAACGTCGTAGAATGGACAAGAATACAAATATCATAACAACAATGGATTGGATATGTTTCTCACGTCCAGTAACAATAATATCATATCACTGAACTTTCCAGGTTCAGAATAACGTCGTAGAATGGACAAGAATACAAATATCAAAACAACAATGGATTGTATATTTTTCTCACGTCCAGTAACAATAATACCATATCACTGAACTTTCCAGGTTCAGAATAACGTCGTAGAATGGACAAGAATACAAATATCAAAACAACAATGGATTGGATATGTTTCTCACGTCCAGTAACAATAATATCATATCACTGAACTTTCCAGATAAAGAATAACGTCGTAGAATGGACAAGAATACAAATATCAAAACAACAATGGATTGGATATCTTTCTCACGTCCAGTAACAATAATACCATATCACTGAACTTTCCAGGTTCAGAATAACGTCGTAGAATGGACAAGAATACAAATATCAAAACAACAATGGATTGGATATGTTTCTCACGTCCAGTAACAATAATATCATATCACTGAACTTTCCAGATAAAGAATAACGTCGTAGAATGGACAAGAATACAAATATCATAACAACAATGGATTGGATATGTTTCTCACGTCCAGTAACAATAATACCATATCACTGAACTTTCCAGGTTCAGAATAAAATCGTAGAATGGACAAGAATACAAATATCATAACAACAATGGATTGGATATGTTTCTCACGTCCAGTAACAATAATACCATATCACTGAACTTTCCAGGTTCAGAATAACGTCGTAGAATGGACAAGAATACAAATATCAAAACAACAATGGATTGGATATGTTTCTCACGTCCAGTACCAATAATATCATATCACTGAACTTTCCAGATAAAGAATAACGTCGTAGAATGGACAAGAATACAAATATCAAAACAACAATGGATTGGATATGTTTCTCACGTCGAGTAACAATAATACCATATCACTGAACTTTCCAGGTTCAGAATAACGTCGTACAATGGACAAGAATGCAAATATCAAAACAACAATGGATTGGATATGTTTCTCACGTCCAGTAACAATAATACCATATCACTGAACTTTCCAGGTTCAGAATAACGTCGTAGAATGGACAAGAATACAAATATCATAACAACAATGGATTGGATATGTTTCTCACGTCCAGTAACAATAATATCATATCACTGAACTGTCCAGATAAAGAATAACGTCGTAGAATGGACAAGAATACAAATATCAAAACAACAATAGATTGGATATGTTTCTCACGTCCAGTAACAATAATACCATATCACTGAACTTTCCAGGTTCAGAATAACGTCGTAGAATGGACAAGAATACAAATATCAAAACAACAATGGATTGGATATGTTTCTCACGTCCAGTAACAATAATACCATATCACTGAACTTTCCAGGTTCAGAATAACGTCGTAGAATGGACAAGAATACAAATATCAAAACAACAATGGATTGGATATGTTTCTCACGTCCAGTAACAATAATACCATATCACTGAACTTTCCAGGTTCAGAATAACGTCGTAGAATGGACAAGAATACAAATATCAAAACAACAATGGATTGGATATGTTTCTCACGTCCAGTAACAATAATACCATATCACTGAACTTTCCAGGTTCAGAATAACGTCGTAGAATGGACAAGAATACAAATATCAAAACAACAGTAGATTGGATATGTTTCTCACGTCCACTAACAATAATACCATATCACTGAACTTTCCAGGTTCAGAATAACGTCGTAGAATGGACAAGAATACAAATATCATAACAACAATGGATTGGATATGTTTCTCACGTCCAGTAACAATAATACCATATCACTGAACTTTCCAGGTTCAGAATAACGTCGTAGAATGGACAAGAATACAAATATCATAACAACAATGGATTGGATATGTTTCTCACGTCCAGTAACAATAATACCATATCACTGAACTTTCCAGGTTCAGAATAACGTCGTAGAATGGACAAGAATACAAATATCAAAACAACAATGGATTGGATATGTTTCTCACGTCCAGTAACAATAATATCATATCACTGAACTTTCCAGATAAAGAATAACGTCGTAGAATGGACAAGAATACAAATATCAAAACAACAATGGATTGGATATCTTTCTCACGTCCAGTAACAATAATACCATATCACTGAACTTTCCAGGTTCAGAATAACGTCGTAGAATGGACAAGAATACAAATATCAAAACAACAATGGATTGGATATGTTTCTCATGTCCAGTAACAATAATATCATATCACTGAACTTTCCAGATAAAGAATAACGTCGTAGAATGGACAAGAATACAAATATCATAACAACAATGGATTGGATATGTTTCTCACGTCGAGTAACAATAATACCATATCACTGAACTTTCCAGGTTCAGAATAACGTCGTACAATGGACAAGAATGCAAATATCAAAACAACAATGGATTGGATATGTTTCTCACGTCCAGTAACAATAATACCATATCACTGAACTTTCCAGGTTCAGAATAACGTCGTAGAATGGACAAGAATACAAATATCATAACAACAATGGATTGGATATGTTTCTCACGTCCAGTAACAATAATATCATATCACTGAACTTTCCAGATAAAGAATAACGTCGTAGAATGGACAAGAATACAAATATCAAAACAACAATAGATTGGATATGTTTCTCACGTCCAGTAACAATAATACCATATCACTGAACTTTCCAGGTTCAGAATAACGTCGTAGAATGGACAAGAATACAAATATCAAAACAACAATGGATTGGATATGTTTCTCACGTCCAGTAACAATAATACCATATCACTGAACTTTCCAGGTTCAGAATAACGTCGTAGTATGGACAAGAATACAAATATCATAACAACAATGGATTGGATATGTTTCTCACGTCCAGTAACAATAATATCATATCACTGAACTTTCCAGATAAAGAATAACGTCGTAGAATGGACAAGAATACAAATATCAAAACAACAATGGATTGGATATGTTTCTCACGTCCAGTAACAATAATATCATATCACTGAACTTTCCAGATAAAGAATAACGTCGTAGAATGGACAAGAATACAAATATCATAACAACAATGGATTGGATATGTTTCTCACGTCCAGTAACAATAATATCATATCACTGAACTTTCCAGATAAAGAATAACGTCGTAAAATTGACAAGAATACAAATATCAAAACAACAATGGATTGGATATGTTTCTCACGTCCAGTAACAATAATACCATATCACTGAACTTTCCACGTAAAGAACAAAGTGGGAGAACGCACGAGAATATAAATATCAAAACAACAATGATGTAGATATGGTTCTGAATAATATATAAAAGAAGCAGATTAACTTTTCGTCAGTTATCAGAGCTCTGGAGATTCAAGGTGGTAAATTATGCTCTGCAGTATCAAAAAGAGAAAATACTTGGCTTCCTCTCGAAGTTTTGCAATAATATTGGCTCCAAACACTCCTTTGGGCGTGACTGTCAATATGGAGTCCATCCCAGTAGAGAAGACATCTGAGTACAAATTAGAGCTCGGAGTTATTCAAGCAAACGACAGAATGTTAAATGACAGAGAGAAAAAGAAAAATTGGAAATTATTCATATACGTTTACTTTTTCGTGTTTACACAGCCCTAGTTCAAACATTTAAACAAATTTCCTATTTTTGTCTCACACATATGTCACTTTCAAGATTTCGATTAAGTCGATTTCGTCTACTTGTAGATAATACCTTGCGCATTGACAAGCATAAATGTGAAAAGGTGGGCACTGATCGTTAACGGATTCCATAAAAGATCCCAAATGACGCTACTAGAATACACCAATCCTGCTTCCCCACCCCGAGGACAATTCTACTGATGATTCGGGGGGAGTATGCCAATGATATAGGTATTCATTGTTAATATAAGAATTAACATAATTAATATAAGAACGATCTTAAACAGAAAATCAACATCCTGTACCAAGTGTTCCGAGAAATATGTGTCAGGATATATCTTTCCAAAACAGAAAATATGATCGTGAATTGGAATGAAAGCAGTAATTGAACCTAACCTAAAACCAACATACGAACTCAGGGTGTGGAATTAATAAATACCAAACTCTACAAATGTTTCGGTGTGGGAATTAGTTATAGCAAATTTAGTACAAGAAATAAGGAAATTAAATATTGAACAGTCTGCGAAGTTAGAGTTAGTACCGTAGAATACAGCAAACTGCTACAAAACCGAAATATTAACATGGAAACTCGAGTCATTTTCTTAAATAGTCCCGTCAGAGCCGTTCAGAAATATCTAATCTGACAGCGGCACACAAATGCTTTCTCATAACGATGTTTTAAAATGGCTTCGAGAGCGAACGAAGAATTTTGGTTTAGCTAGGAACATTTTTCTTCGTACATCATGGACTGACGCTACAGGATCACAATCAAAGAACTAGACCAAATAACAAAAAAACACATCACTCGACAACGTTCAACAACAGCGAAAACTAAAATGGATAGCACATGTAAGTAGTAGAGTAACTAATGAATTCATCAACATATTGACATTCACCGTTACTTCAAACAAAAGATCAGGAAGAAAAATGCCCATCAATACGGGAATAAACAATAAGAGTTTGGCTTGGTTTGGTTGGTTTTGTTTTACGGCATATCAACCTCAATAGATTAATTAATGCCGACAAAATTTTTATTAGTGGTAATATTTCTTTTCAAACATGTATTGCTAGTAATACTTTTCCTTCAAGATATCTATTTTTCTGACATTTATCTTTTAAATCTATTGCTGGTAAAATTATTTTTTCCTAAAATACATTGCTGATAATAATGCATATACCACAGTATACCTTACACTAAAAGAACACATTCTTACTTAACAATCTTATTGCAATCACCATAATACCTCAGAGTCTCAATGAATTCCTAATTTTCGTATGTATAAGTTAACTGCGGAGGGTTTTTTTTTTCAGATGAAACCCCAATTAATATTTACAATGTAATCATTTTTATAGAAATAGCATAGAGGAAAACTCCTCAGAACAATTACCATGAAAGTATTTATAAAAAAGGTATAGAGGGGCTACATTACAACGGTGAAAAAGTGTCTGAAGCCGAAAATATCGATAATATTGCAGATACTTCTTTTTACCAAGAATCTCTAAATATATAACAGGAGCACCAGATCATATGTGACAGCAATATTTCACGCATGGACAAATGGTAGATTTATAAATATGTAAGATAGAATTAAGAACCGAACCCTTTATTTCGTCCACGGAGTAGATTTTTCTAGTTCCACGTGTCATGCCTCTTGGGGATGTCTCAGTTATTTCCCTTTAAATCAACAGTTTAATCAATTCTCCAAGTTTTGGCATTGAACTCACAACAAAACTTTGGATCTAGTCACTGGATCTAACCAACGTCTTTATCCATTAGGACATGTGTCCTTGAGGAAATCTGTGCATGAATTTTTGAGACTTATAAACTTAATGCCTCAGCCACCATTTGTGCCAGTGCTAATATTGCAATTTGTCTTCTATTATTACTGCATTTTTTACCTGAGTTTATATTGCAATTTTTGTTGTTATTCATTGCTTTTCTAACACTCCTTATTCCAATCACCTGAAGAAGGCCGGATTGTACAACGGCCGAAACGCTGTGAATATGGCAATGAAGATAAAGATAACAGTCCAAATAATGTAAATAATGCAAGTAATCATAATCATCTCGGAGATATAGATAGGTAAGATAGATTCTGGCGAGAAAAATTGTCTAGCACGACACGGAGAACCAACTTCCCTAACAACGGACCTAGCATTTTTTACCTGAGCTTATATTGCAATTTTTGTTGTAATTCATTGCTTTTCTAGCACCCCTTATTCCAATCACCTGAAGAAGGCCGGATTGTACAACGGCCGAAACGCTGTGAATATGGCAATGAAGATAAAGATAACAGTCCAAATAATGTAAATAATGCAAGTAATCATAATCATCTCAGAGATATAGACGACAGGTAAGATAGATTCTGGCGGGAAAAATTGTCTAGCACGACACGGAGAATCAACTCCCCTAACAACGGGCCTAGCAACTGATTCAATATAATCTTTCCAGTTCATGTCAGCCGAGAAGCAAAGAAGGGGCAACGAATCACTCTCCTTATACACAAGCGACTCTTTAGGTAGATAATGCGCTGCTTTCCGCTGTAAATCTTGCCTTCAGTTGGTGAAATTTAGTAAAATAAAGGATCTATTTATATCGCTTGTGAAAATATTTTCTTTGGGGAAAATATGACGAAACCGAATTTATTTCCGTACTTCTTAGCATGTAAATAAAAATAAAATAGACATTCCTGTTAACTAAAATCATTCAGATAAATCACAATCAAATTTAACATCTGTTACGCTTCAAGGTAGCAACGGAAAAAAAACTTGCAACACACGAGACGATATAAACGAGACAAGAGTCTATAAAGCGCATTGACGAACTGATACATCAGGCCGTCTAATTCACTGTCCTGATGCGCTTAAACACTGCAGCGCGTTCAGCAATGTAGCGACAAATGCTTACATTGGAGATCATGTTAACTTATCACTAAAATAGCCACAATAAGTATAATGAATCGTATAAGAAGCACCTCAAAAATAACTGTCAGAGTTACAGGCGTCCATTGTTGCATTCTGAGACGTCTTGAACTTTATATCCATAAGAATAACCATGAACGGAAAAAGCACTCAGTAGTAAAAGACATATTATTCAACGCAATGATTCTAAAATGAGACTTTGCTGTCCAAGAAGGGTGAAATTGAAGTCTTGCAGGCACGACAGAGAAGAAATTGCGGGGCGTTTACATTTGAATGTTTTCGTCTGAATAACAAACAAAATAAAAAAAAAATAAATGAATAAAAAACACAATTTAGCCGGGAAACGACTCAAGATCCTCAACCAAAATAAACCTCGTCTTTCAGATCGATATCGGTAAAGAAAGTGCTTTCTTCCAGACCTGTTTTCTTATTCTGCTTCTGAGTTTGCTTCCAAATGGCTTTTATTGGAAGAGGGCTGTCTTTCAAATTTTGGCCCTACCGAATGGTCTAACCTAGATTCGAGGGAGACGCTTTGACAAGATCTGAAGTTGAACATTTATGCATGACTTTTATTTTTCAATCTTGCTCTACAATGCACAAAGACTGAGTGAACTTTCCAAAAGGAAGCAGAAGACAAGAGAAATAAAATCTCTTGAGAGACATTTACTTATTGATATTCACTAAGCCCAGCTTAATATGGCGCAGAACCAAATGGGGGCAGATATATTATTTTGTATAAATCTTCAACATGTGGCGGTCTATACTTATTTCGTGTTCTGCTAGATTAAACTCAACTTAGATAGATAGATAGATAGATAGATAGATAGATAGATAGATAGATAGATGAGGAAAATGATCAAATATATAGATAGATAGATAGATAGATAGATAGATAGATAGATAGATAGATAGATAGATAAGGAAAATGATCAGATAGATAGATAGATAGATAGATAGATAGATAGATAGATAGATAGATAGATTCAGATCAGATTGGATAGATAGATAGATAGATAGATAGATAGATAGATAGATAGATAGATGCATCCTGTGATAGATAGTTAGATAGATGCACCCTGTGATAGATAGATAGATAGATAGATAGATAGATAGATAGATGAGGAAATGATCAAATAGATAGATAGATAGATAGATAGATAGATAGATAGATAGATAGATAGATAAGGAAAATGATCAGATAGATAGATAGATAGATAGATAGATAGATAGATAGATAGATAGATAGATAGATAGATAGATTCAGATCAGATTGGATAGATAGATAGATGCATCCTGTGATAGATAGTTAGATAGATGCATCCTGTGATAGATAGATAGATAGATAGATAGATAGATAGATAGATAGAGATTGCCGTAAAGCGGTAGCCGATATGGTTTTATGCTATACTACGCTAAAATTAGTTAAATATATATATGAAGATAGATAGATAATGAACATGATCATATAGATAGATAGAAGCAGTCTGTGATAGATAGATAGATAGATAGATAGATAGATAGATAGATAGATAGATAGATAAGGAAAATGATCAGATAGATAGATAGATAGATAGATAGATAGATAGATAGATAGATAGATAGATAGATAGATAGAGATTTTCGTAACAGTGTTAATGCTCGTTTGAACGCATATTTTCAATGGAGTCGTGTAGATATTCGAGGATTGGAAGCTTGTATGAAGTAGTATGTAGTCAGAAGACATGTTAAATACGTTTTATTGCTAATTTTTTTTATCATTATTCCTAGTTATCAATTTTGTTCTGCTATTGGTCATTAGACTTCAGGGCATAGGCGATTATACACGCCACAACTTCTTATTCTTTGTAGTTGTTAGTAATATTTACTATGCAGTCTCGTCCCTGTACTGCAATCCATTTACATACGTTCGTCCCACTCGCTGTTTCCCTCAATCAATAAGTGAAATAGGTTTGTACTTAGTGCCTGGTCATATAAAATAATAATGAGAAATCGATTGGCTCAGTTGCGTATAGAGAATCCTTTCTGAAAAATGTCCGGTCATAATATTAATTGCTGGTCAATCGTAGATCAAAACTTAGAATAAATGAATAAATAAATAAAAACTGAGTCGAAATTAGTTCAATTGTAATTTGTATAACAATGTAATCAAAATAACATCCAAGTCTTCTATGCTTACCTTACATGAGTACAGTAGGCTGTTTGAACATCCCAAAATTGTTTTTCCTTAATATTTAAAGAACACAAGACCCGTAACCCATTAGGGTTATAGGGGAACCACGTTTACTGGAACCGCAGTAGCAGTGGTGTTTCCTGAGCAAGATACCCTGACGATCCCCAATCCTTTTCAGGCTCGATTTGAAGTCAGAGATTGTCCTCCTCCTAGACTGGTTACCACCCAAAGATATAGGACGCAGTCTGCCCTGCTATTTAGCCATAGCTGGCGGGGAGAAGAGGTGAATTCAAGTTGAAAAGCCCTTCGTGCTTGGGGCAATCTTGGGGCGACGATGTTGATTCGATCATAACGTTGCCTTCTTCTTTTCGGCCATTGACCACCAGTTGTTTTTAGTTCGGACATAAAAAGAGAATTTCAACAAAGGAATTTTAAACTTATCTAGATTTATTCACCACGTCGACGTGTACGTTTTTAACTAGCCAGGGGTGTCGTTCTATCAACTCTGCTGGGGAGCTAATTCACCGACACGAAAATACCACGTCTTCATTGTATGACGTGTAAGGCTTAACTCACTGAAATCCCTTTCTATCTATAACATTCCCACGCTAGTTTTTGCAAATCAAACACGACTTCCTTTGTTTTCATGCATCTGACCTCAAAGGTCAAAATGAGGAAGTCTGAGAAGAAATATAATTTTCTAAAAATAATAGTTTACTAAACAATAATTTAACATTCATACCTTTCCAAAGGTTAGCGCTTAAGTGAATGTAATGATCTCGACAGGATTGCAAACTCTACTCTCTGGTTCCTCAATCCGAGCTCTTTATGATAATATTGAATAATATTTGTTTTACTACTGAGTGCTAAGACAGCGGCTCGGGTTTTAGAATTGGATAACTGAGTTCAAATTTCATCGTGCTTCCAACTTAATATTTAGCAAATGGCAATTCAAATTTTTATGAATAGTCAAGATTTCTGAATATGTCAAGTATATACAATCAGTATCTGTCAATATTCTAAGAGAAGAGCAAAAATTGCAATATGAGCACTGGTAAAAAATGATTTCTGAAGACATTAGGTTTATAATACCCAGAAATTCATACATAGATGTCCTCTAGGATAAAGACGTTAGTTAGATCCAGTGACAGGAGCCAAAGAGTGTGATTTCAATACCCGGTTAAGGCAGTGGAGAACTTGGAGTGGGGAATTAACAGGAGATAACTGATAACTGACATCCATTAAACATGGCACGTGGAACTAGAACAGTCTGCCCCAGCGAGCGAAATAAAGGGTTCAGTTCGACATTACGACCACCTGAAGAAGGCCGGATCGTACAACGACCGAAACGTTGTAATAAATATGGCTACAAAGATGAGGACAATTGTCCGAATGATGTAAATAGTGTATATACACTGATTATTTTGTAACCAGTGAAAAATATTCGTCAGAATTACAAAAATATGACTGTAAGGTAAAGACTGTAATAATTGTGGAGGTTTGGCTCCCTGTACCGCTCCAGTAAGTACCTGACACTTCGTGTTATCCTCTACGTTTATTAGAGACAGATTTGGCATAAAAGGTAGTACAGCTGTCATATTTGGGCAGGAGCTGATCAGTATTTACGTTCCAGTCTCAACAGAGTCCAAAAGTGTCTACAGAACCGATACCCAAGAGAATGTTTTTTTTTCCGATCGCTACAATCTTAACCTATTCAAGTTTAAGGTTAACCGTTATCTTCCTCATTTATCCGTATAAACTGTGCCTCTTACTCTCTAACCCTCTACCTTGAGTGGCTACCAGGCCTTGTACAGGTTGAACCTTACTGTAAAAAATAGAGAGCTATCCAAAGATCACACTATATTTATTTTTAGCTTCTAGAAATTAAAAAAGAAGTAAGGCTATTTTGCCGGTCCCGATAAAATAGACAAACATGTTTTTAAGGTTATTTTACCGGACTCGGTAAAATAGACCCCCAGGTAAATATTTTATTATTACGAAGGAAGGTAATGTTAAAAACAACAACACAGAGATTTAACAGAGAACTTTATTTATTTTCACCATGAATTGTTAAGATAATTTAAATTCTTTTTTTCCCGCCATTTATTGTTAAACACAAGTTAAAATTATTTATTCATCATCAACTATTAAAATAAATAAAGAAGTCTCCGAATATTTTAAGCACTTCAGGCATAACAATCTCTGAAAATACAAAATTGAACCGACAAAATAGCATTCGTGTCTATTTTATCGCAATCGACAAAATAGCGTTCGTGTCTATTTTATCGGAACCGGCAGAATAGTGTTCGTGTCTATTTTACCGGAACCGCCAAAATAGCCTTCGTGTCTATTTTACCGGAATCGACAAAATAGTTTCGTGTCTATTTTACCGGAACCTGCAAAATAGCCTTCGTGTCTATTTTACCGGAACCAGCAAAACAGCCTTCGTGTCTATTTTACCGGAACCGGCAAAACAGCCTTCGAGTCTATTTTATCGGAACCGGCAAAATAGTTTCGTGTCTATTTTACCGGAACCGGCAAAATAGCCTTCGTATCTATTTTACCGGAACCGGCAAAACAGCCTTCGTGTCTATTTTATCGGAGTCGACAAAATAGTTTCGTGTCTATTTTACCGGAACCGGCAAAATAGCCTTCGTGTGTATTTTACCAGAACCGGCAAAATAGCCTTCGTGTCTATTTTACCGGAACCTGCAAAACAGCCTTCGTGTCTATTTTACCGGAATCGACAAAATAGTTTCGTGTCTATTTTACCGGAACCGGCAAAATAGCCTTCGTGTGTATTTCACCAGAACCGGCAAAATAGCCTTCGTGTCTATTTTACCGGAACCTGCAAAACAGCCTTCGTGTCTATTTTACCGGAATCGACAAAATAGCCTTCGGTGTCTATTTTACCGGAACCGGCAAAATAGCCTTCGTGTCTATTTTACCAAAAACCGATCAAGTTATTCAAATGGATCATAACGGTAATAAAATGAAACATTGTTGCATATTTGAATTTTTTTAAATATACAAATTATTTTTAACATTTACTTTTTAATTTGATATTTCAAAATAAAATGTTCATGTTCTTTTTTAAATTTTTATTTATGCTGAGAAAATGGTCGGTTCTCTGTAGCATTTCAATAAGTACCTGACTCCTCTTGCTACCCTGAATCTTTACAAGAGCCAGACCAAACGAAAAATGGAGTACTACTATCAGATATGGGCAGGAGTGACTCAGTCTTGACTTTCCAGTCTCGGCAGAGTCCAAAAGCGTCTCCGTGGCCTTGTAGGTGATGAATTATTTTCCACCCTACAAACCTTCTACAACAGATGAAACAATGCAAGCCTCTCGTTGCTCTAACGCTATTCCATGGAAAGTGTTCAGAAGAACTACATTCCTTAGTCCACCAGTTCTAACCTACACGGCTAAAATCCGTCATCCTACGCACATTGTAGCGAAACACCGTCTTTTGTTTGTTTGTGTGTGTGTGTGTGTGTGTGTGTGTGTGTGTGTGTGTGTGTGTGCGTGTGTGTGTGTGTGTGTGTCTGTGTGTGTCTGTGTGTGTGTGTGTGTGTGTCTGTCTGTGTGTGTCTGTGTGAGTTCCACTCGAACAGCTTCTTGCCAGGAACTGCTACTTTGCACAATCTACTCCCAAGGGGATGCTTCCGCGATCGCTACAAACTTAACCCGTTCAAGTTTAGGGTTAATCGTTATCTTCCACACACATACTCATAACTTCTGCGACTTCGCCCTTATTCTGTAAAACTGTACATTGAGTAGCTCTTGGGTCTTGTACAGGTTGAACGTTATTGAAAAAAAAAAGATAAATTAATCACAATGTGCTTTCCTGTTTTAGGACATTGTCTGACTAATTAATTATTTTTGTTGGCGTAATTATATATGCGTAGGAAGGAGAGGGGGATATAAGAACGGAAATGTCTGTTATAATTATGCACAGACTGAGAGACGATGAAATGTTAAACTTTTAAACTTTAGCAAGACATTAAGAACTAAAGCATACACCTATAATATTTTAAACTTCTTATTTTCTTTATTGTCTCCCTTCAGGACGTTGGCGATCATAGCCGTCCACAGTTTACTGTCTTTTTAGCTCTTAATAAATTTTGTCGATCTGCCATCTCTCCCAAACCCTGCTCCGCCATCCATTCACTTAAGCTGGCCAGACAGATCGGACGTTGCTGTCTAAAACCAAAGAGAAGTCCCACGTACTATCATTTCTCCTATATGGCAATTAATGCTAGATAATTTCGTCACAAATTTAGACTTGAAGCAATAGTAATGTTGCTCTACAGAAGGATACTGAGAATCCCATGAACCGAACATGTGAGCAACGGCGAAGTTCTAGAGACCATGACAACAAAAAATCACTTATACTTAACATAAAAAAAAACAACTGGAATTTTTAGGACTCATAATGAGGAAAAAGGGTTTGATTAGCTGATTGTTTTTGGCTAGCGGCATATCAACATCTCTATGGGTTATTTAATGCCAAAATCTAAAATCAATATTATGCTTTCAACAACAGATAAATATTACTAGAAATACATTTTTGAAAAAGAAAATTACCAGCAATACATTTTTAAAGGAAAAATATTACCAGAAATAGATTCTTGACAAAACAAATTATTACCAGAAATAAAAATTTTGTCGGCATTGAGGTTGATATGCCATAAAAGAAAACAAACCAACCCAAACCATTCCAACCACCTGAAGAAGACCAGAGCGTACAACGGCCGAAACGTTGTGATAAACATGGCGACAAAGATGAGGACAATAGTCCGAATAATGTATATAGTGTACAGATACCTTGTACATGATGTTATACTCTCAGGGTAATGGTATGTGTTTTAGGTATTTCTTTGGCGGTTTCACTATTTTCCCATAGATATGACCGTAACAGGTGCTACTACCCCGGGTCAGGGTGAACCTGGGACCAACAGCAATTCAAACGTGGTTTGACGCTTCTCTTAAACGTCCAATATCCCGCTGGGAGGACATGCAATCGGTTGTAGTTTATCTTCATACATCAAGACGCGGAAGAAGGACTGGAAAATATTTTAAAGTGAGTTTGAAAACATCATAGTCGTAACAGAGGGTTAATTAAAATCATGTTTTATAGGACAGCTGTAGATTTTATTGAATTTAATTTATTTTTTCTGACGGTGCCAGTTTATCTGCCAAATATGTCAAAATGAATGTTTTGCAAATGTTCTTACATGTTTACTATACATGTAACCATTCAAAACAGATTACAGTATCGTTTAAAGAAAATAATTTGTTTTCTGTTATTCAGTCGTTGAACAAAAGTGTTTCTAATTTGTTTAGCTTTTGTACAAAGAAGATCTACAAATTTTATTTTATACCCAACTAGCAGTATAACCCGTCTTCGACCGGGTCTTTCATTACTGGGAATTTTTGCCGTTCAATTGGAGCAGTTTAAGGTTTAAAGTCAGCCCACCCGAAAATCAGTATTAGTAACAACATTTCGGTGCAACTGAGGCACATCCCCAAATGGGGGGGGGTAGCAATTTGAGTAGGGGCTGACCCTGAAAAGGACTGTTCTTGCGTTCTCAATCTTGTTTCAGTCTCACGCTCAACAGCAGTTGAAAAGGCGTTTCTCCTCAGCCATTGAATCCTTTGATCATCATTTTCTGCCTCGCGCGCAGAAGCGTTCGGATGAAAACTGTGGAAACATATAAACAACATCCGATCACACACACACACACACACACACACACACACACACACACACACACACACACACACACACACACACACACACTTTGAGAATTATAGATACAGATAATATTATTGTAATAATTTAAACTATTTATTTTTATTAAAGTTTTTATAAAAGATATATATCCAAGAACGGATAGTAAATAATAAAACGATGCTGAGAGTTATAATGAACAGGAAGTAGTGGAGAGCCATTGTCGCCAACAATTTGAACCCAAAACCGGCACTGAAGAATTATCTAGCAATCAAAAATATTTCATCGAAATCGGATGAAAACTGTGGAAACACATAGACAACATCCGATCACACACACACAAACAAACATACATACACACACACATTTTGAGAATTATAGATAAAAATACAAAATACTATTCAGCTTAAATGATAGTTTACGTTAAAGATCGGCATGCTTTGGCATTTTTTCTAAAAGAGTTTCTTCGTCTGACCTAGTACAGGTCGAGAATATTTTAGCCGAAAGTCTTAAGACCGGAAGTGTTTCGATTTTCAGATTTTTCGGATTTTGGAATAGAGACTATTTAATTTGTATATAGCATCTATAAAATAGGGCAGCTTGAGAATGGAAACCAAGCATAAATATGATAACCCTATACATTTTATAACACAGTTTATACATATACCCTGAAAGTAATTTTATATAAATAACATATACACTGAAAGTAATTTTATATAAATTTTGTGACCATATAAATACAGGTAATGAAGTTAGTCATGTAATGCTCACGCGGATTTTTAAGTGGTGAAATTAAGATTTCACGTAAAAATAATGTTTCGTACTTTATGTACGTGTACAAAAAACATGATCACTACCAAACATTATGTCAATTGAGAAAACCTGGATTACTGTGAGTGTGTGAAGTAAAATTCGGTAAGCTATTAGTCTTTACCAACTATTTCGTGTTTTGATTAAAATGTTACAATATATACAGATACAGTAATTGTATAAAAACAAAACTAATTCTGATTGCAGGTAAATATAATGAAAACTGAACAAAAGCTCAGCATTTTATTTGTAACGTTGCAACGCAATAATTATGCTACGGGTAACCATGTTGCTTTCTGAAATTTTCTCAGTTGTGGCAAGTCAGTTCGGATTTTGATGGTTTACGGATTTGGGAATTTCGGATAAAGGATACTCATTATTCGCATTATTCGGACTATTGTTTATTGCAAAGTTTCGGCCGTTGTACGCTCCGACCTTCCTCAGGTGGTCGTAATGTCGAACTGAACCCTTTATTTCGCTTGCTGGTGTTCTTGTTTCACGTGCAATGTTTAATGGATGTCAGTTATCTCCATGTTGATTTCCCTCTGAAAGTTCTCCACTGCTTTAACCGGGTATTGAACCCACACTCTTTGGTTCCTGTCACTGTCTAACTAACGCCTTTATCCACTGTACCATGTGTCTTTGATGGTGACTGTTATGGTCCAAGTTCCTTGTACGACGGTGATGGTCCAAGGTTAGGACCAATGAAGAAATAACTCGAACACAGGTATGGAATAACAAAGATATATTACAACAGGAATATAATACAAAGAACAGTATTTACATTAGTCGGACTATTGTCCTCATCTTTGTCGCCATATTTGTCACAACGTTTCGGCCGTTGTACGCTCCGGCCTTCTTCAGGTGGTTGGAATTTCGAACCGAACCCTTTATTTCGATCACTGGGGTAGACTGTTCTAGTTCCACGAGCCATGTTTGATGGATGTCAGTTATCAGTTATCTCCTGGTAATTTTCCCTCTGAAAGTTCTCCACTGCCTGAACCGGGTATTGAACTCACACTCTTTGGGTCTGTCACTGGATCTAACCAACGCCTTTATCCATTGTACCATGTGTCTACCCCAGTGATCGAAATAAAGGGTTCGGTTCGAAATTCCAACCACCTGAAGAAGGCCGGAGCGTACAACGGCCGAAACGTTGTGACAAATATGGCGACAAAGATGAGGACAATAGTCCGACTAATGTAAATACTGTACATAATACCTCATCTCAGAAATATAGACAGACTCTAATACAAAGAAGTAGAAGTATTAGTAATGACTATCAGATTTGGTTAGAGTGAACTATGTTGTCTCGACAATTATCACTATTCCAATGTCCTTACAATTATTTGCCCTCCCTCTTGAGAGGCGCATTATTTATAATGTCAGGAATAGTCCATTATTATTATTATTATGGGTAAGTTCCCATAACAGTGACAAAGATGAGGACAATAGTCCGAATAATGTAAATAATGTACATAATACCTCATCTCAGAAATATAGACAGATTCTAAAGGTTACTCAACCTGTAATCGAATGGCAGATACTTTCACTCTGCATCGAAGCTTGCATCGTCTCATATTTTCTACTGACGAGTTAAGGGGAGATACGTCTTTGCATCGTTTCATTTATAACACTCATATTTCCTGCCAGTCGTATTGACACGTCAAGCTCATTCTGCTAATTCGGCGTGTCGACGACTGTTTGCTTCATCCCCCGATGTTTCAGCATCCGAGAGACCCGTCAAAGCTCGAACTACGCACTTCGTTTCCAGTAGGTTTCTCCTAATGAGTTGTCATCGGAGTCCTCAGTCTCAACAGGAGTGCTCTTCTCTTCTCTGTGCGTGTAACAACTTCTCTCTTACCAAGATAGTATAGTGTATTTTCTACCGGCGTTTTTGAGAACAAGCCCGGATTTTGAATGCAAACCAAGGCGGTGTGACTTTTCTGTTTAAAAGATTGGGATCAACAAATTTTCTTTTTCTTTTATTTCTTCCTATTCTGAGGATACCATGGGCCGAACATGTAAGCAACGACGAGGCTTGGAGAGAATTGAAACAAAGAGAAAACTTATGCCTAACAACAGGACGAGGCAGCTCAAATTTCTGGGGCACGTAATTAGGAATGTTGGGCTTGGAAAATCTGATACTCACAGGACAGAGGGAAAGATGGACAGAGGAAAGCAGCGCGTAAATTATTTGATGGCCTTGAACAAATGGATGGTGGAACAAGGTTCGGGAGAAATAATTGTTATGGGATCTTACCTATAACGACAGAGTGAACTCTTCCTGACACCATAAATACTGCGCCTCTCAAGAGAGAGAGACGAGACGGAATCGAGTTGTGAGCAGTCTCTGACTGTGTGCGACTTCTGTCGAACTCTCTACTTTGGCAGAGAGGAACCCGGAAGAGGCTTTGCCGACGGGCAAAGTTTCGTCCGGGGAGGTAGACAGTCCCTGAACCCGTATAAACTGCGGACTCGATAGCTGCATTCGTCACAAGTTGGAAAAATTTAAATCTGCATGGCACTTTACTCCAATTGGCCCATTCGCTTGCTTAAACTCAACGTTGATTCTTATTCCGCAGAACTGGTTTGTGTGTGAAAAAGTATTTGTTGTTAGCATTCTTTTTCATTCGGTTTTTCCAGTTACGAGTCCTTTTTTAAAGCTGATCGTTTTGTGTTCATTTTGTTTAGTTCTTTTTTCGTAACATATTTAATGTTTAGTATAGAGCTTAGAAAAAGTTCGCAGTGTGAGATATGCAAGAAGTAAGGCATGTAGCAACATCAGCATGGCAAAGGGCACTCCTTTAAAGGCAAGGAAGGGCAAAAATATTTTAAGTCAAGTGATAGCGATTGCTGTAGTAGATTTTTTAATCAAGCACGGGCAACGCCGGGCCATGCTGCTAGTTAAGTATATATTTATTTATGTTGTGGCCTTGTTAGGGCCAGAAATAAAGACACAAGTGAGGAACTGAGGTAAACAAATATATTAACAGAAAAACAGTAATACAAACGAGAGTGTTACAGCAAGAATATTCGGTCCGCCTATCAGACCTGACTGCTGGAAAACCTTCTCTAAAAGGAAGTACCAGCTCTTATTTATAGCTGGGAAAGTCCATGCGTGCATGGGTAAATTTATTTAAATTTATACCATATATACATGTTTATAGTATTTACATTATGATCATCACTACTGCTAGTTACTACAGTGGTTTTATAACTAAAAAATAATCCATTTCAGTCTACGGACCATCGGTTTTAACGGACCACCCATCTCCCCTGTTAGTCCGTTGATGAGAGATTTGTCTGTAATTTCTTCACGCTGATGCCAAAGATGTTAACTGATAAAAGAACTTAAGGCTTTTCATTATCATATTTCCACATAATCTCCAGTAATATCTTCTTTTTTGTACTTAATATTGTATATTTTCCATTGCAGAATACACGGACCCTACCAATCACTCGTGCATCAATCAGTTGGAATTCACAGTACCTATAATATGCCTCGGCACTGCCCTCTGTATCACCCTCTATGCTCTGATTTGCATCTTGAAACGCCAACGCAAATCGTCCAAACGCACAGCGGAGAATATTAGATTATTCTAAATATAACTTGTTCACAGCTTATTCTCGTCTATTGGAAGAGAGAAATTAATGTCCGTCCAACCGTAACAAAAGGTATTTGTCAATAATAATCATCATTAGTCAGCAATAAAAAATTAATAACTTATAAGCTGTCTTAAAGGAATCGAGGATTCTGGAACGAAAATATTTTGATCGCGCTGAATTGATCTTTAAATACTGTTAAGAAAAGTGTTATTATGACCTGATTAAATCTAATGCTGACACGATTGAGTAAAAAGTTCGTGGTACAATATTAAAATTTCATGTGACTTTATTTTACTAGATGTGAGCTTTTATTATCAGCCATTTTTAGAAATTAATTTGAACCATGTTGAAAATAATCTGATGTACAGTGCAAAAGGAAATCTTATAATATAAAACTGATATATAGTCCCATTTAAATATTCTGCTAGAAAAAAGTGTTTTCTTATGATCTGATCCCATATATCAAGGAGCGAAATTGACGAGGACTTCCGCAAAACATGGCTATAGCATTAGGGCAAAAACGTAGGAAACAAGATTTACAAAGTGAGGGTCACCACAGAAAGGGAAATGAGGAAAGCACAAAAGAACAAGTCATTTTATTCTGTCTTCGCATATATATATATATATATATATATATATATATATATATATATATATATATATATATATATATATGTATGTATTTGTGTTTTTAAGCAGCAGTCCTTCTTTCATACACATTTCATTGAATACGACAGACAAGGTGCTTTGATTTAGTTTTTTATACAATTTCTCGTGTGATCTTATAATTTTTTTCTTTTCAGAGGATAAATTATATAAAAACTGTCCAATAGTTCTTTCTTTCCGAACCATATATTTAGCCATTTTCAAGCAGTTCCAAATTGTTTGTGGTGATCCCGTTCTCACTAATTATAGCTTTTATAGGGCGATTTACCTGCGGGACATATTCGAAAACGTCGGCGTGCGGAAGGAACCATATCTATTCCTCAGAATAAAAGGATTTAATAATTTAGAATTATTCATACTATATATCTCCTCTCTCTCTTTTTCTCTCTCTCTCTATCTATCTATCTATTTCTCTCTATATATATATCTATCTATCTATCTATCTATCTATATATATATATATATATATATATATATATATATATATATATATATATATATATATATATATATATATATATATATTTGTGTATTTAAGCAGCAATCCTTCTTTCATACACATTTCATTGAATACGACAGACAAAGTGCTTTGATTTAGTTTATTATACAATTTCTCGTGTGATCTTATAATCTTTTCTTTTCGTTGGATAAATTATATAAAAAACTGTCCAATCGTTCTTTCTTTTCGAGCCATATATTTAGCCATTTTCAAGGTTGAAATTTATTAGCTATTAACAAGAAATAGTTTGTTGTACGTATGTATTTATATAATGTTTTCATTTTCAAAACACGGTCAAGATATTGTGTCCATGTTCATAGTTGATATTACTGAGTGTTGTTTCTTTTTGTTTTTATTAATAAGGCCTCCATTATTTTTAGCGTTTTTTTTTTGCATGTCGATGATGCTATTATATTGTGTTGTCAACAGTATAATAATTATAATAATATAATAGCATCATCTACATGCAAAAAGGCTAACAATAATGGAAGCCTTACTCATAAAAACAAAAAACACTCAATAATATCACCTATGAAAATGGACACAATATCTTGACCGTCTTTTGCCATATTCACGACGTTTCGACCGTTATACGGTAAGGCCTTCTTCAGTTGATTTGAATTTCGAACAACCTTTTATTTCTTCCACACACACGGGTAGATAGTTCTAGTTCCATGTGCCATGCCTCTTCCGGATGTATGAGTTATCTCCCTTTAACTCAACTCTCCGAGTTTTGTTCATCACTGCAGTAGCCAGGTATTGAACTCACAA
>OZ038484.1:100991952-100999452 GCA_964036315.1 Acanthosepion esculentum
GAAAGTAAGGAATATATCTATTAAATATTACAAAAATTCTCTTCGTCCAAAATCCAGATTCAACACCAAATACAATAAGGAATTCCAAAGAACTCATTACTAACGGGCGAAAATAAATATACTGTTCAAAATAAATGGAGCGTCTAGTCGAATACGTGTATTCACTAAAAATAACGTTTAAACTGATGAAAATCTGTCGGACTGATAAATTATTGTTGTGACCAAGTAAATGGTTAAGAAATAACAAAACAAGAGGTTGCAGATAAATCGTCTATTGAACAGTAAATACAACATAAGTGTTACACAACTTAGAAGTGTGTGTTGGTTGACCAGCGTTCAGTCTATATCACCATTCCCCTGAGGCTTTATTTTCCTACTAACTTTATAGTAAATGGATGAGTCCACAATGACCTCATTAGAGGGAGGACGCCACAACAATTATAAACATCCATCACCTCATTAGCTTTGTTTACGTTTCAGATACGAAACTGAAGAGTTATTAACTTTCGGGATGCTAAAACGGGAAAGACGTGTTTAAAAGACAGTAATCAGCCTTGCTTAACTTGCAATGCCTTTCATGGCCAGAGTTGATTAAAAGCACTCCTGCAAAGTGGGTGCAGATACAAATCCTGACGGAGGAGCTTATTTTTGTTTTGTTTTTGGGGGGTTGATAAGATTTCTCGTATATTCAGACCAGTAGGATGAACAGTCTCTTCTGATGGAAAATTGGACAAAGAAATCCAATCCAGAACAGCAAAAGCATTCGGTAATCTTAAACATGGGTTATGGAGCATCAAAGACGTGTCTCTCAGAGTAAAGATCTATGTATACAGATCAGTCGTTCTCATCCATTCTCTATGGTGCTGAAACTTGGACCCTATACCGCAAGCACATAAATCAACTTGACACCTTTCACATGCGCGGTCTTCGAACCATATGTGATATAAAATGGGATAACAGGGTCAAGAATAGTGCAATTCTGAAGTAATGTAACAACATCACAGGTATTGAAACCGTTCTATAAATGATACAACTTAGGTGGGATGATCATGTTGTGAGAATGGATGAGCATAGGCAATTACTAAACGCCAAGCGTTCAGTTGGACGCCCACTCTTACGCTACAACGTGAAATTGAAAGACAACTTGCAACGTCTTAAATTTGATCTGAAAATCTGGGAAGACCAAACATCAAACCGAAAGGAGTGGCGGAAGACATGTTTCATTAAGTTAAAGGGCTTTGAAGACAGTAGAGTGAAGCAACATGATCAGCTTCATCAAGCTCTGAAGCAGAGACACCTTCAAAATCCTGCTTTAACAAATTTCATCTGTCAGTGTGGCATTGTCGCCCGCAGCAAGGCTGGGCTCGTATCGCGCTTAAGAAAGCACAAATGAAATATGTCCTTCCCTTAACTGATTTTCTCCACAATAGTATAAAACGAAAGGTACCATCCACTGCTGACCCTCATTTATCGTTCACGATAGGAGAACCCACCATATATATATATATATATATATATGTGTGTGTGTGTGTGTGTGTGTGTGTGTGTGTGTGTGTGTGTGTGTGTGTGTGTTAGATGACTGAGGGTCTTGGCAAAGATCATCCTTCTTTGTACATTGTGGACTGCGGCTATCCAATCACAAACGAACTGTATCAAATAAAGAAACTGCTTCACTTGAAAACTACCAACAGCAGCAACAACTAAAATAAATAACACATGCAACTTGAAGTGAAAAAAATGACATAATCAATATGTTAACACTCCACACTACTTCAAATAAAAAGTTTGAAAGGAAGCCCCCAACAATACTGGAAAGAACGATAACAGCTACTGGATTTGGGAAACCAATTTTTGCTAAAAAAAATTGTTTTAAGACAAATATTTTATAAATTCCAACTGAAAGCCATACTGACTGCTCGGTCAATAAATGTCAAATGTTTCCTTGTAGTGAAACGGTTAATATTACCATTGACACACACACTCACACACACAAATATATATATATATATATATATATATATATATATATATATATATATATAACGATAACGACGATAATAAAGCTAGATATAAAAAACGCTTGAACGCCACAACCATAATGTGAAACTGGAGTATGTTGTAAGAAATAACAACAAAGATAAAAATAATCTAAAACAATGCAAACATAACATAATAGGGTTCAACCCACCATACCACAGTAATGTCAAAACCAATGTAGGTAGAATTTTCATGAATTTAATTCATAAAAACTTTGGTCATTCTCCAACACTAAAAAAATTTTCACCAAAAATGACATTAAAGTATGCTATAGCTGTAAAAAAAAACACAGATAATTACATATGCCAACATAACAATAATGTATTAAGCAACCTCTCAAACAAAATCTCTAAAAAATAATTCTACTAAAAATGCAACTACCGTAAAAATATAACCTGCCCATTACACTGCCAGTGCATGACTGAAGGCATTATATACAGAGCTATCATCAATTGAGACGATGATGTTCAATATTACGTTGGATTCACCGAGAACAGCTGGAAATCGCGTTTTTACCACCACAAAATGACACTGAGCAATAGCAAGTACAAAAACTGCACAATGCTTTCGAAATATGTATGGCGATTAAAAAATAATCGTAAGAGCCCAAACATGAGCTGGGAGAAAATCGCGTAAGCTAAGCTATACAATGGAAAGGGAGACAGATGTAACTTTTGTTCGTTGGAGAAACTTATTATATTAAAACACTTAAATAACCCTAACGTGCTGAACACAAGGTCCGAATTAATATCGGCATGCATCCATAATTCCAAGCACCTGCTCAAACACAAGACATTCCAAGATAGATTTAAAGAATATTAATATAATCTGCAACAACTTTTAATAGGTTTCGAATATATATATATATATATATATATATATATATATATATATATCTTATAAATTAACTGATTTAATATATGTTTTTTCGCTACACAGTAATAACCATGTTTCAAAAATGGAAGCTAAACGCTTCGAATTTAATTTTGTAATTAAATTAAAAACATGAGTTCCATTTCATCCTCAAGAGAATTTTCGAGTAACTTATTTTTTAAAATTTACTTTAAAGGCACAGAAAAATTCATAATTCACTGTTTCCAAGGATACAGAGAAATCCACTCATTCAGACAAGGGGTGGTACCGTGTTCATTTGTATTAACTTTTGTGTATCAGTTATTAGTTACGTTCGAAAAAGGGGTTATGTTTAGGTAGGGTAGGGATGTATTTTTCATCAAATTCTGACATCCGTTAAATGCATGTCGTCTGTTTTTTTCTTTAATTTTGTTGTTAACGGCAAAAAATTCTTACGGCATTTTTTCTATTTGTATACTTAAAGACTTTTTGGGGATGTTTAGGTTAAAATACGTTATATATATATATATATATTATTTGAAATGTTCGTTTTTTAAATGCCCCACATATAATCCAATATTATTGTCATGCGTGGTAATGATACACTCGAGGAAGATTTTTTTTCCCCGCAGTAGGTTTCTTTCTGCGGCAGACCATTTACCCATAGCTGGGGGAAGGGAAGAAGAGGATTTCGCAAGGGAATTAGCACGTAAGTATATGTAACGGATTCGACTGGAATTCGAACTCTGCATTCCGATTCCTCAATCCGAGCCGCTATCCATTACTCCAGCGTGCCTATTCGTATAATTTATAACGTGTGTGTATATATAATTCCACATTTATAGCTACATAAGATATATAGTCCAAACTTATATTTATTTTTTATATTATAATTCTAGCTTGTGTTCTGGTTTCAGTTAATCAGTATATATATATATATATATATATATATATATATATATATATATATATATATATATATATATATATATATATATATATATATATATATATATATATATATATATATATCATTTATTTAAAGTGTTTCATTTTTTAATGTATTTGAAGTGTTTCTTTTATATATATATATATATATATATATATATATATATATATATATATCATTTATTTAAAGTGTTTCATTTTTTAATGTATTTGAAGTGTTTCTTTTATATATATATATATATATATATATATATATATATATATATATATATATATATATATATATCATTTATTTGAAGTGTTTCATTTTTGAAATGTACAGATGCCCCAATGCTTGAAATAATCGGTGCTTACATCGGCGCAACTAAACTGGTCGTATGTAGATCGGGAAAATACGCATAGCCAGTGGATGATTAGGAAAAATGTCGATGAGTTAAAATCCACTCCTTAGGCCAGTTGTCCCCAAATGGCGCGGCGCGCCTCATAAGGCGGCAAAAGAGGATAGCAGGTGAGGCGGAATGATTGAAAAAAGATCAAATATTTTAGAAACAGTTTAAAAATATTCATATGCCAAAAATAAATATTATTTCAAAATTTAAAATATTATGGATTACTTGTAATTTCATGCCTGAGTCAAAGTATAAATAGTTATAAATAATTATTGACTAATTTTATCATCGTGATATTATTTGCACTATACGACGTATTTCTCGTATCAAGAATATAGTAACTAGAATCCACAAATTGGAAGAGAGAGTTATCAATGATAATGATCTAAATTCGAATCCGCAGTTATCTCCCTTTAACCCTCTATCCGTTTTTCTTTTTTTTAACGTACTTATTATCGCATAAAATTTGGTGAGGCACTAGTAGACTTTCATTCCCAAAAGGCGGCCCACAGAAAAAAAAAATATTGGGAACCACTGATTTATAGCTAGTGGATATAAAATTCATAAAACTTTCAAAAATATTTCAGAGATATACAACAGTTAAAACAACAAAATGCTTATGATATCCACTAAATTATATATCTAAAAAGCAATGAATATTCCCAGATACGTATGTTTTTTTGTTTTTTTTAAAAAGCAGTCATTGCAATTGTAGGAGTTGATATCAAGAGTTTAAATAGTAAAATGAAATATGGACACTTATCTTGTCGCTACGCAGTGTTTCATGTAAGTCCCCAGAGTAGAAAGTGAATTAAAATGGGCATATTTAATCAGAGGCGCTCAACGTCTATAGACACGCATGTGTTTGCCGAGGCCAGCAGGTGTTTTGCATACTTTTAGACAGAGTGGCAATTGAAGATCAATTGGCACATGTTTTCGGAAATAGTGAACAAGGCCTGCTTTACTGCGTGCAGCAACTACACTGTAGCAGGTAAGGCTATCATGAAGCGGAGAAGCATGCTGCCAACTTTCCTTAATATTTGCACGCAGTTGATCCCGGTGTTCAGGTCGGCTTCGTTCAAACATTTGAATAGATGAGAAGCAGGACACGTGCCACGACTTTCGCTCTAACGCTTTGTTTTCCCAGGAAGAAAAGGGATACCGCATATAATGCACTATAAATATACACACACATATATATATATATATATATATATATATATATATATATATATATATATATATATATATATATATATATATATAATCCGGATCTTATCCGACTCCGCTAGCTTGGTTTCAACCTTTTGGTATCCTCATGCGAATTTCCTAACGCTTTATGTTTAAACAAATAAAAATTTATGAACGCTATTTTCGTAAAAAAATAATTAAATGAATAAACGCACGATGTGAGGTGTGATAGAATGTGAGGAAAGAAAGGTGAGGAAAAGCGAGTGTATTGCAAATGTATCGGTGGGGAATAATATGACATATATATATACTATCTTTTCATCCGACTTCATATAAACTCAAAAGGAACTTTTTAGTATGTATACAACGGAACATACTTTCCGATCCCTCATTCAAAAGGATTTTTTGGTCTGGAAATATCATTATAGTTAATTTTTCTTGTTGACAAATGTTGCAGATATTACAATGATTGTTGTAAAGTTTTGCCCTTTTATATATATATATATATATATATATATATATATATATATATATATATATATATATATATATATATATATATATGGTGGCAATAAAGTCACTATACAGTTATTTATAATGAAAAAGCAAAGCATTGAAGCAGGAGTCTTGCAGTTCGAAAAGTATCGGTCATTAATTTATTGTTGTTTACGAGATAGCATTTTATTTTTATTAACCAGAATTAGCCAGAACCATTTTAATAATAAATTACTAGACTGTTGATTAATTGCTTTGTCTTAATTGTTATTGTAAGTAACTGTATACTGAATTTATTGTCACCCTGTATATATAACATAAAAGAGGATATTCATATGATGTACTATATATATATATATATATATATATATATATATATATATATATATATATATATATACAAGTATAGGATTGGTGTATACGGAATAAATTCCAATAACCAACAAGTACTATTCTTAAAAGAGGGCTCAATATAGAATAGAGCGAATATAATTATTTATTCAAAATTATAACATAAATATGTTATAAAATCGTTACAAAAATAACCATTTTGTTTCAACACTTCTCGTATCGTATCAAGTGATAGTGTTGAATGTAGAATAAAGGGTTTTAAAAGGTATAAGTCAATCAAACACCCCTCGCTAGGGGAAACGCTATTACATAAGCCGGAATGACCAATAAAGATACAAGTATATGAGAATTCAAAAAACTTGACAACGAACTTTGGTTATAATAATTATTTAATGCTTTAATGTTAGGGTTAGACAAAATTAGACTTCATTCTAACTAATAAATATTAAATTATACTATAAAATTCAAAATTCAAAATTACCTATTTTAAATTTAATCCATATAAGTTTGAAATTATAAAATCATTTAAAGAAGAAACTGAGGAAAAAATGTAGTAACTAGCATCATATGTATTTTTTCCTCAGTTTCTTCTTTAAATGATTCTCATATACTTGTATTTTGATCGGTCATTCCAGCTTATGTCACTGCGTTTCCCATAACGATGGGTGTTTGACTGATTTCAAACTTTTAAAACACTTTATTCTACTCCATCACTTAAGACACCAGAAGTGTTAAAACAAAATGGTTATTTTTGTAATGATTTTATAAGATATTTATGTTATAATTTTCGAATAAATAATTATATATATATATATATATATATATATATATATATATATATATATATATATATATATATATATATATATATATATATGTAACTTTCACAAAACGCACATATGCTGAGTTTTATATACTTCAATAATTATTTGTCATAATCCTATAAATATATTGTTTCACACGTCATTAAACATTTTTATTTTTTTCCTTTTTTTTTTTTTAGAAAATTGATAAAACCTTTCACGGAAATATGTGTTCTATTCATACGTAGCATATTTTAAAAAAATAATAAATGTAGATTTATGTTGTCTATTTATCGTTTTTACAGTGTGGCAACTGTTTTAGGGGTTTACCAGACTTCCCTATGTTTCACATTATTTAGCCAGGATACTGAAACACTAAGAAATATTACGTTTTAATAAAAGAAATTAATTCAGAACGTGCACAATATTTACAA
>OZ038484.1:101004452-101029452 GCA_964036315.1 Acanthosepion esculentum
AAATGTTTTTTTCTTAATTTAACATTTAATACAAACACCCTCTGAAAATGAAATAGTATTGACCTGATTCTATAACATTCTAATAAAGTTAATGAAGAAGACAATGAATGAATGCCACGTACTGCGATAACTCATTCGTTATGCAACCATGGCGAAGGCGGCTGAACTTGACCAGAAGCTTCGAATGAAGATGGTTAATGCTTACAAAAAAAGGTTATGGATAGACAACAATTTTCCAATTATTTAAATGTTCCTAGTTCGACAATTCGTAGAATTATCAAGAAGTACAACGAGAGTCATTGTATTGAGAATAAATTAAGGAATGGCAGAAAAAGGTTAATTTCTGAGAGAATTGAAATGAAATTGCTAGCGATGTTTCGAAGAACTTCTCACTTAACGAAAATGGACATTTTCGAGGACGTCAAAACAAAGGTTGAATGTATCGACGAAGACAGTTACAAGAAGTTTTCATCGAGCAGGACTTCGAGCTTGTCGTCCAAGGAAAACTTGCTTGCTTAAGGATAGCAGTTTAAATGCATATAAACTTATGCTAGAAGCCATCTAGAAAATGGAAGTAAATACTGGAACACAGATGGTCAGATGAAACCAAACTAGAATTATTTGGTCACATGAACTCCCGTTATGTACAGAGGAAAATGAATGAAGCCCACAAACTAAAAAAACAAAAAAAAATTTCCTAAAACTATGCACAGTTGTGGGAGCATAATGCTCTGGGGATGGACCAGGAGAGCTAATGAGACTACAGGGTATCATGGATAAAAGTATTTGGCTATTCTTAAAGATAATATAAAACAAAGTGCAAGGAAGCTGTTTTAGGTCATCACTGGACTTTCCATCATGAAAATGACCCGAAACACACAGCATGAATCGTTATAAAATACTTAGATGATAACGACATTAAGGTATTGGCGTACGCCACACAAAGTCCTGGCCTAAAATACATTGAAAATTTATGGGCATATTTGAAGATATTTGAAGATGTTTGTAGTCTTTGGCGACTTCCTTCATCAGACACTGTACCTTTTATTTCAATTACTTTTGATGGTAAAATACCTAAAATTTCAAAAGTCTTTAAGTCCCTCGGAATCAAAATGAAGGATTCAGCCTCCCTGTATAAGATACTTCATCGAATTTCCAAAAATACAGAATTCTTTGGAACGCTCTACGAACGGCTTTGGAATATCCGAGAAATTTCTTCGAAAGCTGAGCTTAATATATATGGAGCTTTAGTAATTACAACTCTCCTCTAGGGTGACGGTTCCTGGACAGCCTAACTGATCCAGTTTCGTGTCGACTAGAGGCACTATCTTTGTGCTATCTGTATTTATAATGTGGATAACAAAATATCTAATATCATTATTTACATGATTTAGCACCCTCCATAGTTTAGCGTGAAATTCAGTTAGTCTGAAGTATATTTATGAGAGTTTTTTTTTGTTTTTTTTTTTAAGACAAAACCTCTGAAAACCTTACGGCATATTTACTTCTGTCTATAAATAATTGTTGCAAAATAAAATCCTTACATTTTTCCTTGATAAATTTCATCAGGGGACGGTACGTGTTGGTAAATAAATTTTCTTTTCTTTTCTTGTCTTTATTCGTATATATTTATGGGTGCATGGTGGGCTAAACTCACGTGAGTGGGTGGTGTTAACACGGCATCACTGACTGAAGGACCTCCTCGATGCAGGTTCCTCGGTAGAACTACAACGCCCACGTGTTCGGACCCAAGGCTAACCACCTAGTTCGAGGAAATTGGTTGCGGTCTATCCTGGAGAGTAACGGGCTCATTCAGGTTAAGAAGGCCAAGTGATGCCGAGACGCCACATGATGATCACACCAAGAAGAAGGAGGAGAAGGAGGAGGAGACGAAGAAGAGGAGGAGGAGAAGCAGAAGATATACGTTTGTTTTTTGTCATTACTCATACATATTTGTGTGTAAACGAGAGAAAATCGCAATGTTCATTAGTTTATATGTTTGTTTGTTTTTATTTCTCATCCTTTGCTGTAGAATTAGTAAATGATAATGGCGTCCATTCACAATTTGTATAAATGTTTCTGAAAACGTCTGTTTACTGATTCCATCCATTTGGGAAATGGAACATATGCTGATGGACATTTTCAGTTAAATCTACGTTTGTACAGCGAACTTATTGACTAACCACTGTAGGGGAGCAGGAAACGTCTTTAGCCAACGACTGTATGATATAAAACGAGGATAGAGTGATTAAAAAACTGCGGGAAATTTATATGTGTGTTTGTGTGCGTTTACCTAATATTTGTGTGCGCACTTACGTTTCTCATTGTCTCTTTGGTTTGATGGCACTCGCGAATCAATTATGGGTTGATGTTGACGGTTCAAGGGAAATAACTCATCTGTGACAGAATCTTGAACATAATAATAGCGGGTTTAAACACATTCATTTTTAAGCACAACAGGGAAATGACGGATAAAGCGACATAGATATGATGATTTTCTAAGTGTAGCATTTGATATGACAAGTGTAGCATACCCAGTGAGGATCGAACTCACTATTCGGTCGTGATTGATCTAACAAGAAATACTTGTTAACCATTAGACCACGTCAAAATGTCCAAATCGGCATAAGTAAAAACGTAAAGTGATAAACAGTGTGGCGCTGAATAGTGACTCAAAATAGAAAAAAAGATTCATATCACTCCCAAGGATATTTGTGTGTAAGTTAAAGTAACGCGCACGACTGGAATTAGAACTTGCCCCCCCCCCCCGCCCGATTTCTTATTCTGAGCCACTATCCATCAAACCACAATATTGAGGTCCAGACAGACAGAGGAAAGCAGAGCGTAATCTAACGATCTTCTGTAAATGGAAATGAACTGGGATTAGCAGTAATAGCAACAAAAAAAAAGAACGAAAAAAAGCTAACCTTACTAAGAGCTAAAAAGAATAGGATGTTGGGAAGATCCGTAATCTTAAGAGACACGGCATATAGAAGAAGAAAAATAGTTGCCCTTCGATTTGTAGTTTTCGTATTTGTTTTTGAATGACTGATTGATTAATTCGTTTTCAGTAGCTTATCAACCTTTTGGAGGTTATTTAAAGCCGGAATATATTCTTCGATCGTAAGAATTTCGCTGGCGATAATAACGGTTTCACGACACAAGTCATACTAATTAATCCATAACTGGGGGGAGAAGAGGTTGTCGCATCCACTAATATGACTATTGATGAATTAGTTCCCTTGCTAAAAAAAAAAAAAATAATTAACATGTATACTTTTCTTGCTAATGTACTATCGGCTTAACTCCTCCTAATTTTCGAAACCGCTACTCCTGGACATTTTCCAGTCTATAAATATTCGGCGATATATTTTCTCGCCCTCTTCTTCCTTTTCCGCTTATAAGACAACATATAAATTCTCGCAGAAGAACGCGATTATAACGCGTCTCCATTTGGGAAAGAGATGAATAACACATTCACACACACTTACGTACGCACATTCACTCACTTCACATCCGTTGGAGCAAAAGGTTTCTACATTCATTTGTTACACACATTATTGACTTTGTCACTTGTAACCTTTTGTTGCTAATATATTATCGTCTGTTTTTTTGTACGCATGTATTGGTCCTTCTTTTTTCTTTCCAGTTTTTGGTGGACTCGTACTTTGAGTCCGCCATGTTTGTTGTGGGCATTTCAGGAGACACACATGTTTATTCTCTCAACACGTACACCGTCCCAAGTGTATTCACGTGTAAGTGAATATAATGAACCCAACGGAAATTAGAACTCAGCTTTCCAATTAACAATTCCGAGACGTTATCCATTACACCACCCACCCATCCAAGCTTACAGCCGATGACATTCCTAGGTAAAGACCAGGCTCGAGGTTGTTTAACAACGGTGATCGTAGGGGAACCGATGTTTGTATTTGAACGGCTTTGTAGTTACGTGATTAATCGTGTATTCTTAAATCCTACGGATTTCAGCCAGTTAACTTTTCTTTCTGGCAAAATTTGGACTTTGAGGCGAGGGAGAGGTTTTTAATATTAAGAATTATTTATCTTTGGTTTTGTAAATAATTTTACTTATTTTAAATATTCATTGTGGTAAAATTGTAGGTCTCCCCGACACACATACAAAAACTGCATATAAAAGACCAGTTAGGACATCATAGAGAAATTGTGCTATTATCGTGTTTGTAATGTATCGTGTGACCGGATTTATTCAACCTATACAGTTAGCCGATTCTGAGAGAATTAGAAGTCCAACCAGGATTCATTGACGGCCACAATCTCAACAACATACCACATGCAAATGACACAAGTGTTGATAGCAGACAGGGACAGAAAACTACATGAACTCATACAGAAATGGCCATCATGGTTCTATCTGCCGTGATAGGAAACGGAAATGATTGTTTCTTTGCCGTGCGTATACGTGGGTAAGAATTTCAAATAACTATTTGCGCCATAAATATACAATATTGCACACGGTCAAAAATAGGGAAACGGAATTTAAAACGTCTATTTGTATAATAAATATGCAATATTGCACAAGGTCAAAAATAGGGAAACGGAATTTAAAATGTCTATTTGTATAATAAATATGCAATATTGCACAAGGTCAAAAATAGGGGAACGGAATTTAAAACGTCTATTTGTATAATAAATATGCAATATTGCACAAGGTCAAAAATAGGGAAACGGAATTTAAAATGTCTATTTGTTTGACAAATATACAATATTGCTCAAGGTCAAAAATAGGGAAGCAATGGTCTAGTTTTGAATATCGTATCGTTTCAACTAGCTAGTCACAATCAATGTTTCAGTCGGACAAATATTGTTCCTTACACCAAAAATTTATATTTATACTTCTCATTCATACTTCTTCTATGAGCCGCGTCCTTTCGGGACGTTGACAATCATGGTTCGCCAAAGTTTCTTATCTTCTGTAACTCCGAATAACTTTTGTCTTTAGGCCATCTCCCGCAAACTCTGTTTCTTCATCCATTCGCTCAAGCTCGCCATCTAGGTTGTGTTTTGCTTTCCTTTGGTCCTCTTGCTTTCAATATGTCCTCTGTGTATCAGATTTACCAAACCCTCTTTCCTCATTATGTAACCTAGTGTCTTCTCACCGGACTTCTATGCAGTGAGGTGATTCTGAGAGAATTAGAAATGCTGCCATGATTCATTATTACTGGCCACAATCTTAACATCAGATATGCAGATGACGCAGAGTTGATAGCAGAAATAGAATCTCCTACAGATGGTAGTGAAGGAAAGCGAGAAGCAAGAACTAAACATCAATTGCAAGAAAACAAAATGAATGCATGAAGATGGAAAGTGCGACGACAAAATTCGAAGGCGCATTGGGATAGTGAAAGAAGCTTTCCAAAAGCTAAGCAAAGTATTAAGAAACAGGAAATTTTTGTTAGAAACAAAGAACAGAGTACTGAACTATTACGAAATTTCAGTCTTCCTATATGGCAGTGAATACTAGGCAATCTCCTCAGAGAGTGAATTCCCTCTTTTCTACAAATATTTCCATGACAACTGCTCTGACGATCTATTTTCATAAGTGCCCCAACAGTATGAATTTAAACGTGCTACTAGGTTGGCATCTCAGTCCCACCCATTTACTGTCGAAAGAGTTAAATGTAACAGCCTCTTCTAGTCCAACTGCTTTTTCTCTCGCACTTCCCTACAGTGAAACTCCCTTCCTCTTACTTGCTTCCCTGATAACTATAATCTTCAAAAATTAAAATCCATGTCAATCGACGTCTTCTGATGCCTTGATCTTGATCCCCCGTCAATCTCTTTAGCCTTTCGTCAAACAACCGTGTTTATTTTTGCTTTCACTCTGTAACCCATTGCGTGCTAGTGACACTCCCGCATTGCTTGGGGTGAAATGCTTGGGGTGAAGCAACAGTAATTTGGTTCTACAGACGAATGCTGAGAATAACATGGGCTGATCATATGAGCAACGACGAAGATTGAAATGAAAACGGACACTTATACATAAAATTAAGAAGATACACTTTAAATTCCTCGAGCACGAAGGAAAGTTTGGAAACTTTGACACTCAAAAGATATACCGGAGGCAAGAATGGCAGAGGAAAACAGTACATAACCTACCTAATGCCATAACAGGATATAGGAGAGATGGAAAAGAGGTAGAAATGATAAGTAAATGTGGAGAGCAATCATCGCCTACGTCCTGAAGGGACATGGTACAAAGAAGAATGTGTAGAGCTTGCGAATCATGATTAAGGGATGAAAAATGAAATAAAGTTTAATGTTCGCTGCGTTAATCGTTAGATTTGATTTATTTTCACTTAGAAGCAATTCTGAAGCAAACTCGGTTGAATGCGGTGCCTCGAAAAATCTAAACGATCAGAGCCTGGCAGCTGATCTCTCATATGCTTTAACTCTGACAAATCAATGGGAAAAGACTGTCTTATAACATTCGATACCATCAAAACACAGCTAGCAACGTACCAGCATCCCCTAGTAGACAGTGAATTTTCTCCGGTCATAACGTTATTGTAATATTGTAATTTTTGAACTGATTCAAATAGGGAAATTAAAGTTTTCATAGACGACCACACTTCTAGATCATTTTGCATTATTGCAAGTGAACCGTATCTTTGGATTGACGTTGTTCCTAATTTTTCTTTAATGAGCTTCCTGTTGGCTTCAGCTATCAACTCGGTATCTATACTGATGGGTATATCTATTTACCCCTGTCTTAAAAGTAAATCTGATCGGTTTGACAAGGTGGTCAAATTAACATCTAATCTCAAAAGTTATCTGAATTCTGCTGTTAACTGGGGCGGAGAATGCTAATTCTCTAAGTGCAGCTCAGATGTGGCACAAGACAAAAATTATGGGATATCCTGTGAGGATCGAACTACTTAATCAAAATTCTTCTAGCGATACAAGTTTGCTAGCCATTACACCTCGTCAAGGTGCCCAAACTGGTGCAAGAAGTGGCTTGTTGATCTTAACGCCTCCAAAACAAACTACTTTCATCATCTGAGAGCCACCTTTCTGCCTTCCATCAGCGTCTCCTTGGGCTAACGTTCTTTACTCACATGAAGTGGAACGATTATATTGAATCGGTTGCTAGGTCTGCTGCTAGTAAAGTTGGTTCACTCTATCGTGTTAGACATTTTTTATTTACCAGAATATATCTTGCATAAATATCAGTCTACCATTCGTTCATGCTTCGAATATTGCTGAAACATATGGTGTTTCTCTCCTGTTATATATTTAGGGTTTCTTGATAAAATCCAAAGAAGAATCTGAAATGTTATTGATCCAGAGCTGGAATCCGGACTTCAGTCACCTACCCACCGCCGTAATGTAGCTTCTTCTGATGAGCTACAATATAATTTCAACAAACTGTGTAGCTGTTTAATAGTTACGATATATATTTTTTTATTTTTAATAGTTCATCTTAAACTATTCTCCGTTATACTAAACTCACAAAATTACAAGATCGATCTTACTGCACATTAGGACTCAGCCTCTAAACCAGTTTGTTGATATGATGTCGAAAAATTATATTGAATCAATTGCTAGATCTGCTGCTAGGAATGTTGGTTCACTTTATCGTGCTAGACAATTTTTCTTACCAAAATCTATCTTACATATGTATAAGCCTACCATCCGTCCATCCTTCGAATTATGCTGCAACATATGACCCGGTGCTCCGGTTATATGATTAAGCATTCTTGATAAAATCCAACAAAGAATCTGCAATATCATTGGTCTTGAACTGGCGTTCATTCATTTTCAAACCGCCGCAATGCATCTTCCCTGTGCCTTTTCTATAAATATTTCTAGGGTAATTGTTCGGATTAACTTTGCTCTATGGTACCTAACGTTTATGAATTTAAACACAGAACTAGGTTGGCAACAAGTTCCCATCATTTTACAGTTAAGTTGGCTAAATGTAACTGTAAGTCCGTTGCTAACAATTGTTTTTCTCGCACTTCTTACCTGTGGAACTCTCTTCCGGTTTCCTGCTTTCCAGCCATCTTTGATCTTCAAAAATTGAAATGCAATGTTAAGCGTGAACTGCTGTCTTCTTGATTCCTTTTCTTTTATTGTTCTCACTCGTTCTCGCTAGTTTCTTATTCTTTTCACCCTCAGTCTCATAGTGACATAATTGCTTTGCCTGGGACGAAATAAGGAAAATAAAATCAAAATGTTCTCAATGTAGTCCCTTGCGTTGAATTTCTATTGAGACTCAGATTCAGTCCAAGTCTCAAAGATAAGTTATGTATACGACCCATGGCTAATGAAAATCGAAAAATGGTCAGTTATTTGTGCACAACAGAAATTACCTGACTCCGTGTTATATACAGTACCTATGGGTATATCCCATTCGTTCGTTGGGATAATATGCAGTTTAAGAAGTCCACCCTTAAGCAGTGGCTTACCTACTTCAAGCCGCTGGCGAGTATTTTATTTTGTCCATGTTATAAAGATTACCATTTCATTTCCAACCTCGGTTTTGATTATTCATCATTCAGTCACCCTTTCTAGGTTACAACACGCTATGTGATCCAGTTTTAATTTACATAGGCTGATAATATTAAATAAGTACAATATATATATATATATATATATATATATATATATATATATATATATATATATATATATTTATGCAGAAAAGAATATAAGATTTTTAAATAAACCTAGAAAGTATGCTGAGGATTGGATAAAACAAATCCATGAAACTTGGCGTATGGTTTTAAATAAGTGTTATATACGGTACCAATGAACACTAATGGGTATGTCCCAATCCTCAGAAATACATTGGAGACTATTTAAAAGGAGGTGGGGGTAATATGATGTCTAAATAGTCCACCACTAGCAGTGGTTTACATACTTCAGCGAGTATTGTATTTTGTTCATGTTATAAAGATTATCATTTTATCTCCAAACTCCGTTTTGGTTATTTTTCATTCAGTAACCCTTTATAGATTACGACACTCCTCCTGGTGTGTTCCTAATGTAGAAGCGTCTGATTAGATCAGAAATGGAGTATTGCTGCCATATCTTCACGTGAGAACTATGCAGCATTGAAAGAATTTTAAAACGTTTCCACAACCTATTATTTAAATAGATAAATTTTACGAAGACTATTAGTTCCATCGACAAGGCGATCGTCATTTCCAAGGCAAATGTTCAAATGAGGCTATTGTTTAGTTCCACCGGTTCAGACCTTTACAGAGGACCAACCATGCATACACAGGTTTCAATAATCCTTATTTCTTTAGTATTATTTTGGTAGCAAGGAAGTTCCATTAAGACAGCGTGTTCCGAGATCTCCAAGGAGATTTCTACATTTAGAAAACCAATTCTTGTTTTCTAGCATAACTATGTCCCCATTCACATAAATGCAGGAGTAAATACAGTATGTTGCTCTGCAGTTGGAGATTCATGCTGTGCTGGTCAAACTCTCTGTCTCCGGGCAGAGATGATACCCAGACGAGGCTATGTCGAAGGGGAAAGTTTCGTCTCGGGAAACACCTACCCGACGCCATTTTATACGGGGTCTACGGCGAACTTTTGGCCGAGCTTATGGGCTCGGATACCCCACATTAAATTCGGCCTCCTGCCACATCTGAACGCGTGGGGCGGTTAGTAGATATCCTGCTGTTGAAGATTCGTCTCTAGCTGTGCTGGTCAAACTCTATGACTCCGGGCACAGAGGATCACCAGACGAGGCTATGTCGAAGGAGAGAGTCTAGTCTCAGGAAACAGCTACCCGGGCTCGGATACCCCACTTTAATTTCGGCCTCGTGCAACATCTGACCTTATGGGACGGTTGGTAGATATCCTGCAGTTGGAGATTAATTGTGGAATTCACTTGACTCGCTTCTAGTAGTTGATTACCTTATTCTACGCGTCGCTAGTGTATCTTAAATGTGTTGTTCTTGTCTTAAGTATTATCGTTCATTACCAACCTTCGCGTGATTATTCTATTCAGTAACCTTCACTGGGTTACAACACTTTTCTTATTCTCATTTTGTCTTCTTTGATACTTCCCTTATTTAGAAAGACTATTCTCTTCTACTCATCTTCGATGCGTCTCTTATTTGGAAAATATATTCTTGATTCTTCTCTTCTTTGATTCCACCCGTGTTTGGAAAAGATATTCTTGTATTCTTCTCTTCTTTGATTCCACCCGTGTTTAGAAAAGATATTCTTGTATTCTTCTCTTCTTTGATTCCACCCGTGTTTGGAAAAGATATTCTTGTATTCTTCTCTTCTTTGATTCCACCCGTGTTTGTAAAAAATATATTCTTGTATTCTTCTCTTCTTTGATTCCACCCGTGTTTGAAAATATATTCTTGTATTCTTCTCTTCTTTGATTCCACCCGTGTTTGGAAAATATATTCTTGTATTCTTCTCTTCTTTGATTCCACCCGTGTTTGGAAAAGATATTCTTGTATTCTTCTCTTCTTTGATTCCACCCGTGTTTGTAAAATATATTCTTGTATTCTTCTCTTCTTTGATTCCACCCGTGTTTGGAAAAGATATTCTTGTCTTCATTGATGCCTCTCTTATTTAGAAAATCTATACTTGTCTACTTCTAATGTTGTTTTCTTTGATGCCTCCGTTATTTAGAAACAATATTCTTATCTTCGTGTATTCTTTAAATCCTCGTTTCTTTCGAAAAGCTTCTCCTGTCTTCTTCTCGCCTTTGATACTTCCCTTATTTAGTGAATCTATTCTTGTCTTGATGTATTCTTGTCGTTTTTGATACCACACTTATTTAGAAAACCTATTCTGGAATTCATGTATTCTTGCCTTCAATGATGTCCCAAATGTGTAGAAAAACCATTCTTGTCTTCTCTTCTTTGACGTCTCACATCTTTAGAAAAACCTATTCTTGTCCACTTCTATTCTTGTCTTCCTTGATATATCCCTTCTTTAAAAAACCTATTCTTCTCGTCATTTCCTCTTTGATACCTCTCTTATTTAGAAAACCTATTCTTCTTTTCCTCTCTTCTTGTCTTCTTTGATACCTTCCATATTTAGAAAACCAATTCTTCTCCTCCTGTAATCTTGTCTACCTAGATACCTCCCTTTTTAGAAAAACTATTCTTCTCTTGATTTCCTCTTTGATACCTCCCTTATTTAGAAATCCTGTTTTTGTCTTCATTTCTTCTTGTCTTCTTTGATAACTCCCTTCTTTAGAAAACCTATTCTTCTCTTCATTTCCTCTTCGATACCTCTCTTATTTAGAAAATCTATTCTTGTCTTCCTCTCGTCTTGTGTTCTTTGATACCTTCCTTACTTAGAAATTCTATTCTTGTCCTCTTTTAATTTTGTCTTCCTTGATACTTCCCTTCTTTAGAAAACCTATTCTTTTCTTCATTTCCTCTTTGATACCGCCCTTATTTAGAAAGCATATTATTGTCTTCTTCTTTTCTTGTCTCCTTTGATACCTTCCTTATTTAGAAAATCTATTCTTGTCCTCTTGGAATCTTGTCTTCTTTGATACCTCCCTTTTTTAGAAAACCTATTCTTCCCTTCTACTCTTCTTCGATACCTCCCTTATTTAAAAAGCAAACTCTTCTTGTCTTCCTCTCTTCTTTTCGTCCTTTATACATTCCTTATTCTTCTCTACTTGTTTCTTGTTGTCTTTTATGTCTATCTCATTTAAATAGGCTGTTCTTGTCTTCTTTTCTTTAATACCTCAGAGCTTGACTTACTTTTCAGCATATATAATGCAAATCTCACAGAAGGCAAATTACGTTCATTTATCGCTTCATTACACGGCAATTATCGGTATAAATTCAGTATAAACATTTACTGACCAGTTACCTCGAAATAAAATATACTCGTCACTTAGAAACCGTCATTTGAATTCTTCGGGCAATACAAGTATACAATAACAAGTCCAACCAATACCGCATATACATTATTGGATCTCTAAGCTTTCAAATTAATGCTTTATATCAGATTTTTCCTAACAAACACCGTCCATAATATTAGGAGAGAAAGCAAGAGACGAAATACTACATATAATTAAAGGCTAAGAAAATAGTGTATCAAATTTCTCCTTCGGCACGGTTTGCTCATGCGCACCACGACCAAACGTCGTCCATCTTGAATAATAAATACATGCACAGGAATGACAAAACCTAAACAGCTGCGGTGAAACAATCAATCAAACGAATTTATTATTTGAAGAAAAATACGTTGTTTTGTATTTATTCCACTTTATGGTATTTAATGTTGTTTTATTTGGTATCGTGGATAATTTCTGCATATTTTTCTTCATTGTCCTGTATAAACAAATAGAATGATGGTGTCATTTGTCAGGTTGGAAATGTTACTGAGTGTTGTCGGAGGTTTGAGATAAACCATTAACATGTTTCTCCTGATTATTCAATAAACTTACTTTGGTCGAACAATAATTATCAAAACAAAAATCATAAAGATCGTGGCGCCAACTCCTCGTAGAATAAGTACAATATTCAAATGAGGTTAAGATTAGCGAAAGACGCAGTCGGGGAAACCAGTTAAAATCAACAATGAGGAATTTACAAGTCCAGCAATTTCTATCATAACTTGCAAATCGACAGAAACGCAGTAGGAGAAATAAGCGAAAAACAACAAAGATGAAGATATTGGTCTGGATACTGGCAGCTGATCTAAAAAAAACTACATTCTGTTTTTATCTGGGCAAGGAATGGCTTGTTAATTTTAACGCAAGGAAAACAAAACTGCTCTCTGTTAATCGTCTGAGAGAACCCTATCTGCTGATGCTAAGCTCCAGGAGAAGACTTACTGTTGCGTCTTTTTGGGCTAACGTTTTCCAATGACACCAAGTGGCAGGATTATATCGAATCGATCGTTAGGTCTGCTGCTACGAAAGTGGTTTCGCTGTGTAGTACTAGAATAATTTATCTTACATAGGTACAAGATTACCATTCATCCATGCTTAGAATATTACTGCCACAGATGATCTGGTGCTCTCGATGGGGTTTAATGTTTAGCAAGCTTATCTCACTAGATCACTTACGACTGAATAGTGAGTTCAGTCCTTACTGGATGCCCCTTACTTTTGTTATTGTGTCACATCTAAGCTATTCTTAGAAAATTGCAATATGATCTGGTGGTCCTGCTATATATTTAGAGATCCTTGATGAAATCTAAAGAAGAATCAGCAATGTTATTGGTCCTGACCTGTCAGCACGACTTCAGTCACTTTCCCGTCGACTTTTCTATAAATAATTTCATGGTAATTATTATGATGAACTCTCCGCTGATATACCTAGACTCTATGAATTTAAGCGCAGTACTCGATTAGCGACACGATCTCATCAGTTTACAGTTGATATGGCTGGATGTAAGCATAAGCTTTATGCTAATAGTTTCATTTCTCGCACTTCTCGATTGTGGAACTTTCTTCCGACGTCTTGCTTTCAAGTCTAGTTTTATTTAAATGTAACGTCAATCGTTATCTTCTGTCCTGTTAAATTCTGTTTTTATTTTTCTCACTCTTTAATAATTCCTTAATATTCTTTCAGAAAAGAATACTGATAAAGAATACGTGATATCTGTTCTTCTTTACGGCAGCGAATTCCGGACGATTTCCTCAAGGATGAAGAAGAGACTCAAGGCGACCGAGATGCGGTTCTACGGAAGGATGATGAGGATTTCGTGGATCAAAACGTGTGAGCAACGTTGAGGATTCAGACAAGGATGAGGCTCGTGCTTAACACCAGGAAGAGGCAGCTGAAGTTTCTGGGACACATAACGAGGAAGGATGTCCTTGAGAATCTGATATTAACGGGTTAAATAGAGGGAAAGAGAGACAAGGGAAAGCAGCGCGTGATATTCCTGGCGGGCTTGGGCAGGAGGATGACAGAACGTTTTCTGGGGGAGATAGCAGAAGGAAGGAACTTGTTGAGAGCTGCAAGGGATTGGGTGTGGTGGAGAGCCATGATCGCCTACGTCCTGAAAGGACATGACACATAAAAAGAAAAAGGAAGAACCCCTTTCGTGTTAGTGGATCTTTTGCTTTGCTTGTGGAGAAATGATATAAAAATCCATAAGTTAATGGGAATGCCTTATCTCTTAATTTATGAAATAGATCAGACAATTTGACTTGTCCTATCGGGTGAGATATAGTGTTCTATACACTTCATTGGACTTGGGGTCTCACATCGTCTGGCCGGTGATCGTTGGTCGTTTTTGTTCAATCCTATTCTCGCGAAATGTTCTTTGGGTTCAGAGACGAAAAGCATCAACAAAAAGAACTCTTAACTTATTTTATTATTATTTTATCAAGTGGAGTTTACTACACCCGCTATTAGGAAGCCTCTTTCAAACACGAAATCTCACAGTGTCCATTTCCTTTGACGTGTAACAACCAACTCTCGAAAGATCCTTCTCACTACGGGGAAACGCAATCTAACACGTATTTAGCTTGACGTCCAAAGATCAACTCCCGTAAAACCTTATTCTATAACTCATTCCCACGTTTGGCTCAGCCAATCAAAATCGACATCCCTATTTTGTCTACCATCTGGCCTCAAAGGTCTAAGATAAAATATACTGCCACTAAAAAAATAATAGTCTGAGACTATTATTTAACAATAGCAAAGAAAGACGACGAAAAGAATCCAAAGAATAATAACACGATTTTTTCTTAGAATTAATGCAGTGAAGACGGTTAAAGAATTTATCGACCTAAACGTGATTAAAATAACAATGAGGAGATACTTTTATATGAAGAAATGTTTTAACCCAGTGTCTTCATTTTGGCTGTTTTACACAAAGTTTCGAGCGTTGTACTCTCGGGCCTTAATCAAGTGCATGTCCTTGTACTCGCTAAACGTCTCGGAATTTTGAACCAAACACTTTATGCAATCGACGGAGGTAGATTGTTCTTATTCTCCTGTCCATGCTTAGGACGTACATGCTTCAGGTAATACTCGCCATATGTATTTACCTATTCATTTATGTCACTTGCCCGATTCTTCCATTAAATCAGAATGCTTCATACAGAACAACATTCGCTTTAACCCAAACGGCTGTCTCGCATACATTGGGGATATAAAATAACGCTAAAGAATTTATCTTTTAAAACTTGATAAAATCCAAAGAATCAGCAATGTCATTTGTCCCGGCCTGGCATCTCGATTTCCAACCGATGTAACATAGATTTCCCGTGCCTTTCCCATTGGATTGGTGCATAATTATCAGGCGTTTTTGTAGGCGAGTTATTTGTCAATAAAAATTGCTGTTTTGTTTACTTTTTTCATGAGAATATTATTTTATTTTCAGGTTATAGAAATGTGTGACGATAATCATACGCCCTGGAATAAACATTTTAAAATGTTATTGTGTAATTGTTACGTTTTTTTTATCGTAATGTTGTTTAAAAAACGCCTGATAATTATGCACCAACCCAATATAAATGATTTCCTGTTTATTGGGCAGCTAAGCGTAAATTCACAGCGGTATTACCGTAGCAATTGGCATACTGTAGTAACCAAATTATCGAAATAAGCCAAATGAAAAAATAAAACGTCGATTTTTGTTATACTTCTCTTATTTTGATAAAAACGTCGAATTTTCTCGAAAAATAATTATATTTCTTCGAGAAAATTCAACGTTTTACTTTTTCATTTCGCTTTAGAATTACTTTTGTAAATCTTGTTTCGAATTGCTTATTTCTGTTATGCAAATGAATTTAGCTACAGAAAAATGATAAAGCAGACTTGCCAGATTTCTTCTTTAGGCGATTATCTGCATTTTCAAATTCTTTAATGGTACTCTCGCTTGATTATGGCCGCTGAATTCTATCGCATAAAATGCCCGTAAAGTGTTAAATCATAAGCTGGAAAAGGTTTATTAAGAATCATATTTTTAAATCATTTTTTTAATTAAAAATGTCCACATTATCATGTCCTATAAATTTTAACATTATCATGTACTATAAATTTCCACATTATCATGTACTATAAATTTCTACGTCATCATGTACTATAAATTTCCACATTACCATGTACTATAAATTTCCACATTATCATGTACTATAAATTTCTACGTCATCATGTACTATAAATTTCCACATTACCATGTACTATAAATTTCCACATTATCATGTACTATAAATTTCTACGTCATCATGTACTATAAATTTCCACATTACCATGTACTATAAATTTCCACATTATCATGTACTATAAATTTCTACGTCATCATGTACTATAAATTTCCACATTACCATGTACTATAAATTTCCACATTACCATGTACTATAAATTTCCACACTATCATGTACTGTAAATTTCCACACCATCATCTACTATAAATTGAATAGAAAAAATAAACACACCAATGATTACGAATGTGTTATATAAAACGAATTTGGCTTCAACTATTCTTGTAATCTATGAACAATCTATAGGAAATAGCACCTATTTCCAATATAATTACATACCCACATACATATAATATAAAAAAAAACAATATTTTCTACCCAATAACAGAAAATGTTTGCAAACATGCCAAAAAGATCTTACAATACCACACCCACCGTTTACACCAAAGCGTCTATTGGTTAGAAATTAACATTACTATGTGACATATTTTACCCATCAGAGAAAACTACAGCTCTATTTTTTAGAGCCTACTTTCGGGAAAATATTCTTATAAAATCCACAGATTTCAACTTTCAAGAGATGCAACGCTCTCCAAGCCGTTCAAACACAAGAGGAGACGTGGCTACAGAAAGAAATATATCTGTGACTTAAAACGCATCATCAACAACAACGGCTCGGTCGATCAGTGGATCTGCGTTATTAAAGTTTTGTCTAAACCCCCATCTTTTTCAGTGCACCAATTACCCGAAGATTGTTGAATAACTAAAGACTACTTTTCCCTCATGTTTGACTCTTTTGAATTCATGTGCATATCTTTATAAATAGAAATTATTTATTTTACAGTCATACCCATGTTTTCTTTATTTTTTTTTTTATTACATTAGGTCGCTGACGGTTCAGGTTATAAAATATTGAAGTTGATGACAACATTCCCTTGAAATGAAAGTTAATTTTATTATGATTCAGTTGATTATTTCAATTCTTTCGTGTCATCATTGGTCTGGTTTACAAGTTTAAGTTTAAAGTTTTACTGATTGTTTACAACATTTAATAGGAAGTGAACTCCCTAGATAAACTTGAACTTTAATTAACTTAAAATATTTTTTAATATGGCAAAAATATTTTAAAGTCATATTCACTTGAAAATATATTTTAAATATGCCAAGAAATATTTTTTAAATATTTAAAATACTGTTTGTTTAAAGAAAGCTGAAATATAAATAATTACTCCACAAACAACTGGACGAAACAGCAAATCGGGATCTCTTTTTGTCTGTCTTTAACTTTAAAATATTTTAGTTAAAAATTGTCTGTGTGCAGAAAGTTAAAATAAAAATACTTACTGTATAAACAACTCGTATTTTTAAATCTTATTCCCTTAAATCAGATTAACTTAAATCCTTATGCTCCGAACAGATGGGCATACAAGCACGCATGCAATCACAGACTTTTAGTATTAGATAGATAGATAGATAGATAGATAGATAGATAGATAGATAGATAGATAGATTGCCTGAAAATCTGACGTTCGGATTTTTAATATTAAAAAAAAACATGCACGAGAGAATTTCCGACAAATCTTTAAATGTAGAAATATATATATATATATATATATATATATATATATATATATATATATGTGTGAAGAAATATAGTCTTAAAGTGTGCTATATTTATGGGATAAAGTGCTCAATATCAGAGATAGAGCGTGTGTAAATATAAAAGTGGACATGGGAGTCAGCACTTCGAGGCGACAGTCTGTTTCATGCTAGTGCAATCGTCAGGCAACGTTGTCCACTTTAATATATATATATGTATATATATATATATATATATATATATATATATATATATATATATATACATACATATATATATATATATATATATATATATATATATATATATATATATATATATATATATATGTGTTCTTTTCGAAGAAAGAATAAAAGCTCCTTCGAATATAATTAATATACATTTATATTTTCGTGTCAGTTCTTTCTCACTCTTCTGTCTTCTTGCTTTTCAGACAATTCTGATCTTTAAAATGCTACTCTCTTCTTGTTTCACATTTTTCTTTTATTTCACATTCAGTAACACCCGTGTGCCTTAGTGGCGCAATTTTCTTGCTCGATGTGAAATGGTTAAAAAAAAATCTAAACTATAATTTTAGAAAGTAGTAGTATCAAAGAAATATTTTGGAAAACATCCAAGTTTTCATCCCATCTCGGATGTACGAGTAGTGTCATGGGTAGCGTCTCGGAATGAGAAATCGAAGAGCCTTGTTCGAGTTCTAGTCGGATTCTTTGCATTTACTTACGTACAAATAACCTCGAGAAAAGTATCCTCCCTCCATATATGGGTTATATAGTTCAAATAGTATTCCCTAAAGAAATTGTTATGCACTCGAAAAAAGATAAATATTCTTATTATCCAAAATATGTTTTGGCTTTAAATTACGCACAAAAGGTTGGTAAGCCGTAAAAATTGAATCACCTGAAATCATGGAAATATGAATAAAATAGACACAATATATAAGAAAATGTGTCAGTTTAAATTGACGCTAGGAAGATATGATTTTTTTAGAATGTATTAGTACCTGAGATAAGTATAAAAGTAAGTTGTTTTTTATTGCGTGTTAAAAAAGACGAAGGGGATGAAATTCAGTTAGCACATTCCCCTCCGTCTTACAATTGGGATTCATGGTGACATTCATAGCAGAATAGTGTAATGGTTTGTTGGTTCCTTTTGCACCCCGGGGATGCTGAGGTTATCTTGTATATCCACTCAGAAGTGGATTTGTTTCTAAGTAATTTTCTTCTAGACTTTGTGTAAAGTGGCAGGACCTACATGGCAACAGGCGATTTGTATTCAAAGTTTCCTTCTCCTAGTCTTGTTACCACCCAGAATGCCACGCGATTTTAGCCATAGCTGCGAACACAAGAGATGGATTCATTACTTTCCCAATGAATGGAATGAACTCAACTGAAATTCGAACTCGGATCTCTTTCCTTCTTTCTTTCTTTTTTTTTATCTCCATACATTGTAAAAGCAAGTGGGCTCCTCCGCGTGGTGTCTAACAAGCTTTTCTCGCTAGAACAACTACGACTGAGTAGTGAATTAGATCCTCACTGAGTGCCCCATGCTTTCTTGCCAGATCCAAGCTACGCTTAGAAAATCGCCATAATAAAAGCAAAGTCGTTACTATCAATGCATCGACTGTGAAAATATAATTCATCGAACACACACACACAAAATAAAAGAAATAAAATAAATGAATAAAATAAAAGAAATAAAATAAATGAATAAAATAAAAGAAATAAATAAAATAAGTAAGAAATATTACATAAAATGAATAAATAAAATAAAAAATAAATTGAATAAATAAAATAAAATCAATAAATTAATTAATTAAAATAAATAAATAAAATAAAACACATAAATGAAATAAATAAAATAAAATAAAATTTTAAATAATATAAAATAAATAAAATACATAAAATAAATAAATAAAATAAATAACTAAATAAATAAAATAAAATAAAATGAATAAATTAATTAAAATAAATGAATTAAATAAATAAATAAAATAAATAAATAAAATAAAAATAAATAAAATAAAATAAAATAAATAAACAAATGTATATTAAATAAAATAAATAATATAAAATAAATAAAATAAAATGAATAAATAAAATAAAATAAATAATATAAAATAAATAAAATAAAATGAATAAATAAAATAAAATAAATAAAATAAAAATATAAATCCCCAGTACTAATCTACTATCTATATTTCTCATGTTGTCTGTCTGTGTGACTGTCGTGGGTCTTGTTACCTCGCCCAGGCCGCATTTCGTACCCGATTTCGATGCAGTTTTCACTACAAGTTTGCAAATGGCGGCCCTAAGGACATGACGGAGCCCGATTTTTGAATTTGGACTCAGGTTCCGAAAAAATCGATAATCGAAAAAATCTGCTTACAGAAGGAATGATAGCATTTCAACCAAATTTGACACCCTCTTAGAGTCTGCTATTTGAAGTGTTGTCCAGAAGTTTCATGACCACGGACCCCTAAACGGCGCGGAAAATCGATAAAACCCAAAAACCGATACGGCAAGATTGCACCTGAACCGCGTGTCGGTTTTTAGCGAAAACCGACCGGATTTATGAGGAGGCCATTGGGAGTCACCATGTGAAATTTCAACTCTGAGCACCCCCCAAACAGAGTGCAAATCGACAATCGGTCAACCCTTAAAAATGTTTATTCCGATTGGGTATTTCCTAAATGTAGATTAATTTAAGGTCACGCTATGCGCGGGAAGAAACAGGTCAGTGCGTGCAGTGGAGTGGAAAAAAACATTTGACCTCAAATTCTGGAATGGGTGCAGGGCCATCGAAATTCGACTTTTTTATCCCTGCTACCAGGTCTGACTTTGAGCCACAAATGACATATTCGACTTTGTCAACACTTTTGCTTTAAGCGTCGCATCTTACCAAAATAAGCACTTCCTTTATTCGCGTCTTTACTGAAAAAAAAACCACATACGTGCTGAGTGAAAATGGTTCCGCCCTCAGCAGTCCATTTTCCAATTCTTTAAACCTTTTCCCCTAGCCCAAGACGCAAACAACAGGGCTCCCTCCCAATCCATTTCAAAGCTAATGCCGGCAAACGGTTAGCGGCTTTTCGTTGTCGCACAAACCAAACGAGCAAACGCTTCACTGCAGCTCCTTGCATTCTCATCGCCGGCATCACGTGCGTTAGAGCCAAGCTGCATATGCAGCAGGCAGCTTGACCCTGTTTACGGCCAAGCCTTGCGCTTACCAAATCATGCGCGCGTGCTTGAATGCGCACTAGCATCTTCCATTTTGCGTGAGCTCATTCATTGGTCTAAGTCATGGCCATTGTCCAGGCTACACCAATCAATGTCAAGTCACGCTCCCTTTAAATACCTTCAGCGCGGCTGCATCCGCATTGACGTCTTGATTTGATCGCCTTTAACGCATCTGTCCTTGGATTAATTGACAGCTTCCTGCTACGGCAAGTTACCTATTTGCTTAAACGTTTGCATTACCCATTTTATCTTAACATGCTGCCTTTACTGTGCAGCCCAGTCTATGTTAACATTCCATACCTACCTCTACCTTTTCGTGGTTCAGTTTTGCTATTAGACAGTTAACTGCTGTCGCAAGTTACTTCTCTTCTGCCTTTACTACGCGGCCCAGTACACCTCAGTGTTTCACTACTTTTTAACCATCAACGCTTCAACGTTTTGGTTGCGTAACCTCTTCCTACAGCGACGTTTTCGTGGTGCCAGAAAGCACGGCCCATAGCTAGGAGAAGCTTTTTTCCATATCGCTCCATAGTTTAGTTTTCGTATACAACGAGGTTGCACCGCTTCAGCTTCGGCATCAACTTCTATTCGCATTCTTACACAGCATTTCTACAACCCTTCAAATGGCTCCTACACGACGAACATCCGCACGTCAGCAACTGAAGACCCCTAACACCGTTAACGTTACACATGCAGAACAGGCGACTGCGGAGGAGCACATAATAACTCCGGTTACAGATGATCATATAGCGTCTACATCAAACTCTGCTTTGCAATCTTCTGCGTGCCGTGGCGATTACCAACCCGGCAGCTCTGCAAAGGCTGCAAAAACACCCAGGCGAGGCAACCTTAGCAGGCGTTCTAAAAAAGCCTCACAGGCTAAGGGGAAACGTGAGCAGGATTCCATTGAGTGCGCCTCCTTGGGGGAGAAGCGGCTGGCGTCTACTTCAACCTCTGCTTTGCACTCTTCTGAGTGCCGTGGCGATGACCGCCCCGGCAGCTTTGCTAAGCGTGCCAAAATACCATGGCGAGGCAACCTTAGCAGGTGTTCTAAAAGAGCCTGTGCGGCAAAGAGAAAGCGGGAGGAGGAAACCGAGGCAGAGGCCTCTTTGATGCTTTCCAGTCAATCTCAACGGAGGCAGTATGTTTTGTCACATGAAACGCTTGTTGAGCGTAACTACCGTTTGTACTGCAAATCAGTTGAATATTCGTTGAAAAGTAAGAGGAAACTACCTAAACGTACGATTTTTGAATCAAGCACGGGCAACGCCTGGCCATGCTGCTAGTAGCTAATATTCATCAAGCCGGTTCTGTCGCAATCATATAGTAAGTTTCGTTAAATAAAGTGTCTTCACTTCATACATCTTAAGAGTTAAATCTTCTCTCTAATGCTCTGTTATACGTTGTTGCACCTGCATCTGTATTAAAGTTAGTTAATGCTTGTCCAAGGACGTCTATTTTTTCCCGTTGATCTTTGATATTATTTTTGGTTTTTCTTTCTGTCTACGCAAGCATACTCTAGTGTTTGTTTTAAAAGCAGTCATCTGTTTTACTAGATTTTCTTTGACTTCGCTTCGTCGGACACGATCAAAAAGTTCAACTGAACAGTGTAAACAAACCTTTACAATATTATGAGTATTATTTTATATTCAGTTATATTTTGTTATTTCTTTATTAATATTATATATATATATAATAAAACGACTTAAACACTAATATTCCATGGTCATTATTTATTCTATTGGAATCGTGAAAACACGATCCAATTCATCAGACCTACAAATTCAAAAAGAAAACAGAAAAAACAACTCCGGGTAAAAAAAAATAAAAAATAAAAAAAATAAAATTTAGTGAGAGTGTATGTATGAGATTGTGGGACGAACGCTAGAGCAAATGAGATCTATAGAGAGGGGTAACAGACGAGAGAAGAACGGGAAGGCCTAAAGATGAAGGGGAACTAAGATTTAACAGAGAGAAGTTTTAAAGAGGGGGGTGAAAAACGGTTTAAGTGAGAAAAATATACATATTTTCAAATGTCCAAAGGTACACCGGAATATATATATATATATTGTTGTGTGGGATCCACCTAATCTGCATAGGTGACTACCAACTATATAAATAATGGTTGGTACCGGAAGACGAGGAGGAGAGGAATCACGAGATCCAACTAGAGACTCTGATCGACTGCGACTAGTCAACACATTCTCCAGGAACGTCTTCCCAGAAATATACAGAAATACTATATGTACTTATTGTGTACACTTTCTTGTTATAATACATTCTTGTTCTAAGTACATTTTGTGTTGCATTATTATTCCATGCAATAGGCGAGATTCAACAATGAGTCAAGACTCAACATATATATATATATATATATATATATATATATATATATATATATATATATATATATATATATATATGATCAGCATTACTTTTATAATCACATAGGTCAAGCGAAGGATGTGATTTTATTGTTTAAACTTGAAAAAAAACCTGTTAACCAAAAAAGCGTGAAGGACAAAACTCTTTGCAGGATATGGCCTATGGTTTTTATAACTATTTCGGAGATTTCCTGGAGAGATGGTGCACTGGGGATTTTGTTGATTTGTTCTTGAGATCCTTTCTTTAACTGACCTAAAGCTCCAACCAGAACATCAACAGGAACAGTTTATTTTTTAAGTGTTTATTATTATTATTTATTATTATTATTCCTTAGGTTTCTGGTATATACACATTTCTTTTCGATTCCCAAACAGAGATCTAATCTCAGAAATGGCATCATGGCATTCTCCAGTGAGTATTTTTTGAAAAAAAATAAAAAATAAAAACAAACGTAAGATTACACACATTTTACATAGATAAAGCTCTTCGTAATGTGTGAACTGTACTTGTGAGAACATTTTTTGCATATCTTTAAGGCATGGGCTACCAGGAATCCTTTCAATTTGTCTATCGGGACATTTTCCAATAAATCTGAGTGCTCCAACTACAACAGGAGTTACTGATGTCCTCATGTGCCACATTTTTGAGATTTCCACTTCAAGATATTTGTATTTTGTTATCTTTTTGAAGATCTTCAGAGATAAATTACAATCTGCAGAGACTGCCATATCAATAGGAAAGCTCATTCTGTTTTTGTGGTGTTTGAAAACAATGTCAAGACGATTAGCTTTCATTGTTCTCTCTGTGTGTATTGTAAAATCCCATGAAGTTTTTACAGGTCCAGTCTTTGCAACCGGATTTGGGTGACGTTCATACCAGTTTCTTGCAGTTTCCTTCCCATAAAAGTGGTATATATTTTCCAGTGAATATATTGGCTCACTCTTTCAGGACGGGTTTTATATTCACTTGGTTCTAACACTGTGCAAACCGATTCAAGATGGTCTACTGTTTCTGGATATTTATCACAGAATCTGCATTTGGGCTCAACACAATTTTTCAGTATGTGTGCTTCGTAAATTAAAGTTTGCGTGCATTGGTCCTGTGCAGGAAGAATAAAAATATCGGTTTCAGCTTTTAACCCTGAACTACCTAACCGCACAAGGGTACGGAGTTTGTGTATATCAGCTTGTTTGGTACGGGCAGAGTATTGACCATGAAGAGACATATCTTGCCATCGTTTCTGCATTTGGTACATTGCATTTGCTTTTGCTTTCTTTTCTTAGGTTCTTTGTCGCCGCAGTAGGTGTATTTTGGTTTATTTGCATTTCTTCCCCAACTCGAAATTCCCTTTTGAATTTGTTGGCTTCCTTAATTGCTGAATAAACCTTCTTATTTCATTCATGTTCTATGACACAGATTATCATTTAGTCTTCTGTAGTTACCAGATATCTTTGACCACCGATTGATTGTTGTAACAGAGAGAGTTTGGAAACCACACACAAACACACACACATATATTTTTAATGAAATTGGAGTAGATTTGAACAGCGAAATTAGATCAGAACAATTTTATTTACTGATCGGAATCTGATCTAGCCCATTTGGAATTGGGTCATTAGGAAGACA
>OZ038484.1:101034452-101094452 GCA_964036315.1 Acanthosepion esculentum
AGAAAGAAAATTAAACTTATTTGAGAATGTGATACGCACACGAAAAGAGAGAAGTGACAGAATAAAATGATAAAGAAAGAAAGAAAGAAAGAAAGAAAGAATAAATGAAAAGTAAAAGAAATTGAAAGAGACAAAGAAGATAAAGGGAGAGATAAAGAGGATGTGAAAATGTGATAAGTACGCGTGAGGAAAAAAGAAGAAAACAGGAAGAAAAGAAAGAAAAATGCAAAGGAAAAAGAAAGTGAAATAAAGACAAAAATAAAAGAAAAAAATATTATACAGAAAATGCGATAATCATGCATAATGAAAGAAAGAATAAAATTACACTTATATAGAAAATTCGATATGAAGACAAGAACAAAAGCAAGAACTGATACAATAAATGAATGAAGGAAGGAAAAAAAGGCCGAAAAGCAAGAAAGAATAAATGAAAAGTAAGATAAATTGAAAAGAAGACAAAGAAGATAAGGCGAAAGAAAAAGAGGATGTAGAAATGCGATAGTATGCGTAAAGAATAAAAAGGAAGGAAAAAGGAGGAAAAGAACGAAAAGTGCAAAGAAAAAAGAGAAAGTGTAAGAAAGACTGAAAAAGATTAGACGCCATTACACTTTCGCACACCCCACTCACCACGAATCGAGTTGATGCAATGTAGCAGCGTGCCGAAGCTAAATTTAAGGCCATAAATGGACCCACCAACAGGGGGATGATTTCTGAATACCTGGCGGAATTTATGTGGGCCTTCGCCTTTATTCATCTTCTGGCATCAAATTGCCACGGAACTTTGTCCGTTGTGAAAATATTTACGTCTGATGTTTTTTGGTTAATTATCATCTTACCTTTACAGTGATAAAGAAAAACAGAAAAAATGTTTTTTGAAAAATGCATGTTTGATGTTCTGAAAATGATGCGCAGGAGATAAGAAACAGGAAAAAATAATCAAAGAATTAAAATAGTCGCGGGGAAAACATGGCGAAGTGAGGGGGAGAAAGTGTAATAGCGCCAAAGATTATAGAGAAAATGTGATAATCACACGCAAAGAAAGAAAGAAAAAATGACACTTATATAGAAAATCGGATATGAAACAAGAAAAAAATGAAAGAACTGATACAATAAATGAATGAAGAAAGAAAGAAAAGAAAAAGAAAAGAAAAAGAAAGAAAAGAAAAGAAAAAAGAAAAAAAGAAAACATGAACAGTAGAAGAAAAATCTGAAAGAAAAATAGTATATGAAAAAGCAATATAAGCACGCACAAAAAAAGAAACAAACGAAAGAAAGAAAGAAAAATGGAAAGGAAAAGAGAAATTAAGAGAAAGAAAGAAACATGAAAAAGAAAGAGTATACAGAAAATGTTATAATCACATATAAATAAATAAAGAAAGAAAGAAAGAAAGAAAGAAAGAAAGAAAGAAAGGGCAAAGTGTTGAAGTGTTAAATAAATCGGAAAGAAAAATGAAACAATGAAAAATGGGAGAGAATCAAATGAGAGAGAAGTCTGAAATAGGCATGAACGGGAATATAATATAAATTATAAAATAAACTATCTTGTAAAAGACAAATAGTGCTAGCTGAGCCCAAAGAGTTGCATATTTTACATAGGCACCAATGATCAGTGTTCAAATCGCGACTTATAATGTAGAGAATTTCAGAGAACTGGTGATACATACAATTACCATCTCCACGCAAATAATCTACAATAATTTCGAAGGTAATGAACTGAGTTTCGTTATCTAACCGCATTCTGCTAAGGATATGAAGAAATGGCGAAATAGTCGAAAATGGGGAAAATTAAAAGAATTATAAGAAAAGCCTGGATTCTTCTTCTTCTTCTTCTTCTTCCTCCTCTTCCTCCTCCTCTTCCTCCTCTTCCTCCTCCTCCTTCCGGCCGTTGGCGCTCTTCAATTTTTTGCCCTTTTTAGCTCATAGTAAATTTTATCGTTTCGCTATTTCTTCTACTCCCTTTTGCGCCAGTATCGTTAGGTAGTTCAGGTGTTGTTTTCCTCTGTCGTTCTTGCCTTCAGCATGTCCTGTAAGTATCAAATTTTCCAAGCTCTCTTTCCTCATTTTGTCCCCTAGAAATTTCAACTGTTTCTTTCTGATTCTACGTATAAGTGTTCTTTTTGGTTCCATTTTCTCTAAAACTTCCTCCTTGTCCACATGTCCGGTCCATATTATTCTCAGCATCCTTCTGTAGAAGCACATTTATGTTGCCTCAAGTCTCTTCTTCATCTGTGAGGAGATTGTCAAGCATTTATTACCATATATGAGGACCGTTATTACATAACGAAATTTCCCTACTTCTTAATACTTTGCTTAGTTTTTGGAAGGGATATTTCATTAACTAAATCTGCTTTCGGATTTCGCTGTTGCAGATTCTGTCCTACGCTAAAACATTTTTCTATATAATTAAATTTTTATACTTACTTGATTTTAGAATCTCCAATTATTAATGTGTGTATCGGGCTCTTTGTTTGTTTTTGTTTTTTGTTGTTTTGTTTTTTCAGTATCTGTTTATATTTCTTAGATAAGGTATTATGTACATTATTTACATTATTCGGACTATTTCTTTGTCGCCATATTTATTACAAAGTTTCGGCCGTTGTACACTCCGGCCTTCTTCAGGTGGTTGGAATGTCGAACTGAACCCTTTATTTCGCTCACTGGGGTAGACTGTTCTAGTTCCACGTGCCAGGTTTAATGGATGTCAGTTATCAGTTATCTCCTGTTAATTTTTCCCTCTGAAAGTTCTCCACTGCCTTAACTCGCACTCTTTGGGTCCTGTCACTGGATCTAACTAACGCCTTTATCCATTGTGCCATGTGTCCTTGAGGACATCTGTGTATGAATTTCTGGGTATTATAAACCTAATGTCTTCAGCAACCATTTTTACTAGTGCTCATATTGCAATTTTTGCTGTTATCATGACATGTTTTTACCAGAGCTCATATTGCAGTTTTTGTTGTTATTATCGCTTTTCTCTGGTACTCCTTATTACTGGTTCCCATATTGTATTCATTTCCATACTTGGTCGGCTCAGGATATTTGTGATCTGGCATATGTGCTGATTTCTTAAGTTTACGAATTTTCCAATGGTGTTCTTTGTTTATGATCTCAACCTGATCCCACAGAAGGCAGTGATCTCCTTTCTCTCTCCATATGTGAGGAGAACAGTCTATCCCAATGAGTGAAATAAAGGGTTCAGTTCGACATTCCAACCACCTGAAGAAGGCAGGAGCGTACAGCGGCCGAAACGTTGTAATAAATATGGCGACAAAGATGAGGACAATAGTCCGAATAATGTAAATAATGTTTTTTTTTGTTTTTTGGGGTTGGGGGGGTGATTTAGTGATTAGCTACTTCAATAATTAAATGTGTAAGGTTTCTCACGGGAATATTTTGTAGTATATGAAATAATGGTGCTGAAGTGAGTAAGTGCACAAAATAACAGACCAACTGATTTGCAATGCAAGATAACATTTATTAAAATAAAATTAATAAACGGAAAGCTTAAAACAAGTTTCTTTTGTTAGAAATGTTAATGAATATACTATAGTAGGACTTACTGCGTTGCTGTGTTTTAGTGTAAAGCGGTCACAGCCCTCTTAGCTTCAGCGTAGAAAGTTTATGTCACCGTTTCGAAAGAGGAAAACTCGGAAGAGAGAGAGAGAAAGAGAGAGTCACTTTAGGGTTCACAAGTTTTTATATTCAATAGCTGCTGCTGATACAAGGTTTATTTAGGGTTGTCACTGCTATCATGTTTAAGGGCTACACTACACTGACAACGATACATTCTCTCTTCTTACATTCCGTTCTTAACGCTTTCCTTTTCTTTCTGTAGGAGTTCCTGTAGTTTCCATTCTGCCTGCTGTCAATACTGATCTAATCTTGTTAAGATTGTGGCCACCAATAATGAAACCTGATAAGATTTCTTATTTTCTCAGAAGAAGACACATCCTTGTCTTACTCCACTAATTTTGTATTCATTTTTTAATTTTAAATTCATTTTCTATCCGTATCCAGGCGGTTTTCTCCTAGTATAAATTTTGTATTCTTCTAATATCCTTCCCAATTAAAGTACTTCAAAGTTGTTTGTGACGTGTATTTATCGGTTAGTCAATCCCAATGCAGACGCTTGATCAGGCACATTTGTGTTTGTTCAGCACCCACAGACTTTAGTTCCAGAGAAAGAGCGTGTTATCAATCTGATCAAGGCCAGTGCGCTCAAACCCTCGGTCTTGTGACATCGTGTTAGCACAGCTATCGACCCAAACTATAGGATCACTAACTTCAGGCTAATAACATCAGGGAGTCTCCTGACAATCGACCATGGTGAGATTCGAACTTGGGTTTTTATATTCAATAGCTGCTCCTGATACAAGGTTTATTTCGGGCTGTCACTGCTATTATGTTTAAGGGCTACACTATGGTCAGAAAGCAAATGTTCTAATAATAACTCGGTCATGTGCCCATAATCTATAAAACATAGTTATGTATACTTTTGCATCTGTATAGATATTTGTTTCTCTATTAGCTCGTATAACGTATTGTGTTACTATTGCTTTTGTGATTATTAGTGATATATATGACCCTGGTCTTAGGTTTATTGTCGAGAATTACGAGATTAGTGCACACTTAATTAATTTACTTCTTGTTGAATTCGTTTCTCTCCTAATCAGTCATTTACTAAGTGGAAATTGTTGTCAGACGTATTGCAGTGACCTACCACTACGTTTAAAGTGTTGTTACGCAGCATATCTCATATAGTCTTTTAGGTTTTATTTTTTTAATGTTTCGCCGATACACACCACTGCGCATTTTCTACAGTTTATTTTCTATATTCCTATCTTTGTCCTGTTATTGTTGCTATCTCGTTGGATGCGGACTATATCTTGTATTGTTTTAGAGGTGATATTGATGAATTATAGGATAATGTTGGGTTAGTTATTTTCGATAGTGTCTGTTATGGAATTGATGGGAGGATTACGTGCCTACTTTTGTTATGGTTGTTTGGATTAATGTTATTTGGGGATTTTTTCTTTTGGGGATTTTGTAAGCTTTATGTTTGGCATTTGATATTCTGAGCATAAGAAGAAGATTAAAAATAAAGGAAAATAAAGGAGAATCAGAATGAGAGATAAACAAATGATTTTATTCGATAACGAAAACAGTTTTATGCGTTCTAAATCCATCTCCCCAACATGTCCGATACGATGCAGATAGAAAGGCATATTCTCTTCATTTGTGTTGACACTTAATAGAGGAATCTTTTACGTTTGAAACTGATTATATTTTATCCAGGTCATAATCAAAGCCAAACCGGCATAATCAGGGTGTTCTGATCATTCATAGTTGTAATATTACTAATATTGTATCCGGTAGAGCATCATTTTCCTCCTTTTTTCTTTTTTTTTTTTTTTTGAGCTTCATCAAAAATGGCCGCTACAAGATAAGGCAACGAAGCCTGAGATAAGAGTTGAAGGATTCGGATATTTTCTTGGTAATCTCTCATGCGACTCCGACCATAACAAAAAATCTGCATTGTATCTACTCTCATAAGGAAAGAAAATAATACCATAACGGCTCTTACAAGGTGCATTCTTCCAATTGAATATCTCCTAAAAAAATTTTCTTTAATAGAATCGCTAAAATCCGAAAACGCATTGAAATGACGAAATACTCCATCTGTTGTGATGTCCTAAGTTCTTCGTGTTACTAATTAACCTCACCTGAATTAATTCTTCCTCAGTCATTTGGCTTTGTTCTCCGAGTTTTTCAAATTCACAATATCGAGACGATTTTTTTTTTTTAGACGTCAGCTTCTCGTCTCGTGTCCATGGATGTTGGTCTCTCTGTAATGATTAACCTCTTTTTTTGTAGCATATTTTTCTTTATTATCTGACTTATTTCGTCGAAAGTCAAACTTTCCAACTGCATTGGGAGGGCCATTGTTGAAATTCTCGTAATGGCTCCGACTTCAGCTGTGACCAAAAAAGTTCGGTTATTTCATTTTCTCCTTCCGTTTTTTTTTGTTGTCTCGTAATTTCTTAATCCTCACTTTAGCCGCGAAGACTCTTATCGATATATCCACGAAATCAGGATTCTCTAATTATAAAGTGTTTTCTTTAGAGATCGCCATTGTTGTGAAATCCTAAGTCTTTCGTATTACTACTATATGCTCATGCGTAGTCCCTCCTCCTCCTCCTTCTAATCGGGGCCATTATATAGCCTGGGTATTCCGGATATAATTAATTAGTTAATCTACATATCGCTACACCTTCCAATAACAAAACAAATAGGAAAGAGAAAAATCTTGCTATAAACAAAGAAAAGTTTATTGAACTGCTATGTAATATCAATTCTTCTAAAAGGCTGTGAATGTTGGAGAATTTCATCACAAATGAAGAGTAGACTTGAGGCAACGGAGATCTGGGTCTACAGAAGGATGCTGAGGATACAATGAACTGAACAATTGAACAACGACAAAATTTTAAAGGAAAATGCGAACAAATGGGCCACTTGTAAAATGAACAAGAAAGAGAAAATTGATATTTCTGGGATACATAAAAAATGTGTAAAGTTCTTACAGGATTTTTTACTAACAGGATATATTAAAAATAAGACGGAAACATCAAGTAACCTCCATAGCTATTTTATTTAAATGAATGGAAGGGTATGGACTGGGAGGGATAGCAATGGATAACAAACATTGTTCAGAGCGTCAAAGCAAAGGAAATTGCGGAGAGCCATGATTACCCACGTCGTGACGGGACACGTCACATAACAGAAAATTGAGAACTTTACTTTCAGTAAACTGTGTACATATTTGACGGTTTTTTTCCGGCTATTTAAATGTATCCTATCTGCCCACGTTTACAATCAACTTCCGGGACGCCACGTAAATTTTAGTTATTACTTCTGTAAATATACTTTCCTGAAAGCTTATCTGGTGAAAAAAAAATTCGTGTAGTATACATGTTGCTATAAATTCTTAGGGTTTTTTTTCTTTTCGAATGATTTTTAAGATGATGAAAAAAAAAGTAAATATAAAAACCAGTGGACTATTTTATCGCATTTTATAATTAAAATCAGTCAGTTACATGCCATGGGTGATATACGCTTAGCTGATCATGCATCTTTCAATACATGACTGACAAGGCAGATTTTATTCCCGCAATAGGTTGCCATTTCCTTATGTGTAGACCAGTTGTTATCCAAGGCTATAGAAGCCGGTCTGTCCTGATATTTACCCATAGCTGGCGGGGGAGACGTAAAGGATTCGTACGTTTCCCAAGGGTGTTAGCAAAAAATTAAATGTAATGGATTCGACTGGAATTCGAACTCGGCTCTCCGATTCCTCAATCCGATATCTATTACTTCATTTAGAATTACACCAATTAGACTACCTCACTTTTATATGTCTTTCTATTTGGATCATCAATTTCATAACGTTTGTAAACTTCATATTTATCTAACTATGTTTGTTCCTATCTATCTATCTATCTATCTATCTATCTATCTGTCTGTCTGTCTATTCATATGTACAGGGTGCAAAGAAAAATAATTCGCTACAACGTAAATGTCTAAAGATGGCCTTCATCGAATTTTCATCGACAGTAAATTAGAGCCCTTCTCTTACAACACTTCCCCATGACTGGCAGATCTTCTATTATCACAGTGTGTGATACCTAGCTAACAAAGTGATGGAAAGAAAAAAAATCTAAATGAATTCGGCTAGATATATAAAAAAAATTCTAAAATCCCCAGCACACCTCGTTCGTGCACCTTTAGTCGTACCAACATAAGAAATTTAGTCCTGAAGGACGAAACGCGTCACAAGTAAACTTTTTTCCCTTTGTCATACAATATATATATATATATATATATATATATATGTGTGTGTGTGTGTGTGTGTGTGTGTGTGTGTGCGCACGCGCGTTAAGTGTATTTGAGCAGCGGCTTTTCGTTTATACGCGTATCGTTGAAAATCAAAGAACGTCCTTTGTTAAGGATTTTTCTTTATTCATTTTTCTATATTCCGTTTCATTTTCTTTGTATCAGGCGCATTGCTCAATGTCTGAACCCTTCCGTCTCTCATTAGTCATTATCAAATAGATTTTGCTTTCTTTGCTATGTTAGTTTTCATTCATTTTCAAATATCGTTTATTTGCATTTTCACGCGAGAGTTTGTTATCGTTCATTTGTTTGCTTTTAAATTAATGAAATACGTCTCGTCTACATGCATGATGCGGCATGTATGTATATGCGTTTAACATGGCGATAAATTAGGAATCCACGAATTGAGATCAAAGTTTCATTTCGTTTATTCCCCCTTGGGTAAGGTAAAAACCTCTTTCAAACAGCATTCCATCGTCTCACCTGATATCTAGACAAAATGTTTCGTCTCTGGCATGTCCATTTGTTGACGAAGAATAAAGTAAGTGGAGTTGTGATGTCTCTGACTGCTTCAAGTCTCTTGCAGATGTCATTTTTTTTTTTTTTGCCTGACGTTGTTTTAAACATATTTTTTAGATTTCCTGTTGTTCATATTTGGTACCCTGCAACTTCTGGCTTTCTTCAATTTTAAACTATTTGCAAAACTCGCAATGGTTGCTTATGGTTTTCCCAAAAGAATACTTTACAGAGTTTTTTTTCTTATATATATGGAATTAATGCTGGCACGAATGCGTCAGGTAGCAAGAGGAGTAATTTTAAGTGGTTGGTAAGCTATTTTTACTTCGTAAGAAATGGTTGGATGCTTTCTGGTTAAATGAATAGTCTTGATTTTTCTTAAAGCATTGATTGAAGTTACGACCGCTCATATAGTCTTTGTTTTATCTCTTGATTTTAGCTATCTTCAAAATGTTTCCTCTTCTTATCGAGAAAATGATGAGTGACGTCGTTGTGCTAAGATTTTCGTTTAACTTCGGGTTTTATTGCTAAAGTATCCTCTGTTGAAGTAGCTTTGTTTATGTGGGTCAAAGGTGTTAAGCTCACAGATTTTCCTAGAGATCGTATTCAGAAAGTTGAAAGAAAGGTTAGGTTTATTTTTCTGCTATGCTGAGGTTGCGAGTGGGACTGATGAAATACTTCATTTGTTTATCATCGCGTCCTTATTCGTCGTACCGAAAGTTGTGCTGTATTTGAAGTCAAAAGTCAGTCGACTGGGGGCGGTCTGTACTCGTCATGGGATCGAAATGAAATAGATTAGAACCCTTTGATCGGAAACTACGACCGGTGATGCAAAACTCAACCTGCCGGACGTCAAAATGATTCTGTTTTTGATTTAGTTGTCCGTTTCGAGGGTTTGTTTCTTTTTTTTCTTCCCACTTTTTCCTTGAAATATTCCGGTATAATCAAATGTCAAACCCGGAGGCATTCACCGCCATTGAAATGCGCTTAAGAAACTGTCTTCATACATTTCTTTTGTGCAGTGGAAAGAAACAGAAAAGTCTATTGGTTTTCTTTTCCTTTCTCCAATCTATCTCCCCTCCTTCCTCGCATTTGTTTATTTCTTTCTTTCCTTCGTTTTTTTCTTTCCTTCGTTTTTTTCTTTCCTTCGTTTCTTTCATTCTTTCGTACTTTTCACTACCTCGTTTCTTTCCTATTTTTCTTTCATTCGTTTCTTTCCTTCCTTCTTTCCTTCGTTTCTTTCCTTTCGTTTCTTTCTTTTATTCGTTTCTTTCTTTCCTTCGTTTCTTTCTTTCCTTTTGTCTTTCCTTCGTTTCTTTCTTTGCTTTTTTCTTTCCTTCATTTCTTTCTTTCTTCATTTTTCTTTCCTTCGTTTCTTTCTTTCCTTCGTTTTTCTTTCTTTCTTTTTTCTTTCCTTCGTTTCTTTCTTTACTTACTTTTTTTTCTACTTCATTTCTTTCTTTCATTCGTTTTTTCTCTACTACGTTTCTTTCTTCTTTCCTTCATTTCTTTTTTCTTTCGTTTATTTCTTTCTTACGGTTTATTACGGGAAGTCTTTTTTTGGCAGTGGGAAAGGAAGTGAGCCGAAATGCCAGATCAAGATCAATGACATTGCCGATTCTTCTTTGAATTTAAAAAAAAACCGTCGAATTCTCTTTTACAGACAAAAGGAATAATGACGATATATTTTGACGTTGTAAGTTGCTACTTTGAAATACCGTCTTTATCGTTTGTGCGTGTTATTGAAGCATTTTTGCAGAAAACAGAATTTGTTGAAAATCATGGCTTAAAATAAAATGCTTATTCAACAACAGACATGTTTAATCTAGCAGAAAGGCAGAAGAAACTAGCAAATGATAAAATTTTAATGATACTGTAGACGCAAGCATCTGTCACGAATTATTTTGCCATTTTTTTTTTTTTAAACAGAGGATTTGAATACAAGAACAACATATTTTTTGTAGGATTTGAAAAATTGTAAGATGATGAATTAGGAATTTGTTTATTATTATTATTATTATTTTAATGCAGATGCAGCATAAAGATTGTGTTGACATTCGGAGGAGAATGAAGAGGTGAAATTTTCTCAACTCGTTTAAATCATCCATGGAAAGAGAGGGGATGATTTTCATGCAGGAGACTAGAACAAGACTTCATGCGACAAATGCAATGCAACAATTACATAATATTGATTGATCTTTCGCTTTTTGGCTATGGTGCTTTTCACTCTTTAAACAGTTACTTTTTGGGTCAACGACTCTAACCTGAACTGTAAAAATTAATCAAAACCAGGATAGATAGATAGATAGATAGATGTGAACAGTGATAAATAGATAGATAGATAGATAAATAGATAGATGTGAACAGTTACAGATAGATAGATAGATAAATAGATAGATGTGAACAGTTACAGATAGATAGATAGATAGATGTGAACAGTGATAGTGTTGTGGTAGGATCCACCTAATTTGCATAGCGGAGTACCGACGATATAAATATGGTTGGTACCGGAAGACAGGGGGGCGAATCAAGAGATCCAACTAGAGAATTTGCCCGACTGCGACTTAGTCAACACATTCTCCAGGAACGGTTTTCCCAGGAATATACAAAAGACTATATGTAAATATTGTGTACACTTTCTTATTTCAATACATTTTATTCTAACTACATTTTGTGTTTGCATTATTATTCCATGCATTAGTCAAGTTTCAACAGATAGATAGATAGATAGATAGATAGATAGATAGATAGATAGATAGATAGATAGATATGAACAAACTAAGGCATATATATGAACATACCAAGACACATTATTTACATTGACAGGGATGTTGTACTAACCTTTATTACCATATTCAAGACGTTTCGGCTATTGTACCCTCTGGCCTTCTCCAGGTGATATTATTTGGCATTTCGAACAGAAACATTTATTTAATCCACGGTGGAAAGATTTGTATGTGAAATTAGAACAATCTATCCTCGTGGATTAAATAAACGGATCGGTTCGAAATTACAGCTAATATCACCTGATGGCCGGAGTGTAAATCGGTCGAAACGTCGTGAATATGGGAATAAAGTTGAGTACAACAATTCGATCAATGTAAATAGTGTAAACAGTTACAATACCTCATCTCAGAAATACACACAAATATTAAGAAAGTCTGATAGATACATATGAACTGATAGATAGATAGATAGATAGATAGATAGATAGATAGATAGATAGAGAGAGAGAGAGGGGGGGCATGAACCAACTAAGGCATATATAGGAAGAAACCAAGATAATTTAAATTGAATGTTGTGTTGTCCTCATTTTATTGGCATATTCACGACGTATCGACCGTTGTACGCTCCGGCCTTCTTCAGATAATATTATTTGGAATTTCGAGTGGAAGCCTTTATTTAATCCCCGGGAGTAGATTGGCAGGTGAAATTAGAAAAATCTACTCGCCTGGATTAAATAAAGGGATCGGTTCGAAATTACAGCTAATATCACCTGAAAAAGGCCGGAGTGTACATCGGCCGAAACGTCGTGAATATGGCAATAAAGATGAAGACAATAGTCCGATCGATGTAAATAGTTACAATACCTCATCTAAGAAATAAAGACAGATGTTAAGATAGACTGATAGATACATATGAACAGATAGATAGATAGATAGATAGATAGATCAAACTAAGAGAGATAGATCGATACGAACAAACGTGGATACATAGATGAATATAAACAAATTAAGATAGATTTATAGATATATATATGAATATATATATATATATATATATATATATATATATATATATATATATATATATATATATATATGAAATGAAGAGGTTATAATGGTTCCAACGAGAGAAAAGTGTGTATATTAAAAAGAAGATAGGTACCGCAAACTTTTTTGGTTGTAATGTGGATTTAAAAAAAAAATATTATCCTTTATTTTTCATAATTTTACAACACGTGTTTCTGGTCTCGCGACCGTCTTCGGGTAAAGGGTGGAGATTTCCACATATTATTAAAAATAATTAATTTTTTCTTTATGTTTTTCAATGTTAAATATTCTCGATACGAGACATTCTCTGTTTTTGTGGTAGTAATCCGAATGTCTTTCTTGAAATGGCAGTGACGAGTTCTGCGTGAAGGGTCATAAAACAATTAAGGTTGGTTTGAGAAGTGATGAATTAGTTGTCGGTATCTTATCTTTTAATGTTTTAATGACCCCTGTGTGTTCTTAGATCTATTTTTATTTTTGTGTGTTTCTGTCAGCATGCGTGTATATATGTGTGTGTATATTCCCCCTCAATACATACACTGTCTCACTACGAAGAATTAATAAACACATTTGTACACATCCACACACACATAAACATAAACACACACGTACATTGTCCCACCACAAGGAATCCGTACACACGCACGCACACACACGCACACACACACACGCATACGTACACACACATACTTCCCAAGTTACATGGAACCAGCACACACACACACATAAACATATATACGTATATACATACTTCCTAAGTTGTGTGGGGTTTGTATGAGTAGCTCCCCTGCTTTCGCCAATATGCGCCCATATATATGTGTACATATATACATTTTTAGTGTTCCACAGATACCCGCATGTGAGCGTGCGTGCATGTATGGGAATGGCTTGGTCACTGTATTTGGTCACCATGTGTGCATGTTGTGTGCTTTTGCGTTTGGGGTCATGATCTATTTAGTTCCGGTTTTAATTTATTTATGAAGTTTTTTTCTTGTATTTGTAGGTAGGAATAATTGTCTGTTTGATATATTGGCATGATATTAAATTTACCCTGGTTACATTTAAAGATGTGTTGTGATACAAAAGTTTTCTGTTGTCTGGCAACTTTATGTTGCTTTTGTGCAGGGCGATCCTGTTGTTCAGCTGTTGGCTGATACCTATATATGACTTCCTGCATTTTGTGCATTTAAGTACATAAATCACATTTTTGGAGTTGCAGTTTAAGTTTTTGTTTGTTATGAACGTTGTTTTTGGGTTTTCAAAAGTGTAGGAGTTTCCTTCTCTAATGATGTCACAAACCCCACACCTTTTCTTGTTGCATTTTGTGACTCCCTTTATTTGTGTTGGGTAAATTTAGATGAGGTTTTTATGTGTTTTAGGTTTTTAGATTGGCGTTTGCTTTTAATTATTTTGGTTGATTTTAGTATATTATTCAGTTTATTATTATTGCTAAGTAGGTCTAAATTTGTTGTACTTTTTGTGAATATTTTTGGATTGTTTTTGTTGTATGTTGAGACATATGCTAGAGTTGGTTCGACGTTACGTTTCTTTTTATTTCTAAGTTGGTCTAGAGGGATTTCTTTTGAGAGTTCAAAACCTTTGTGGGGTAGCCTCGTTTCTTTGGAGTTTTATGTAGCTCTTCTAAGCGGGTTTTTCGGAGGTGTTTATCAGTCACTATAGTACAAACCCTACGTGCTAGGGAATAGGGGATGGATTTTAGGCAGCTTTTGGGGTGATGGCTCTTGAAATGAAGGTATTGTTAGGTGTCTGTGGGTTTGTGGTAGATATCTGTGATTATATGGTTGTTTTTATTTCTAATGAGTATATCTAAAAATGGTAATTCGTTAAAATTATATTCTTGCGTGAATTTGATTTTTGGATGTAAGTTTTGAAGTAGAGTGTGAAATTGGTTAATGTCGCCCCATGATGATTTCCAAAAGATGAAGCAATCATCTAAGTATGTTTTCCAAGATTTAGTGAATTGGGCTTTTATATTTGCCCCATATATTTGTTCTATCTGTTCATAGAGGTTTTCTTCTAGGTAAGCTAATGTTAGGGTGGCATATGTTGGGGCCATTTTTGTCCCCATTGCTGTACCCATGGTTTGGATATAGTTTTTGTTGTCAAATTCAAAGGTATTATTGTTTAAAATTAGGTCTATACTATCGATAATGAACTCTTTAGTGAATCTCGGATGTAGTGTTTGTGGATGTTTTTCAATCCAGAATGAGATTGCTTTTTTTCCTAGTTCATGGGGAATGTTGCTGTATAGGCTACTAATTCCATAAGCGTTCCCGGGTCCACTTTTTGTGGTATGCAGCTAAGGAAATGTATATCGTCTCTGATGTGACTTTTAATTTGTTTCGTATATGGTTGCAATATTATGTCTATCAGGTTACTGAGTTTACTAGTTGGACAGACTGGTCCTGCTACTATTGGTCTGAATGTAAGGACACTGGGGTTTGGGATGCTAATGTATTCAGATTTTTGTGTCTCTATAGCTGCTTTTATTTCACGTGATTTGTGAATTTTAGGTAGTCCGTAGAAATTGCTTGTTTTTGGTATAAAGTTTATTAGGAAATCCTTCTCTTTCTTTGTTAATATTTTATTATGTGTTGTGCAGAGTTTTGTAATTTTTGATATAATGTTTTTGTCTAAGTTAGTGTCAATTAATTTGTAGTTATTTCTATCCTCTAGTGTTTCTAGAATTTTTGTTTTATAGCATGTTCTGTCCATGATCACTATGGCGCGGCCTTTATCTGCTTCTTTTATAATTATGTTATTATTTTTCGGATGTTATCTAAGGCTAGTCTTTGTCTGTATGTGAGGTTGTCGAATGGTTTGGATTTTTCCTGTAGGTTGAGGTTCCAGAGTTTTTCAAAAAACATATTTAGCTCACTGGTATTGTTATTTTTGTTTGGGAATAAATTAGATTTGTTTTTTACCAGTGACTCCTCTGTAATATTTTCGCTATCATTAAACATTTCTATTAGTCTCAGTTTGCTTTCAAATTCCTTAAGGTCTTTTTTTAGGTCTGCTATATTGCTTTTTGGAGCAGGGCAGAATTTTAGGTCCAATTTCAGTAGGTTGATTTCGTCATTTGTAAGTGTATATGTAGATAGGTTTATTACTTTGGGTTTTGTGTCATCTAAACTGTTTTTTTTTTTGTTCGGACTGGGGCTTCTAAAAATAATGATTGTTTCTTTGAATATGTCTTGGGTTTTCTAAAAGATATTCTCTCCCTGTACATTTTGAGTTTTCTTGCCAGTGAGTTTTTTGGGGGGAAGTTGAGGTTGTTGTTTCTCGGTGGTTCTATATAGGTGTGTTTGTTTTTGTTAGGGGGCATGTTCCAGACGTTTCTAGATTTGTTGTTTTTGTACGGATTGTATGTGGATTGTGTGTAGAACTTTTCGGGAAATTCTGGTTGTACTCCTGGATATATGTAATGGTTGCCAGGTTTGGTTTGTTGTGCTAGGTGGTATTTGTAAGTGTTGGTTTTGTGAGTGTGTGTGTATTCTGATCTTTGTCGGTTTGTGTTACAGTGCGGTGGTCTGTGCAGGTTTGTTTTTGCGCTGTTTGGCGTATGTTCATAATTGTATTTGTGATGTCGGCGTATTTGTGTGCGCTGGTAGTATGTATTAGGCTTCCTAACTTGTGGATATGTTTGCGTATAGTAGAATGGGTTAAGATATGTACTTTGTGTGTTTGTTTTTAGATGTGTTTGCGTATGGTAGAATGTGTTATAATGCTTACCTCGCGGGTCTGTTTGTGTGTGGTAATAGGTATTTGGGTTTTTGACTCTGTTGGGTGGTTTTCTCTGTATTTGTTGATGGTTGTTTTGTGTTGAGTACTGTGTTTTTTTGTGAGTTTGGATTGTTTTTTTGGTTTAGTCTCATTTTCCAATTTTTCTTTTCCTGGTAATGCTTTTAACCAGGTTATCTTTCTTTCCAGGATATTCAGAGATTTTTCCTCCTCTTTTTTACATTTCGATTCCCATAATTCTGACAGGAATTGGTGAGTTTTTTAGGACATAATTCCTTGATTTTTGTAAATAATTTGTTATCTTATCTCTGTGTATTTCTTTGTAAAGTGTATTGTTTTGTCTTTTGTATTTCAATTTGGGCCTCCATTTTTGTTAGGCTTAGTGTGTTTTTTATTCAGGAAGTCATATATAGGTATCAGCGAACAACTGAACAACAGGGTCTCCCTGCACAAAAGCAACATAAAGTTGCCAGACAACAGAAAACTTTTTGTATCAAAACACATCTTTAAATGTAACCAGGGTAAATTTAATATCATGCCAATATATCAAACACAATTATTCTTACCTACAAATACAAGAAAAAAACTTCATAAATAAATTAAAACCGGAACTAAATAGATCATGACCCCACACGCAAAAGCACACAACATGCACACATGGTGACCAAATACAGTGACCAAGCCATTCCCATACATGCACCCACGCTCACATGCGGGTATCTGTGGAACACGAAAAATGTATATGTGTACAGATATATATGCCCGCATATTGTCGAAAGCAGGGGAGCTACTCACACAAACCCCACACAACTTAGGAAGTATGTATATACCTATATATATATATATATATATATATATATATATGTGTGTGTGTGTGTGTGTGTGTGCTGGTTCCATGTAACTTGGGAAGTATGTGTGTGTACGTATGCGTGTGTCTGTGTGAGCGTGTGTACGGATTCCTTGTGGTGGGACAATGTACGTGTGTGTGCATGTGTGTGCGTGTGTGTTTATCTGTGTGTGTGTGTGTGTTTGTCTGTGTGTGTGTGTATATTTATCTGTGTGTGTGTGTGTGTCTGTGTTCATCTGTGTGTGTGTGTCTGTGTACACAAATGTGTTTCCTAATTCTTCGTAGTGAGACAGTGTATGTATTGAGGGGGAATATACACACACATATATACACGCATGCTGACAGAAACACACAAAAATAAAAATAGATCTAAGAACACACAGGGGTCACTAAAACATTAAAAGATAAGATACCGACAACTAATTCATCATCTCTCAAACCAACCTTAATTGTTTTATGACCCTTCACGCAGAACTCGTCACTGCCATTTCAAGAAGGACATTCGGATTACTACCACAAAAACAGAGAATGTCTCGTATCGAGAATATTTAACATTGAAAAACATAAAGAAAAAATTAATTATTTTTAATAATATGTGGAAATCTCCACCCTTTACCTGAAGACTGTCGCGAGACCAGAAACACGTGTTGTAAAATTATGAAAAATAAAGGATAATATTTTTTTTAAAAATCCACATTACAACCAAAAAAGTTTGCGGTACTTCTCTTCTTTTTAATATATATATATATATATATATATATATATATATATATATATATAGATAGATAGATAGATAGATTGATAGATAGATAGATAGCAGTCCAACTAAAAGGATACAAGGATAAATAGCGCTGGCCTGATTATCAAGTGAATATCAGTGGCCATTGTTATTGTAATGAATTCACTTGAAACTGAGTGTTTCTCTCTTTTGGGAATACAACAGACTAAACATCTCTGATCAAATGTTTAACATAAGAGCGTTACGTTTTCCACACGGTAAAAGAAGTCAGGATGTCGCATACTGATTTTAATGGCAAGCATAACACAATCTGTCTTTCTTGTCATTTCGAATCATTTTGCTATTTTTAAAATGAGAAACTGCCAAACTGGTGTTTGTAGGTATCTGTGCACTCGTGTGCATTTAAATTATATTTGTGTTGTCGGCAAAGTGAAAAAACAGCTTTGTGATCAAATTTTAGTGATATTGTAGAGGCAAGTACTTTTCAGGAAATCTTTTGCCAAATTTTAAAAAACAGAGAATTTGAGCTCCAGAACAAAGAATTATCTGGAGGACATGAGAACTTGAAAACTGATTGATTAGGAGTTTGATTTGTTTTTAAGGCAGATACACCGTAAAGAATGTGATGACGTAGCGAAACATTCATAGGTGAATGGATTGAAAGAGAGGGGATTATTTTTCAGGGCACGATTTTTTTGATGCATGACAATAGAACAAGTTTTCATTCGACAAATACGATGCAACAATTACAGTTTATTGTCTAGTCATTTTTTGATTTTAGTCTTTTTCGTTCCCGTTTTTCTTTCTTTATATTTTTTAATTTTTTTTTTTTTTTTTGGTCAATGACTCCAACAAGTTCTGTAAAGAATTAATCAAACCAAGATGTCCTTTTATACAGTTCTACACAAATTCAATAAAAGCGATCGCGTGGCTAAAGAAAGTCCGGAAAATCATTTTTATACAAAAATTCCCCAAATACAGGAATCAAAAGCCAGTCATAATATAGGTTCAAAGAATGCGATTGATTTAATTTGATTGATTTGTTTTTCTATGATAAACGCTACTCGGCATGTGAAGGTATAATATAATATTATTGAAATTTGCTAGCCAGATTTCCTCCATTAAGCTGTTAGAGCTAGGTCGGCTGTAAAACTCTGAACATCGTGATTTTTATAGATAGTTAATGACGCGATGGATTATGATATTTAAAATACCTATAAATGCGATTTAAATCACTCGACTATTGTCTCGTCAACTTGCTATCCACTTACTCTTTTCTTCCAAGCACTAGTCATTGTTGTCGATAGAAAACACAAGCCACCCAGTATGTGAAGTTTGATGCCCATTCTTAACGCCAAACAATTTGCTTCTGCCGCCTGTAGTTCATTGTCTGGGTAAAGTTTACAACTTTGAAGGAGGAAGGTAAAAATAGACACGTATCACAACATAATCTTATTCGTATATTTTTTTAATGTATTTTCTCTGTATCTTGCTGTATGTATATTTATGTGTAAACAAAGATAATTTTTTTTTTTTTTTTAAGCATATCACCCCGAGCAAGGCCGGTGGCCACTATCACGCAAGGGGTTACAGAAGGGTTGGAGGAAGAGCAGATAGGAGTGGTAAAGGAAGGGATGTGGAGAAAGAGAAGGACGGAGGGCCGATCGAGGTAGGGAGCTTACGGGAGATATAGAGCGAGAGCAGATAGGAATGGAAGATGTCAGGAAGTGGATAGATCAAGGCAACTGGAGATGACGATTGACGCTACACTTAAACCGTTGGAGATTGTATTTGTCAGGGAAACAGTAATAGGGAAGGGAGTTCCATAGGCGAGATGTGCGAGACATGAAGCTATTGGAGTAGAAAAGACGTCTACACCTAACAGTTTCAACGGTGAAGGGGTGGGAACGGGATGCCAGCCTCGTAGGACGCTTGAATTCACGAGGCTTAGGGACAAGTGAAAGCAACTCCTCAGAGCAATTACCGTGGAAGTACTTGTAGAAAAGGCAGAGTGATGCAACATTGCGTCTGTGAGAGAGCGACTGCAGACGAGATGACAGATCAGGGCCAATCACATTGCATATCCGTCTCTGGATCTTATCAAGAACCCCGAGGCAACACGCAGGGGCCCCAGACCATAAATGGCAGCAATACTCCATGCAAGGTCGAATGGTAGACTTATAGACTTGGAGGATCGATTCAGGGGAGAAGAATTTCCTGGCTCGGCACAGGGAACCAACTTTTCTAGCTGGTTGAGTAAGAGGCTGAGACGGGCAGAATCAAACAATAGCACAATCAATATATAACTGACTAGATAATCAGTAAGAGACTGCGAATTAAATAAATTGCAGACGAGTATAGATAGTATTTATGCTATTAGTTTTTTTTTGGGGGGGTGCATTTCTTTTATTTCTGTCTATATCTCTTAGATGAGGTATTATGGTTACTTGGATTATTTACATTTACATTCTTCGGATTATTCATTGCTATATTCACAACTTTTCAGCCGTTGTATGCTCCGGCCTTCTTCAAGTGATTCAAATTTCAAACCGAACCCTGTATTTCACCCACCGGGGTAGATTGTTCTAGTTCCACGTGCCATGTCGCTTCCGGATGTCTCATTTATTTCCCTCCAAGTTCTGGTATTGGACTCACAATTCTTTGGGTCTAGTCACCCGATCTAACCAACGATTTTATCCATTGGGTCATGCGTCCTTAAGGATATCTGTATATAAAATTTGGGGACTTATAAACCTAATGTCTCAGCAATCATTTTTACCAGTGCTCGTATTGCAATTTTTTCTCTTATTATTATTCCATTTTTTTTACCAGAGCTTATATTGCAATTTTTGTTCTTATAATAATGCAAGTTTTCTTTTCTTTTGTTTTTTAATTTTAATCAGAATATCGACTGTTTAATTTTTTTTCTGAGGTATTGACAAACGAGCGACAAAACATTTTTGGAAAGTTAAGCATCTTCGAATTTGCATGGGAATAGGTACCAAATCTATATATAAAAAAGTTTTACAACTGGATATAATTCTGGATAGATAGAATGCATAGAAACTAGGAGCCACACAGGGATATACTGCTAAAAATGAGATTTTGACATTAAAATATATATATATATATATATATATATATATATATATATATATATATATATGTGTGTGTGTGTCTGTGTGTGCTGTGTGTCTCTGTGTGTGTGTGTATATATATATATATATATATATATATATATATATATATATATATATATATATATATGCAAGTTTCGTTGAAAACAACTGACAAGGTGCAGTAGTTGATTTTTTATATAATCTCTTATGTGTTCGTATTTTTTTTTCTTTTCGGGACATAAAGTATATAAAAATTGTTCGAATGTTTTCTAAGCGCTTTCGGCTGTAACTTTAGCCAATATTAAGCCTGAATTTTATTTTACTTTTAATTGAATATATGGATAGTTTTATGTATGTATCTAGAGTTATAGGAATGTTTTATTTTGCAAAAACGGACAGTACATTGTAGCAGAGTTAAAAAAAAAAAATTATACGGACACATGAGAAATTATATTAAAAAATCTCAACTACAGCACTTTGTCAGTAGTTTTCAACGAAACTTGCATAAAAGAGAGATCATTGCCCAAATACTCTCTCTCTCTCTCTCTCTCTCTCTCTCTCTCTATATATATATATATATATATATATATATATATATATATATATATATATATATATATATATATATATATATATATGTGTGTGTGTGTGTGTATATATACAGGGTGTCCCAAAAAATTTTCGCACACCAACAATTTTGGCAATTCTTGTTGACCCTCAAATTTTCACAGAATGTATAGAAACCGAACAAGATTTTATATTTATTTTTTATTTTTGTTATTTCAAGAGAATCTGCCAGAGGGATGGATCGGGCGTGGTGATTTTTCTAATAATATGACCGCCACAGTCACCGGACCCCGTGTGATTTCTTTTTATGGAGTTATGTGATGGGACTGGTCTATGTCCCCTCACCACTTCCTGCTAACATTGATGAACTCAACCCGACAATCACTTCTGCACAAAATAATGTCACCGGAGATATGCTACGGCGTGTTTGGCAAGAGCTTAACTACCGACTTGACGTGTGCCGTATCACAGGCGGTGCACATATTGGACACTTATGAAATCGGTCCCATAATAAACTTATGATGTTCAACACCTAAACTGTTCAATTTCATTGAGCTAGATTTAGAAATTTTCAAGATAATTGCTTTTAAAATGATATCAATTTTTTTGGTGACACCATATATATATATATATATATAGAGAGAGAGAGAGAGAGAGATAGATAGATAGAGAGAGATAGAGAGAGAGAGAGAGATAGAGAGAGAGCTTTGTCTCAGCATCTTAACTTTTTCACGACCCCCTCCACTAAAAGACGATAGAAGACCTTCCTAGGCCGTGAAAGGTCAATGGACCGAGGAACAGCCAACAAGGCCGACCGACACTCTCAAACGAAATCCGATTGATCCCGGGGGACACACGAAAGCAGTTACGTCATCGGCGTACGCAGAAACCCTGACTCAAGCCCCTCCAGGAACGGCGATTCCGCGTAGGGCCGGACGCCCTGTCCCTCAGCCGGCGAAGGAGAAGCTCCAACGCCAAAGCATAAAGTAGGGGCGACAGTGGACAACCCTGACGAACCGACCTAGACAGCGCAAAAGGGCCCGACAACCTTCCCGTTCATCTGTACCACAGCACTGGGGGAGCGATACAGGAGGCTAATCAAGCTGTAGAAGTCGGGTGCAAATCCGTCGGCCTGCAGGACAGTAGCGATGGTCAAGCCTATCAAATGCCTTGGACTGATCCAAATTGATCAGCGCGGCCTCACCGTCGTCTTTTACACCCTCTATGATCGTGCGGATCAGATGCAGGTTGCTCTGAATTGTTCGGCCCCTCACAGAACCAGTCTTCTCCGGACCCAACAGAGACTCGGCATTTGACTGCAAACGCTCCTGCAGGATCTTGGCCAAAATCTTTAACTCTGTGTTTAGCAGAGTTATGGGCCTGTAATCATCTAGTTTCCTCGAACACCCTTGCCCTTTTTCAACAGCGTGATCACACATCTGGAGAACCGGTCGGGGAGGGACCCCTGCCGGAACCAGTTGTTGAACACCACAGTCAAAATCGGGACAAAGATGTGCGACAGCCTCAAGTACAATTCATAGGGCAAATCATCCAGATCGAGCGACTTGCCGCTACCGACCTTCTTCAATGCCGCGTGATCTCTCCCTCGCAGCTAGCCGCTTCAGTCAGCGAAAGCCGAGGAAAGTCAGCCAAATACCTGCGAAACTCGTCCTCACGAAGACCAGGCTCATTGGTAAACCGGCTCTCGAAATGCCGCCGAAACGCCTCGCACATGTTGTCAGTGGCCCGTAGAGTACGCCCTTCCGGGGTTGTGACTTCACGAATGTAACAATCGGAACCTCGACGAATCTCTTCCTTGCGCAGATCTGCGCCCATTTTCACAGCTTCCGAAGACATCTGGCATGCCGGTCCCCATATGCTGAATAAACGACAAAGTCGTTCTCCAGCACACACCCATCGACGCTGCAAACAAAGTGGGGCTCTTCGATCGCGGAGACATCCACACCGAAAGACAAGAGATCCCGGAGCATGTGGGCTGCCTTACCCCGACTCCTCACGCCCTTCGCATTCAGACTGGCCATCTTTGTAAATATCGATTAGGTCTTCAAAAAAGAAAAAAGAATACAAGCAAAAACCTACTCACATACCGGGCGAAAATCTGAGTTAGTGAAGGACCTCGACGGATTGACCTAGGCTACTTGTTCCCAACTCGGTCGTCATACGACCGTCTAAGACAATACCGCCGACGTCCATGGGGTATATTAGTTTGATAGCCCTATATAGGGAGGGATAGATGGAGTAGAACAGGGACCTTCCCAGAGCAAAAATGTCTTACCTTTTTAAGATTAGCGTTTTCGAGTTCGAAAACTCTTAAGTTTGTATAGGCCTCCTTGGCCTCAAAGAGGTGACTCCAAACTTTGAGGTATCCCCCGTTATCCCTCACTATGTTAATAACTCCAGGGGCGTGAAAATTCCAGGGGTCCTCCACCGACTTCCCGTCGACTTCATCCATTTTCAGTAGAAGTCCCAAAAAGGCTCGTTTTTGTTTAGACAGGCCCTTTTTGACTTCCTCTCGGTCAAATTTACAAATGGCTTCGGGTCCTGAAAACCGTTTCTTTTTCTTCTTCTCCCTTTATGGGCGGAGAGTGGAAGAAGTGGATGTATGAGGTGGGTGGATATGGAGCTGAGTGAAGAATTTAAGGGAGAGGGGGAAGAAGCACGGAAAGGGGAATCAGAGTGGCTCCTTGTTTGGGCTGTTAATATCTTGGTTTCTCGTGGCCAAGCAGGGACGGATAGGGACCTGGTTTTGTTCATGTCCCTCTCCGCCCTACTTCAGCCAGAACGTTTTTCCACTGGATCTTCGACTTCATCTTCCTCCTCCATAGTCCTCTTCAAAGAGGTAGAACTCCACCTCAGAGCCCGAGTATTGCTGCTTTTGCAGTTGCTTCTCTGCTTGTCGCTTCTTTTCTTCTTGTTCTTCTTGGGAGATTTTGGCAGCGATTTCTGTTGTTGTCGTGGTGGTAGTGATTGCTGTGGTTGTGGTTGTCGCACTGTAGTTTTGGTTGCTGCTGCTGCTGCTGTTTCACCTCCTCGTGTTGTTTCTCGTGTTGCTCTCGTGGTGGTGGTCACTGGTTTTTCGGAGTGGGTGTTTTTTGGATGCCTTGCCCAACCTGACCTCCGTCCATTCAGTATTAGAGGTATTTGCTGCTGTCTCTGCTTCTTCTACTGCTGCTACTGGTGGTGTTGTTGCTGCTGCCGTGGCATGCTGTTGGCGTTGTTGTACTGCCTTTTTGCCGGGGCACGCCTTTGACATGTGCCCGAGGCGCCGCATGTCCAACAATACGGCCTCCTTCCCTCGACCACCACGAGCATCCTCTTCTCTCGACACATCAAGATGTTGGGAATCTCTCCAAACTTCTGGCGGTTGAGTGTAATCTGAAGCACAATATTTCCAGTGCCAATGCCCGACTTGCTAATGGCTGCACAGACCTCGTTTACTTCGCCATTTTTGGCGAAAAAGGCTCCCATGCGGTCCTCGCTTTTATTGGCAGGTACGCCATGAACCGTCACTCGGGTTTTGCGAATTCCCATATATTCAGTCTGCATTCTCACGGTTTTTGTCGTAGAGTGCTGATGCCTGAGGCAACGCTCAGTGGATCCGACTTTAAATACACCACTCGTGCACCATCTTCAGAGTCACTTTCATCATCTGATGAAGGTTTTAACCCTACAACGGGCCGCAAGTCTCTAACATGGCGAGGCACGCTATCGACCCGCACTGACTGCGGCCTGATAATCTCGGTAACATGCCCCATTCTAAGCTTGTCCGTACACTTGCTGTGAGGGGTTTTACACACGCTACGTCACCAATTCTGTATTTTGCTTGCGGGTCGCTCGGAGCCATTGCGATGCCGATGCCTCGCAGCCGTAATTGATAGGCGTGTACCATGTTAGCCGGTGATGTTGTAGGCGAAACACCGTCTTTAGGTGTCGCATTATACCAATAAACTGCTTCGGGGATCGAACATCGATTCCTGACTGCAGTCACATTTATAGACCGGTGGTTCATTTCTACTATGCCGTTTTCCGCCGGCGCATAGGCACACCGGAACCGAAGCCGCACACCCCACTTCCTTAAGAACTGCGAAAATTATGTTAGGAAAACGCCTCACCATTATCTGTCAATATTTCTGCAGGTGTCCCCCGGCCGTAAAAGATGGACTTCAATTGACGTATTATGCTGGCAGTGTCCTGCCGATGCAGCAGTCGCCAAATGGCGTAGCGAGAGGGACCACAGTCAATAATAGTCAAATAGAGATGGCTTCCAACAAGCGTAACATCTATCCCCAGCTTGTTCCAAACATGGGTAGTACTCAAATTTCCTTTTTGCCATTGCACCAGTGCCGGCTCAATTGACTGGCCCGCCTCGCACCTCTGCACTACTGTCCTAACATCCGCCTTTTTGACTGCTAGGTCGACCATCTTCGAGAAGTAGAGCATTCGTTTAATCCCGGGATGCCCACACTGTTCATGTATGCTCCTGATCCGCTCGAGGTCCATACTGAGCGCAGAAGCCGTACACGGTAGCTGCAGAGGTTCAGACTCTTTCCGAGCAGCAGTCAACCAACGCTGCGGAACACGAATCAATGCATCTGTTCTGTTGACTGCCGATTTAATTAACGCTACATCCATAGACAGGTTGTTAGTTTCAGTCAGCATGCCGAGCCGCCTTCGTATCAACATCTCGCTTGAGTCGCGCTCTTCCGGTAAGTGCATCTGATATCCAACGCTGAGTGCATGCTGAGTCCGTGACGATGTGTGGCACTGTTGCTTGCCACTGGAGCGCCAGGTTAACCCCCTTCAGAATGGCGTCTAGTTCCGCCAGGTTTATGTGCCGTGCATCATTTTCAGGTCGTAACAAGCAGGCGTCTTCTATGATAGACCCTTTATCCTCAAGAGCGACAGCCATGGCCAACGAGCTGGCATCCACCCAAACGGTGAGCTCCCCTTAACGCACCAGTCACTTCGCACGGGATCGTCTTGCATCACTCTCTCCATAGTTTCAGTTATCATGCATCTTAGGGTAATGCCGTGCACCTCGTCGTCCCATCCTGACGTAACAGAAGTCACGCGACGCTTTATGGCTGCTGCCGCCACTCTAAGCCAACCGCATACAGGAAAATGGCCCATCAGTTTCCCACACATGGAGAAGGTACTCCGACGAGTGATCACTGGCGGGACTTCCGAGGCGTCAGTGAAGTTTTTCTCCATCACTACTGAGGTGTAGTCCGAGTATATTCGTTCCATCCTGCAGTCGCTCTGGGGCCTTGCACACCAAGCCAAAGCGTTCTAGATGTTCCTTAACCGTCGTTGAAGAGGCACGTTTTCATTGACGTAGACATCGTCAATGTAGGATGACGTTGCCTTTCGAATTTCCTCATCCTGCGACATGACCACATTCATAATCGCTGACATGAATTTTGGGACCACATTAAGACCAAATCCCAATAGAGTAAGGCAATATCTCCGTCCTTTTACCATAACAATCTGAAAGGTCCTGAGTGATCGGTGAACTCGGACTTGGAGGTAGGCCCTTCTTAAATCGAGGGTGACCACGTTGCTCCCTTGCTGTCGCCATTCCCGCAATTTCTGGGCACAAAAGTCCGCGTTGGCCGTATACCCATCTACAAAGTTATTCAATTCCCTGTAGTCCATAACCATTTTACTTTCCCCTTATTCTCTTGCACTATTGCCATCAACGGAATAAGTCTTCGAGGGGGCCCTAGCTCCTCCTCGGGGTACGGCGCAAGCCAGCCGTTTGCTATACAAAGCTGCAATTCATTTTTGTATTAGCTCCTGATATGCTCTGTAACCGGGTACTCTGCTATTTTAGTTTTCAGTGGCACGGGCGTTCGGCCACCCGCCCACTTCCACGTTGCGGTCCATACGCGCCTGCGCTGGTCGAAAGTTGCACTGAAGTCAGGTTCGTTTATTGCAATAGAGGCTCTGAGGAGCACGTTCTCATTGGCAAAATTCACCTCACCTTAGCCGCTTATATGGACTCAACCCAGTTTTGCAATCACGTTGACTCCTAGCAGGAGGTCGAGCCCTGGCCCGTTTTGGTGTACAATCAATGTATCTCAGCAGTTCTAGCGGTCGCTCTTGTAGCAGCGTCCCTGGAACGACGGGCGCGCCTGCGATCAAATGTTTCAGCCGCCCTCAAAGGTGGCAGTGGTGGTAGCATTCGTAGCATTTCGCACAGACCGACGGAGCGGTGTCTCGGCAGCCATAGCGCTCGCTGTTGCGGCAGCGTCCCTGGATTGACAGGCGCGCCTTCGTTAAGTGTCTCTATTGTTCTCGATTTTACAGTGGCAGCAGCGTTTCTTACGTTACGAAGAAGCCTTTGATGATGTGTCTCGGAAGCCCGACATGCAGAAGCGGTTGCTGCAGCCTGTGCGTTAATTTTCGACGGTTGTGCATTCTTGAGCCTTTATCGCAACGATGCCCTGTAGGCAGCTTTCCCAACTAAGTAGGTGGCACGCTCCTCCTGCGTGAGGGCGCTGCGTTGAGCAACCTAAGATAGTCGCATTGTAGTCAGCTCCTGGGATTCGTGGGCCCTTCTTGCCCTCATAGCGAACGCTCTTGCAGACCGAAGGCTAAGACGTACCCTCCTTTTTGGCGCCATGGGGAAATGTGATGCTAGTAGTGGTTGATTAGGGTTGCTCCATTGCAGGAGTACAAAGTCTAACTTAGTATCGCAAAGCGTGAGCTAGAATCGGGAAGGCAGGTATTTAAGTATAACAGCTGAATAAATTGTTAATGGTAGTTGGAAAAATGTAGTTAAACAGACAAACGGAAAACAAAAACGTAAGAAACAACTTGCGGTAGGAGAAATGACCAGTTGAAGGAGCCTATCGTATCAACCGGATGGTGGCGTAACAGGAGCAGAAGTGAGACCTTCGTCCCACAGCATGTTCAATTGCGAAGTATCAGGTATTAGTTGGTCACAAAGGAGCTCACAGTGAAGAAAGTTTTAATTGTCACGACTAAAGCCGATAAAGTTAATCAAAATCGCAAGCAAGTTGCGAAAAACGTCGCCAAATTCAGGTAAACTCGATTTGAATGGGAAGTCAAAAGGGATATGATTTCATCGATTTTTATTCGATAATTGAAACCGATAATGAAAACGAAAGTCAGCACCTCAATACTGTCGGTAAATACTATGCTCAACGGGAATTTAGCTGAATATTCTTCGACATTTGCAAAAAATATAGCCAAAAATCAGCTAGACTGGACTTGAATCGGATATTCCAAAGTGATAGATTCTATCGATTTTTTCCAGTAGGTGATATCGATATTGAAAATGAATGTCAGCACCTCATAACTATTGATAAAAACAATGCTCAACGTAAATTTGCTGGAAATTCTTCGCCATTTGCGAAAAATATAGCCAAAAATCAGCTTGACTGGATTTGAATTGAAAGTCAAAGTGGCATGATGTTATCAATTTTTTCCGATAATTGATACCGATATTGAAGAAAAGGGTCACCAACTAATAACTGTTGATAAAACTAATGCTCAACATGATTTTCGTGAAAATTCTTGGCAGTTTGCGAAAAACAGAGCCCAAAATAAGCTACATTGGATTTGAATCGGATGTCCCAAAGTGATCGATTTTATCGATTTTTCCGATAACTGATATAATTTTTTTAAAACAAAGAACAGCATCTCAAAACTATAAGTAAGGACATTGCTCAACGTGAGTTTGGTGGATATCACTTGTAATTTGTGAAAACTATCACTGAAAAATAGATGATTTTTTTTTCGAATCAATATTCGACCCCCTATCGGTTTTATCAATTTTTTCAAAAATTGGAGGAATAATCGAAAGATCCAGACACAGACACACTAACAGAATGCCATTTATAGATATAGATATAATACATCCTCTGTGTGTGTATGGGTGTGGGTGTGCATTGTAGAATGTATAATATACGAAACAAAAGTGAAGATGTTGAGACAAAGTTCTCTTTGGCTTCTTCAGATTGATAATGAAACAAAGACAAAAAACATTGGGGATAAAATGTATTGGTATCTCTGAGGAGAAGTGGTCATCGTAGATCAAATTTACTGCCCCGACTTATCACCTCATGATTTAGGCTTGAAGAAAGTCTGTCTGTTGGGCTTGTTTGTTTTATCGGTATCTGTATTAGACCTGTTCGGCATTGCTGGATTTTAGATCAGGAACTGATTATTATTATTATTATTATTATTATTATTATTATTTCTTTTTTAACTTTTTTAAAAAACTTTTTCTCCTGGGTATATACAAATATTGTTATATCCGTTTTCAAGGTTTGTATTTTGTATATGTTTATGTCACTGGTAACCAAAAAATGCCTATGTAACATTTTGGGGTTAACAGTTACATAAACATACACAAAGCACAAACCTTGAAAAAGAATGTATCAACATTTGTATATACACAGAAAAAGAGAAATAAAATATAAATACGAATTTTTAATAATTTATTGATTATATGAAATAACAAATTCGAAAATTTGAAAAAATTAAAAAATTGGATAAACAAAACTTGTTATTATTTATATATATATATATATATATATATATATATATATATATATATATATATATATATATGTGTGTGTATATATGTGTGTGTGTTTGTGTGTGTGTATGTGTGTGTGTATGTATGTATTTCAAATGTTTTTAAAATGGAGCAAAAAGTAGTTGTTTTGCAATTTAAATAAGAAAAAATTATTATACATGATTATAAAATTGAGACAAGTTTTACTTTATTGTTATTATTAGAAATTTTATTATGACACAAAGAAAAAAAATGCATTCTATGATTAAATTTAGCTCTCGTCAAAATAGCCTCCTTTAGAGTTGATTATTGCAGCATAAATTGTTGGCATTCGTTGCAAAGGTTTTACAAAGTATAAGTTTGATAATTGATTCCATTATTTTTTTCAATGACTCTATTTTTCCTTTTTTTTTTCCTTTTCTTTCACTTTTCTATCAAGTTCATCCGATGCTAATTCAGGTCTGGCTTCAAACTTTGGACTGTAGCGTATATAATCAGACATTTTATTAATTCAAACGTTATTATAGTATATACTTTTTATTTGAAACAGACGCTCCATCAATTGTGCAGGCCCGTACACGTAACACACTCTGTTTAATGAATGAATAAGAATGCGACATCTATTTCGAATAAGAAGTGTCCACTATAATAATTTTTGAAGTAATAAAACGGTCGGATGCGCAAACGGATAGACGTAATACACACTGTTTAATAAAGAAATAAAATGAGCAGTCTATTTGAAATAAGAAGTGTCCACTATAATTACGCTTGAATGTATATGTGTATGTGTCTGTGTTTATGCATGTATATGTGTGTGCATACAATATGATGAAAAAATGTCGAACTGCATAATAAAATAAAAGACGACAAAATAAGACATTGTATATATATATATATATATATATATATATATATATATATGTGTGTGTGTGTGTGTGTGTGTGTGTGTGTGTAGATGTAAACGTCTCTTCTACTCCAATAGCTTCATGTCTCGCATATCTCGCCTGTGGAACTCCCTTCTTTATTCCTGTTTCCCTGACAAGTATAATCTCCAACTATTTAAGTGTAACGTCAATCGACATCTCCAGTTGCCTTGATCTATCCATTTCCCTTCTCCACATCCTTTCCCCTTTCATTGCTATTCACTCCAAAACTTCTGTAACCCCCTTGCCTTGATCGATCTACTATCTCTCTCCACATCCTCTCCTTTACCACTCCTATCTGCTCTTCCTCCAAACCTTCTGTAACCCCTTGCGTGCTAGTGGCTTCCAGCCTTGCTTGCGGTGAAAAGCTTAATATATATATATATATATATATATATATATATATATATATATATATATATATATATATATATCATTGATATGCATTACGTTTGAGATAGATATGAACAAACTAAGATATAAAAAATAAGGCATATGCAGAATGTGATGAATAAATTGTCATATATATTATGCAAAAATGAAAATAACACTGCCATCCCATTTTAGCAGATATATTTACCAAAATTACACAAAAATATCTTGAAATACTAAAGATTAAATTCACTCAATAAAATCGCCATTGGCTTCAAACACAGCTTTCAGACGATTTCGGGATCTCCTGCAACTCTTCTGGACGGTCGCCTTGTTTAAGTTGGTGAATGCTACCATAATCGTTGTCTTCACATCATCTTTGGTGTTACAAGGAGTTTTGTTGGTCTCTCGCTTAACTTCATCCTACACATAATAATCAAGGAGCTTGCACTCTGGAGAGTTAGGTGGCCAGATGTAAGTGGTGATGTGGTCGCAGAAATAGTCTGACAGCCATAACTGTGTAACCCTGCTTGTGTGACATGGTGCAGAGTCCTGTTGCCAGACATAGGGTCTTCCATTAGCCACCCTCTTAACCTAGGACGTGCTGTCCTAGGTTAAGAGGGTGCCTCTGAAGGCACTTGATGTCGGCCTCCATGTTGAGTCTGGGATCCTGTGATAAGATGAATGGAGGCATAATGTCGTATTAACTAGTGATCACTCAAAACACCGTCGTACTCACCATTAGACTCATCCAACTCTTTCCCAATCCTCTGTACTCTCCTCAGATTGACACCCAAACACTCGTTCGTATTGGAGTTTCCGGTGCGAATGCCAAGCAGTACAGCATGCCGTTTCCTAATTTCTGGCGGAGTGAATTGCAACATGGTGCTCTTTTTCTCAGAAACGGTTCCCAACTGGCCCTACTATCGTGTGCAGTCGACAAAATCAAAAACAAACAATGCACATGTGCAAAATTAAAAATATAAAATAACGACTATTATTCTTTTGTCATAATAAAATTTCTAATAAAAAATCATCCCTCATTTTTTTTTTAACCATGTATAATAATTTTCTCTCATTTAAAGTACAAATAATTATTATTGGTGCCAATTTGCCCATTGCACTCTGCATATATGAACGAACTAAGATAGATAGATAGATAGATAGATAGGCAGACAGACATGACTAAGTGTTTAAATTAGATATTTACGGTTTCCTCGCGGTACAAGAAGAGTGTCAAATACTGATATTAATAGTAGACATAAGACGACCCATCTTTCTTGTCACTTAGTATATTTTTTCACTATGTTAAAATGACTGCCAAACCGGTGTGTGTGGGTATGTGTGCGCGAATGAGTATTTAAAAGATACTTGTTGGGTGGGAAGAGAGAAAGAAAAATCAAATAGCTATTGTAATATTAATACTCGGGTATAGTGCGATTTTTTTTACGCAAATAAGTAGAGGGTCGCACTATACATAGATAATTTTTTTAAAGTAAAAAATCATACACATTCGATGACCGGTTGTATTATACACAATAAAATAAAAAATAAACGTTTTCCAGCGCTAAGGCTAAATTAGTAAAATAAGCCTTCATAAGCTTCTACAAAGTATTACTATATTACAATTATATCGTTCAAAAATACGAAACTGATTTAATCCAGCTCTGTAGTTCTATGAACGCCTTCTTCGGAAACTATCCCGAACTGTCCCCGGATTTCATGTTGGCAAATTGTCCACACGACCCCGGCACCCCTGGCTGAGAAACCCCTACACCCAGCACATCACGCATTTTCATTTTAGGAAGTTGGCAACTTTATAAAAAGTGAGAGAGTAGCGATAGACTTAAGACGTTGCGTCCGTGGGAAAGAGACTGCAACGCGGGTGATAAGCCATGTCCTACAAGGTCGCGTAAATGGTTTTTAAAAGTCAGGATTAAGTCGCCCCCACCCAGATATGATAGTAGTCTTTGGTCGGATCATACTCTTGCACAGATAAAGCATGACAGAAGGAGTTAGGCCACTTCAACATTAACCACTAAACATATCAATGTACCCACGTAGATTTTGACCTCAGGGTACGAACAGGCGTTTTTGATCTCGTGATTAATTGATAGTGAAGGTATTAAAAACGTTCTTATTTTAACTCAGTAAACGAATAAGTGGTTATTATCGCCGTAAACACGAATTAATTTCCCTTTTTTGTTTAGGCATTGCTAATTAATTTGAATTATTTCAGACAGAATGTAGAGGCTACTTTTCATTTTTAACGTTGCTTCCCTGTGCGTTTTCTATAAATATTTTCATAGTAATTGTTTTGATGAGCTTTCTTCTTCTTTGGCATCTCGAATTTATCAATTTAAGCGTAGTCCTAGATTAGCAGCTAGTCCTCATCATCTTGAAGTTGAATTGGCTAGATGTAACCATAAGTTCTTTCTTAACAGTCTCTTTTCTCGCACTTCTCACTTGTGGAACTCTCTTCAGTCTTCTTGCTTTCCAATCAATATTTATTTCCGAAAATTTAAATGAAATATCGATGGTCATCTTTTGTCTCCTTGGATTCTGTTCTGTTATTATCCTCTCTCCTTAATAATGTTTTTTTCTCTCTCACAGTATTTCACTCCAAATAACCTCTTGTGTCTTAGTGACTTTATCGCCTTGCATGGGGTGAAAAATCAGAAAGACAACTCCAGTAACACATACGCTTGGCCAGGCATTTCTAGTCCCGAGGTCAGCATATAGTCACTGTTATCTTCATAGGATGGTTTTCATTTCTAACCTTGTGGAAAACTAACCTGAGTTAAATACAAATTAGCTCCTTTTTCTTCAATGTGCCGTGTTGCTTCAGGGCGTGGGTGATCATGTCACTCCACGACTTCCCATCCTTCATAGCTCTTAGCAATGTTTACCTATTTACTAACTCTTTTCTCTTTTGTTGTACCTTCTATTTACATAGACTTGTTAGGAAGGTAACTCGCTCCATTACTCTGGCTCTTTTGCCTTCGATATGTCCTGAGAGTATCAAATATCCCCACACTTTCTTTCCTCATAAATTGTGTTAGAAATTCCATCTCTCTCTTTCGGATTTTATGCATAATTCTCCTTCTTGTTTCGATTTTCCTTAATATTTCATTGTGGCTTACATGCTGCCGCAATGTTATTCTCAGTATCCTTCTGTAGATCGACATTTCTGTTACCTCAAGTCTTTTAATCTGTGAGGAAATTGTCAAACATAAACCTGGGATATTGGAGAACTGATATTAATTAGCAGTTCGCTACTCTTTTCTTTGTTTCTAATGAAATTTTCCTGTTTCTTAATAGATTTTTTTTGTTTTGAAGGCGATGTTTTCTATTACATGCGCTTTCGGAAATGACACTGTAATTGCAAGTCTTATGAGATTAAAAAAAATGATGTCTTCCATTATTTTGTCTAGCAGGAAATTGTTATATAGGAATAAAGTGTCACTGCCGACATTTGAGTTTGAACATAGATCGCCACTGAGCAAACATAGGCGATCCTATTATTGAATTAAGCATACCACGTGACCAAAGAGGAAACGCATATATGTAGGAAGTAGCTGACCACTAACGGTTGCGATTTCTCCTCTATTTCCTCTATTACTATAGGGACCACTATTCTCTACTTCATTCACTATATTTTTTCTCTGTACGCATTACTATTCGAGCGAGTATTATCACGCAAGTACTATTAATGCAAGATTATTCAATGGCGTCTGACACCAGCATTGTTCAACGGCGTACTATAGTTGTATCTGCGATTACAAAGTCTCTACTGCAACGAGCTTTACGAGTATTCGTTGACATCACAAAAGAAATATTTTTTACATTGTATAAATTTGTTAGCTGCTTTGAAAAAATTCTATTCCTAGGTATATCAATAACCATAATCAATAACTTGTAAGTCACCATTGATTAATTATCGACCTTGAATGTCGATACCAAACAATTATTTATTACCAAATCAGAAAATTAAAGCAAGTCATAAATTGGCGACAGGATCATTGACGTATAATATTTTTTTTGTTATTTTATTTTGTTTTGTTTTATTATTCAAGTTATTTGAGGTTTTATATTTATTGCCATTTTGAGCGCTGTAATTGCTCATTACATTGACATTGAAAGAAATCTATCGACACGTTTTGCCAAGATTGCAGGAACCGATTGAATTATGAGAAAAATATTATAAATGGCTGATATGCGAAGAAAACTGATGACGTCATAAATAATAACGCTTAAATGAAAGAAAAAAATGAATAAGAAAAAGGACAACCTAAGTATATCTGCAAAAATCTTCCATCAATCGGATATTGCTTCGGTCATTTCTTTAACTAAGCGCTATGAAGATCGATCAGCAAATCTTAATTTATTTTGATTATTTTATTCTAACTTACCAATTATCTATAAGGAATTCATTTAAAATTGTTTAATTATCTTGCAGTTTTCGTTTCTTTTATTTTTAGCACTGCACGCATTTGGTGGTGTAATGGTTAACAGCTAGGAACGTGAAATGAAGAAGCCGAGTTCGAATTCTAGTCGAAATCGGTAAATTCAGTTTGGGAAATGTATAAATCCATCTAGTCTTTATTCGACAATGAGTGAAATAGCAAAGCAAACTGGGATCTCCACAACCACTCTAGGAGAATTATAAATCTAAATTCAAGATTCTATGTTGCCCTGGCATAACACATACTTAAACTCTAATTAGTTTTTAATATACATAAAGATAACATATTTTTTTTAATAAAGTAACCAATAACAATCAGTGCGATTTTCAAAAAGACCCATTTTTAAAATCGTACAGCGTGAAATATACTGTTTTTTTTTTTTGTATTTTATCGATTTCGCCCTAAGTAAAACCACTGAGGGATGTGGAAGAGTTAGAAGGAGAAACAAGGAGAAGGAAAAAGAGTAATCAGGAAGATAGTAGATAGCGATTGATATTGCAATGTAATTTTTGAAGCTTAAAGTTGTCTTGAAAATATTCAGCCGGAAGCAAGTTCCACAAGCCTGAAGTGCGAGAAAGGAAAATGTCAGCATAAGATTTACGGTTACATCAAGCCAACTCAACTGTAAATTGATGACCTCGACAATGGCCAAATAATAGAATACTGTTATATATATATATATATATATATATATATATATATATATATATATGTATGTATATATATATATATATGTATATCTATCTATCTATATATATATATATATAATTATCATTTATATATATATATCTATAATTATCATTTATATATATAATTTTCATTTATATATATATATATATATATATATATATATATAACAATATTAGTTATATATATAATTAAGTATACATATACTATACGTATATAAAATAAGTATACGAGTACTACTATATATATATATATATATATATATATATATATATATATATATATATATATATATATATATATGATGACAAATTGGTCGAGTTTCGATCTCGGCTTGAAGCAATCGGACGTCTAGCGAAACAGACTTTTATGTTGATGAATATATATATATATATATATATATATATATATATATATATATGTGTGTGTGTGTGTGTGTGTGTGTGTGTGTGTGTGTGTGTGTGTGTGTGTGTGTTTGTGTGCGTTTGCGCACACGTTTGTAGCAAATTCCGGTTATATGAGACGCAACAGAAATCGAGCCTTTTCATGTTAGTAAGCGTCTGTGCCATTTGTTTAAATCAACGTGTCAGTAAATTTTAATCGTTGGAATATTCTCTTGCATTGTACATTATACCTAGTATCTCAGAGTCCGATATAAATAGTTAAAAAATAATGCATGGTGTTACTGCTAAAACATCCATTACGTGTTCAACTAGTCTTTTCGCAAAAAATCTTAAATAAACTCTTTTATTTTTTTCATTTATAAATTTATTAACATGGAAATACCTCTGTCGGAGTTAGCTCCTCCTTAATTCCTAAACTGTCATTCTCCCTATACTATAAATACTGGGCGGCTTCTCGCCTCGTTCTTTTTTTTCATTTCTTCATTTCAGCGACTACAATGTAAGCTCTCTTAGAAGATCCGCGTCTTCCCATTTGTTATTGTCCATTGTAAAATTGTTTCGTTTTATAGATATATTTGTTTATATATATATATATATATATATATATATATATATATATATCGGTCTTGTTTGTCTTCTTTACATCTTCAGTTGGACTTAATTCAAGTACGGCCATTTTCTTGTAGTTGGAGCTTTCGTGCAGGAAATAAACGCACGTGTTTCCAATCGGACAACGCGCAAACACACACGGTCCTCTACACCTCTACCAATAATCCTTCGAACAGGGGTGACATTATCTTCGAATCGAGGAACATAAAAACAATTATGTGTACGGAGAGATCATTTCTTTTATGTGCCGTCTCCCTTCTAGGCGTAGGTGAACATAACTCTCCACTTTCTCCTATCCCTTGTAGCTTTCAATAAGATTCATCCCTTTGCCGCACCCCCAGACCACGTTCTGTCATGCACTTGCTTAAGCCTGCTAGGTATGTCATGCCTTGTTTTTCCCTTGTCTTTCTTTCCCTCCATTCGACCTGAGTAACAAATTCTCGAAGCCCTCTTTTCTCATTACGTGTTCCAGAAATTTCAGCTGCCTCTTCCTGATGTTATGCATAAGCTTCCTCCTTGTTTGTATCTTCTCCAAAACCTGATCGTTGCTCATTCCTAATCCCAGAAATGCAGGCTATAATTGCTCGGACTTATTTTCCAGAATAAGACACGGGTTACTACTGAACAACCAATGAGTAAATAATAATAATACATGCATAGATACCTATTTTAAACTAAAATTAATTACATCGAACTGAAATTGGCCAGGTCGGTAGACACCTTATACTGAATATGGTTGGGGGAGGGATTTTGATAAGTATAATCGCCAGTAATCCGTTAATATGCTTTCGCTTAAATCGACAGATGGCACGCACCATGATTCACCTTTATCCTTTGACATTTGACCTAGATTGAAATCAGTTCAACCGACGCCATTTGTCTTTTTACACAACAAACTCTCTTAATTTTTCATTATTAGTCTTTTTCGTGCTTCTTTTTTATCTTTTTATTTATTTGTAAGCTCTCAGTCTCGTCCGCGGTAATTTCTGCTTCGCATCCTCTGTAAGTTTGGTCACTTACAAAACCTGGCCTGGGGTTACAGACGAAATAACAAAAACACCGAAAGCAAAAGCTACGAACAAAGTCGACAGTAAGGGAGTGATCGGATACATATATAGCGAAGGTAAGTGATTTTTCCCGTTGTGCGTTTTGAGGTCAATTGACTGACTGGTTAAATGGGTGGCTTATTTATTTTCTTGTTCTTGTTATTTTTGTTGTTGGTAGTTTGATTTGAAAGGTGCCACCGTTCCATTACATTCGTTACTGGTTTTATCGTTCACATTGATGACAGAATTCATATATATATATATATATATATATATATATATATATATATATATATATATATATGTATATATATATATATATATATATGTATATGTATATATATATATATATATATCATTGTCTTTTTATTCATTTACATTTCATTTTATTTTATACACTCCCATAAAAAAAAAAACAAAAAAAAAACACGTAAGTCATAACTGATAGCAATAATAATTATCTATCGCTACTCGGGGTTTTTGGTAGCGCCGAAGCGGATATTTAACCAAAGTCCATTTACAGGGGCCGTCCTACTCAGGAAGTATCTTCGAGCGAAGCCAGTGGGTTTTGGCGATGACTACACTTCCTCGAACTTTGTGGACTGGCGCTACGGAATCACAAAACAAAGAACTGTACAAACACTACTTCAAATAAAGGGTTAAGAAAGAAACTCCCACCATTACTGGAAAGAGCGATAACAGCTACTGGTCTTGAGAAGGCTATGTTTTGTTTTAAGAAAACTTTTTATACATCTCAATCGGCAGTATTACTGGCTTCTCGATCAATGAATGTCGAATGTTTCCTTATAAGGAAACGACTAATATTATCATTACTATTACCATTTCTTAGTAACACTTGAGAGAGGTGGAGTCAGGGTCAACTCCCCATGCTTGAGGTGACTCAAAAAACAAGCGTTTTTGGAATTGGCCACTTCCTGGTTCTTCCACTAAATCATGTTTATTCTGATTTGGTCTCAAGCCTACCCTCTTGGATCGGTTAGGAAAGGAGTATCGACTTCATTTTACTTTTTTGGTGGGGGGTATGTCTTGTGTTTCGTCTTCGGTTAAAATATTTGTTATACAACTTCCGCGCCTGCAAGTGCCAACATATTTATTCTATTGGGTGGCATATATAATTTCCACGTTATTTACATTTAATATTACGGTATTATCAATCCCTGTAGTAAAATAACAGACTGTATGATACAGCGATCAGAATGTGCATCGGAGTAGCAAAAGATGCCTTCCAGACACTAAGCAAAGTATCGTTAGAAGTAAAGAAAACAACGCTGGACTGCTATATTACATCTATCCTTCTCCTGAATGGCATTGAAATCTGAACAATGTCCTTACATAAATTTGGGCATTAAAGGACCCATAAAGAGTTGAAATACCGTTAAACAATCAAAACAAAACAATCTTCAAGACTGCCAACAGCAGCAACAACTAAAATGTATAACACATGTAACTCGAAGAGAAAATAATGACAATCAAGATATTAACTTTCAACACTAATTCAAGCCAATGTGTTGTTTTTCCACCATTTCACCCCAAGCAAGGCAATAAAGCCAATAAGAAGCAAGGGGTTACTGAGTGTCACGGAATATGAGAAAAATGCGATTAGTAGAGATAACAATAAAAGAACAAGAATTAAAAAATAACGATTGACATTGCATTCAATTTTTGAACATCAAATTTGACTGGGAAGCAAGAAGCTGAAAAAAGAGTTCTATAAGCGAGAACTGCGATAGAAAAAAAAAACTTACAGTTACATCTAGTCATTTCAACTGTAAAATGATGAGACCTTTCTCCCAATCTAGTACTGCGCTTAAATTCATAAATTTTAAGTACCATAGAGGAGAGATCATAGGAAAGAAAATCCATTAACTCTGGAAGAGCGATAACCCGACGTCTGGAACCTGATTGCCTGAAATTTGTTTTAAGAGAAGATTTTATAATTTTCAACCGAAAGCATAACTGGTTACTCGATCAAAGAATGATAAATGTTTCCTTATAGGGAAATGCCTAATATTACCATTACGATTACAATTTGTCGTTGTTTCGTCATCCATTCACGTAATAACGTTAATTTGCTAACGGCTTTCTTTTGTCCTACTTACATTCAGTATATCCTCCGAGTGTTAAATTCTCCAAACCTTCTTTCTTCATTATAAAATTTCAGTTGTCACTTTATGATTTTACATATCAATCTCCTTGGTCCCTATTTTCCTTAAGCCTTCCACGTTACTCAAATAAGGATTCGTTTGATAGAACAATATCTCTATTACTTCACGTCTCTTCTTCATCTGTGAAGAGATTGTTCAGCATTTACTCTCATATAGGAGATTGTATGTCGCATAGCAGTTCAGTTCTTTGCTCTTTGTTTCCAAAGAACATTTCCAATAACTTAATATTTTAGGTATATTCTGGAAGCTATTTTGCTATACCTATGCATTTCAGACCTTGGTCCAGACCTGGCATCTCGGCCTAAATCCCTTTCCCACCGCCATAACGTATATTCCCTGTATATGTTCTATAAATATTTTTATGGCAATTGTTCTGATGATATCTCGACTTCACGAATTTAAGCACGGTAACAGATTGGCATCTCGATCTCATCGTATTACTGTTAAGATTGCAAGATGTAACTGTAGGTTCTCTTCGAATAGTTTCTTGACTCGTATTTATCAGCTATGGAATTTTCTAGCGGCTGCTTGAATTCATGTTAACAACAATCTTGATAAATTAAAATCAAAGTTAATTGCCTTTTGAATGCTATTCCTTTTATTGTCCTTTCACCTCGATTACGTTTCCTAAGTTTCTTTCACTCTTAGTAACATCTTGCGTTTTAGTGGCTTTATCGCTTTGCTTGGGGTGAAATGATATATATATATATATATATATATATATATATATATATATATATATATATATATATGTATGTATATATGTATTGAGATAGATAGATAGATAGATAGATAGATAGATAGATGTACAGAATGTAAATAAATAATGGACATATTTGAAATGAAAATAGAAAATAGATAGATGGATGTAAATAAAAAATTACCATAGTTGAAATCAAAAATAGATAGATAGAGAGAGAGAGAGAGAGGGGGGTGTAAATAAATAATGGCCATATATGAAATCAAAAATAGATAGATTTGATAGATAGATAGATAGATAGATAGATAGATAGATAGATAGATAGATAATGGCCATATATGAAATCAAAAATAGATAGATAGATAAATAGATAGATAGATAGAAGCAAAATTTGATAAAAAGAAACTTTTTTTTATTAATAAATCAAAAAATAAATGACCTTTTCTCATTGATGGATACATTACAGTTGAATGCTACTTAAACATGTTGGAGCGTTTGTTCCTCACCCCACTTCAATTTTGGAGGAGGGCTTCGCAAACCACGGATTTTAAGTAGGATGGTGCACCTGAACATCACTCACGTGTCACCAGAGAGCTTTTGGTTAAAAAATTAACAAATCGATTTTCGTAAGAAGCCTGATATCACAGCTACTGATATTTTGTTTTTATTTGATGTCGTATTAGAATTGCGTCTCGCAAGATAAAACAGCAAAATAGAAGGGAAGAAGATGTAGCTTCGATGATGCCCGAACTGTACTTTGAAGTATTTCAAATGGTCCAGTAAACGCTGCAGATGCGCATTGGCAATTGTTACTAATGAAAATATAACATTTTTATTCATTGCTTGAATTTTTTTTATTAAAATACATTCCTTTATATTTCCTCCTATATATATATATATATATATATATATATATATATATATATATATATATATATGTAGATAGATAGATCCACAGACAGACTGTTTCGCTGCATCACAGCACATTAGTGTGGTTAGACAGCCGGTTGCTTCTAGCTTGGATTGAAATCCGGCTGAATTGGCGTCAGTCGGAGTATCTACTCTTAAGCCGTTGGCGTACGGCAGGGATGAAGGTGAATTTAAGCGTATTTATTTTTAGATAAACACGCCGGAGACTGAGAGAAATCGATTCGATTTATCAAAGAGTATTGCATTACTAGCTGTTTACACACTAACACTTTGTCCCCAGAGAGCTCAACCGAAATAATTTTTCAGGAGCAAATATATATATATATATATATATATATATATATATATATATATATATATATATATAATATACACACGCACACACATGCATATATATACATACATACACACACACACATACACACACACACACACACACACACATATATATATATATATATATATATATACGTGTGTGCGTGTGCATGGGCATGTGTGAATAATTTAAGATACTACAATTTTTTTGTAACATGCTGACGCGTTTTGAAATCCTCATTATTTAGTATTGAAGTCATCTGTGCCATTTTTGGTTGAGTTTTACAAAAAACACTCCCCACTGTGTTTATATTTACAGTGCTACTACTGTGCCATATATTTTACCAGAATAATATACATATATATATACATACACACACACACACATATATATATATATATATATATATATATATATATATATATATATATAATTGTAAAAAGGATATATAAAAACAATATTGCATTTTTATTAAGTAAATATTTGTTATTTTAATCATTAATTTTTTTTAAATAATGGGAGTATTTTGCATGTCAAATAATCATCTTTTAATTTTTCAAAAAAATGAATGAAAATTTATTGTAAAAGGTGTTTCATTAAAACGGATCAAAGTCACCGGTAAGTAAATCAATGTCATTGGTGAAAATTTTATTTATTTTTCTATTGGATCATGTTATTTAAGCCATGGCAATTATGCCCGAAAAATAATATCGTCCAAATGTCCGAAAATCTGTACTTTGTACTCCCTTTATTGCTTGCACTTCTCCGAATTTAGTTTCTATTGGTTAATTTTAGAGGGAGTGACGGACGGACTAACAGAAGTCAAAGAATTTTGTATATAGATTACTAAAATATATCTCAAAGGATGATATGCATAAAGACAAAAGGAAACTTATCTTAGACGACGCGTTTCGTCCTTTAAAGGTGTTTATCAAGATAAATGTGAGTATGTTATTTTGAAAGAAGTGTTTATAAACAAAACGATTTTTTTTTTTAATTTAAGAGAAGAACATTAGGTTAACTGACTGAAAAGTCTAGGTAAATTATGGAAGATGCTAAGTGACGTAATTTAATGTCTTATAAAGTAATGTAATTTAGGTAAATCATGTTGTTAATTTTTGTGCAATATTTAAATTGTTTTCGTTTGGAATTAATTTGTCTGATATATTTTAAATAACAGGAGGTTATGGATTTAACGGTTTTCCTTTAATTTTTAACATTTTTATAGTCATATGTTGACTTGAGGAAAGAGTAATACGCACACACGCACGCGCACGCGCGCACACACACACACACACACACACACACACACACACACACACACACACATATATATATATATATATATACATATATATATATATATATAAAGAAATATAGTTTTAAGGTGTGATATATTTATGGGATAAAGTGCTCAATATCAGATATAGAGCGTATATAAATATAAATTTGATCATTGAAGTCAACACTCAGAAGCGACAGCCTTTTTCATGCTAGACGCATGAAACAGTATGTTTAGCATGAAACAGCCTGTCGCCTCTGAGTGTTGACTTCACTATTCTCTGATATATATATATATATATATATATATATATATATATATATATATAATGCACTGTAATCGATACCCTTTATATATATATATATATATATATATATATATATATATATATATATATATATATATATATAAAAGTGAACATAAAAGTCAACACTTAGAGGCGACAGTCTGTTTCATGCTAGATGCAATCGTCAGGAGTTGCCTGACGATTGCATCTAGCATGAAACAGACTGTCGCCTCTAAGTGTTGACTTCTATGTTCATTTTATATTTACACACACTCTATCTCTGATATTGAGCACTTTATCCCATAAATATAGCACACTTTAAGACTATATTTCTCCATATATATATATATATATATATATATATATATATATATATATATATATATATATATATATATATATGAAAGGTGTCAATTCCAATGCATTATGCATTCTAGCAATTGATGTTTTGTCCTTTCTCCTCGGTTATTTTTTACTAACTTTTCCGAGAAAAAAAGAATAATCAAATCCAGAATTAGAACGTAACGGTAACCTCTCTGTTTTTTTTATTTACCAATGGCTATAAGCATTTAATAAAATAATGTATGTCTGTAAAAACATATTCTCTGTTTAAAGGTGGTACGGTTGCCAGGAAATTAATATTAAAATAACTTTATTAAAATGATAAGTATTTCTCTCTTTGCTTTAATTTATTTTGGAATGAAGTCATATTTTATTCAGCACAGGGCCGAAGGGGGAGTGGAAAAAGGTTGGTGGTCACTCACTATCCTACACCTAGCTAATCTGATTCTCTTTGGTCGACTAGATCTGGACAAAAAGAAAGCCAACCGATTTCCTGCTCGTTGGGTTAATTTCTATGACTGCGAAACAAATATTAAATTACTAAAGAAAAGAGAGAAAGACAGCGACAAAGCAGTCAAAACATTTTCTTATATTTTATTGCTTAACTTAGCGAAATTTTCCACCTCCCGGCACTTATGACGTCAATCAGCATGACGAAAGTATCCAGCCATTGTTGTGTAAGTGATGACGTAAAAATGTAAGAGCCAATGAAAATGATCTTTTAAAACGGATTTGTAATTTTTGGTGCTATTTCGAGGATAGGTTTTCCCGACGGGGAGATGGCGCTGTTGTAGTATTTGATTCGTGCCGGCGGCTGACCTCTCACCTGCTGTCTGGGCAGAATCCTCGGACTTGTTCCATAACATATGTTCCGTAGCAGTGGTATGACCGATGATGAATAGCTTAGACAAGCTATGACCAGCTAAGACCAGTTTTGACTCGTGGACCGAGTGAAGAAACTCGAATCCCCACGTTAAAACAAACTGACCTTGTGTCACATATTGACTCTGTGGAGAGGTCAAAGGTAAATACCTTAGACATCCTAAATAGGGTCATAGAAGGCGCAGTGACATAAAAATCGTACCCACACCAAGCATCAATAAATTAATATATGTCCAGGCCGAAGGAGGCTGTCACTCTAGGCTTAACATCTCCTTCAGGATGGGGTCAGTGTCATTACCTGGCGCCTGAGATATCCTCAAAAGGGAAAGTACCGACGAGGCTTGAGTAATTTACGCACGTGTTGTCTAACAACCTATTTTAAACTCGACCGTATTTCACATTCCATTCGAATTTTTTTTTCGTCCAGTTAACTGATGTTTCTGCCACATTTAGGGATTGTGGTTTTTTTTATTACTAACCTTATTTTGTTTTGTTTTCTTGTATATAGTATTAAAACATATTGTAAATAATCATTGGGGCATTTAAATTGTTGTTTTATTCCCCCCCCCCCACAGACTTTGAAATGTACATATAGGGACTAGTTAGGATTTCATAGAGACATTGAAGTATTATGGTGGATGTAGTAAGAAAGGTAGGAGATAATGTGTTGTTTTGGTGTTAGGACTATTGTTGGTGTATTTGGGTCAGTGTTTGCGGCTAGCTAAGTTTAGAATTAAAACAGAAGAAGACCGTCCTTTTCCCCCAATCTCCCTTTTTTGGCCTTGTGCCACATTTTCTAGCATCGTACAAATAAATATCGAATTGACGTGTAAATGCTTCTTGGATTGTTTTTTATACAATATTTTATACAAATAGATTCATGACGGCATTATCCAGTCCCCAATTTATTTTCCTGTTTATTTTTATTTTATTTTAACGCTATCGTTGTTAACACTAGTCAGAACACTAGTCTAAATCTCTTGTATTTTAAATTTTTATTTATTCCCGTTCTGACGTCTTTAATTAATATTGGGATTGTGTTGCTCTTGGGACTTTTTCTCGGGGATACAAGAGACCTCTATGGGTTATTCAAGGCTGAAATCTAAAATCGAAATCTAAAGTTTCATGGCTTCAAATAATATATTTTGAACGCAACTGTGTGCTTTCAACTACAGATAAAATGTATTATTGGTAAGTCTACTATAAAATGTTTACCCTAAAATTGTATTGCTGGTCATTTTACTAATTTCTTATATAGGGTGACTCAAAAAAACGGGAACTTTTTAACAATCCAATAAAACCAAGAGTGATGGAAGAAAAATATTTAATTCATAGTAATTGAAACCTTAAAACATGTCATTTAAGAAACAATGATGGAAGTTCCATTTTTTTTAAATTATGTCCTGTAGATGGCGTCCTCCTGTACGAATGCATTCTTGAAATCTGCTGTTGAGAGCTCTATTTACTGATGCAACATCTCAGCTAAGATATTGTGAATTTCATTCTTGTTACAAAAATGGCGAAATGTTTACTTCCTCAAGGTCACTGTCTCGCAGTGTTGCCACTTGCTCATGTCTGGCAATACGCACTTCAAAAATGCACGTTTTATACTTTCAAGGTATTTTGCTTTTGTTTGGAGGGTTCACTATTTGCCCATAGCTGAGACCCTAATCGGTTTTATCATCCCGGGTCAGGATGAAAAGCAAAAGGGGAACAAAAGCAATAAAGAGGTGTTTCCATTCTCTTCAAAACCTTCAATCTCCCGATCAGAGATCTTGCTACCAGATGTAGTTTACCGTCATACCCAAGACTCTGAGAATAGCTATTTTTGTTTCTGGTTTTCATATTTTTTAATAAATGCATTTTTCATCGACTGTTTTGTCGCGTTTCTTTCTTTGTTCTTATAAATCATACGTTCCTTCAGGAAATATGTGACCATGGCTTTCCGGAGATTTATTTTGTTAATTATTAGTGAATTGGCAAAAATTATTGGGAAACAGTTGTCTGACGTTGCCTTCTACAAGGTTTTGAATTCAGAATATTCCTTCTCTTTTAGACTAGCTATCATCCGAAGCTAGATAGTCCACTCAGCTCATGCCTTTTCCAATTATATTTGTGCGAAAGTGAAACAAACAGACGGACGCGGCACCGCCGATTACACTTTCTGCATCGAAAATCGTCATGCTACCTGCGCACCCCAGGTACGTTTGTCCGAAATTTGAAGCCTGTCCCCCGGTGTTTTAACGTTCGAATTTCAACATAGTCGATTCGTCATGAACGCGACTTATTGTTGTTGTCGGTCGCTGAAAAGGGGCCCCAACCTTTCGGCATCGTTGAAAATACATCAAAATGACACCAGGTGTTGACCCAATCCTTGTGAGTAAAATTGGGGTGATGGAACTATTCCGAAGCTGTCGATGGCTGTACCACCATGAAGTCACAAGTCATCGTGACCGAGGGTTTGTGTGTAATGGTCTTATTGATCTCGCCAGGTGATGTGCATCTTTCCCAGGATATTCTACCATCTTATCCTGGCTTCTCACTAATCTTTTATTATTTGCGTCCTAGGTCTGATTTTGCTTAAAAGTCGTTTAGCGATGGAGAAGTGGCAGGACCATTGGAGACTTATCTGGTTTGAAGCATATAGTCGTGAAGCTGCATATGGACGACAGGAGAGTTATCTTAACGCCGTTATCGTGTCTTTACAGACTGAGGCTAATTTGGGTGGTGTTTCTTGAGTCCAAATAGCCCTTATTTCTGGAGAGCACTGTTCACCCAGACTCTTAGGAATGTGCTAGAAAGGTTGCATCAAATATTGCCTGTCCAAAAGCAAGCTGGATAATTAACTACGGCGATTCATTTAATGCAGGAACATGATTTTTTAAACAGATTTTCGACTCAACATTTGTTGTTGGAAAGTAAGATCTCTTCTGGATTGTGAAAGAACAAATCTCCCATAATGCAGAACAGCAACTGAACATTGATATAGCTGTTCTCACAGAAAAAAAAACACTGAAAGAGAAAACTGTGTAGATGGAAAATGCGTTATGATTTATTTGGATAACAGAAGAATTAAATTTAATTCATATATTCAACCCTCCTCTGACCACTATCACGTGCTTTTCGTTGGACTGAAAAATTGAAACAGATAAGTTCTGTATTAGGTTTTCGATTTTTTTTTGGGGGGGTGTAACTTTCAACGTTAAGTTTCAGTCTATACCGCGGTAAAATAAGACGAATTTAATAATTTTTTCGTCGGTTGAAAAACTTATTCCCCATATAACGTGATTGGACTGGATTGTGAATTATATACATATATATATATATATATACATATATATACATATATATATATACATATATATATATACATATCTATATCTATATATATCTATATATATATATATATATATATATATATATATATATATATATATATATATATATGGACAATACCTTATATATACCGGGTGCGTCAAAATGATCTGACAGATTTGTAGGTTTAATAAAAGCGTTTTACAAATTAAATGGAGTAAATAACGAAAAATATGTTTTTTTTTTCGAAATGTTTACATACTGTCATTTTATTTCATTTCGCTTTAAAAATTAAATCAGTGTGCTTACACGAAGAACGTACTTGAGACTGTTTAACTGAAGCTCTTACCGCTGCCATATTTTCCGGAGTTCTTGACGTCAGAGTTCGGCCGTTTGAGTTTTATTTCAATGCTGATCCACTAACGCTGAAGCTGGTAATCCATAACAAAATCGTGTTTCGAGTCGGTACGGTTCATGTCTACCAAGTTCTTCGTGTTGCAGTTACCAATTCGTTATTCTTAATAAACGTCTCCACAATGAAAGCTCATTGCTCGTCCATCCAATTCATGTTGGCAACTGTAAACAAAATGTCATTATATGCATATTTCGAAAATAAAAACTCATTTTTATTCTTTACTCTATTTCGTTTTCATTACAGCTACAAATGTGTCAGATCATTTTACTGCGCACACACACACACACACTATATATATATATATATATATATATATATATATATATATATATATATATATATATAAATATATATATATATATATATATATATATATATATATATATATATGTATTATTTATTATAATTTTTTATATAGACAAAAACAATTTACTTATTCTATATGAAAAAATTATAATAAATAATTATTGCTCAACTATCGGTATTGAGCCTTCTTTTGAATTAATGCTGAGAACGTTAGAATTTATATATTATTTTCGTTCTCATTACATTCGTATATATATATATATATATATATATATATATATATATATATATATATATATATATATATATGTGTGTGTGTGTGTATGTGTGAGTTTGTGTGTGTGTGTGTGTGAGAGAGAGAGAGAGAGAGTTTGTGTGTGCAAATATATAGAAAAATAGGAAAGAACACGTTAGGTTAATAATCCGGAGTTCTTTAGTATTTTTGCTTTTACTTTAAAAAAAAGCATTGCTCGATACACAAGTAGGGCCTTAATTGTAATTATTTTGAAAAAAAAATATGATTCCATCGCTACATAAGAGTTTTCAGGTTTTAAAAACAGGAGCTAAAAACTTAAATTTAATTATAAAAATTAAATTGAATTAAAGTACCAAGCTCTGTTTCATGTTCAAGATAAATTTTTGGAATAACTAATCTTGAAATTTACGGAGCTATATAAGCATATTCATATATTGAAGATGAAACAGTGCTTGATACTTTAATTCAATTTAAGTTTATAACACCTGTTTTCGAAACATGAGAACTCTTATGTAGCGATGGAATCATATTTTTAAAAAGTAATTACAATATATATATATATATATATATATATATATATATATATATATATATATATATATATATATATATATATATATATATATATATATATTTATATAAAAGTTGAATAAACATGGGCAGGTGTTTCTCTGACATTCAGATGTTAAGTAATATGTATGTTTAAATAGCTAAAACTATATTTTTTTCGTTTTGCCTCCTCTTCGTTTTTCTCTACTTTCTTTGTTCTTCTCTATTTGCCAGAAATAAAGAGAGAGTTATATTCAATGTTTACTTCACCAAGCAAGGAATGTAAATATTAAATGCTATCATTTTGCTCTCACTCCAGGCATATCTCTCGACAATTCTCCATCGGTTATTTTATAGATTCTACCATCATTTAGCTATGAGTTCATTGTCTTCTCCTATGTTTGTATATATAGGGAAATACTTGTTGACAACACCAATATACTCTACGACGAAAATAATAAGCAGAAACTTCAAAATTTCGAGGCTGTCTATAAGAAAAGCAACCAACCCACACTCAACAAAATTGATTACGAGTGTAGCAACAACATGTTGGAGTGCATTTAATAAGCATTTAATGCTATTTTCTATTTTTTCCAATTTCCGATTAGCTGCCACATACTTGGACGCTTTGACTTTTTGCCCCAAATTACATAGCTACTACGTATAAATTTAAAATTTTAAAGTAATTACAACAGAGCGTGTTCTCATGTGTTTTGAAAAATGTCTATCACAATGATAACAATTACAATAAGTTTATCTTTAATTGACCCCTGAGGATAATCTCGGAGGAGATCAAAAGTACTTGGGTAGGAAAAAACTACGGCGCCTTCCTTGATGAATTTCATCTTAATGTCAAGAAACTAATTAGAGAACTAGAATGGATTATTATAAAAATAGACACAATATATCTACATTATTCTTTGAAATATACTTGAATGAAGATATGCCTACACACACACATATATATATATTTATATATTTTTTTCCAAGCGTAGCTTAGATGTGGCACCAGGCCGAAAGTATGGGGCACCCAGTGAGGACTGAACTCACTACTCAGTTGTAACTGTTCTAGCAAGATAAGCTTACTAACCATTACACCACCTCGAGGTGTCCAAATATTGATTTTCCTGAGCGTAACATAGATGTGGCACAAGGCCGAATGTATGGGGCACCCAGTGAGGACTGAACTCACTACTCAGTTGTAACTGTTCTAGCAAGATAAGCTTACTAACCATTACACCACCTCGAGGTGTCCAAATATTGATTTTCCTGAGCGTAACATAGATGTGGCACAAGGCCGAATGTATGGGGCACCCAATAAGGATCGAACTCACTACTCAGTCGTAATTGTTCTAGCAAGACAAGCTTGCCACGCCACGCTGTGATTACCGCGGTGATTTTGCAAGCATAGCTTAGATATGGTGCAAGAACGAAAGTAGGGGGCACCCAGTGAGGCTCGAACTCATTACTCAATCGTACAGTTCTAGCGAGGCAAGCTTGCTAACCATTACATTATATATATCTGGGTAACCTACACGAAATTCTGAACTGATCCCTTTATTTAATCTACGGACATAGACTGTTCTCCTTCCATTGCATATGTCTAGAGATATCGTCTAGTTCTTCCGTTTCCAGTTCAGAATTCCCTGTAGGTTACCCCGATCGATTTACACCTGAAGAAGTACGGAGGGAACAACGACAGAAACGTTGTGATAACAACTGCAAAGATGAGGACAGTAGTCGGAATATAAATATATAAATATATATATATAAGTCTACTAGAATATACGAGAAGGAATCAAAATGTCGGTAGCTTAATTTTGATCTGAAATTTTTATTTCATAATACGCATTTTATTCGATTCGTATTTAGGACAGTATTAATAGCAATCTTAAGAAAGGACGATTGATTGGCTGTTTTCTACGGATTATCAACCCTTTCAATCTAGAAAAAATTGTTGTAAGAATTGTTTTGTTTTTTTTAGATAATAATGATTTTTATTGATACAAGTCTGAGAGAAGGTGTGGATTCCTACTTTTCCCAAAACTATTTGAGCTTAAGTGAATATAACGAACCCAACTGGCATTCGAACTCGGCTCACCATTTCAAATTTCGAGCCATTATCCAATACACCACTCGCATACCTACGCAAACAGTATTCCCAAGCGGTCACTCATCTAGGTAGTGACCAGTTTTCAAATGGAAGGGAATATATATATATATATATATATATATATATATATATATATATATATATATATATATATATATATATATATATATATATATATATATATATATATTACTTTTTAAAATTTACGGTTGTTAACGGCACTGGAAAGATTCATAATTGACAACCGTAAATTTTAAAAAGTAAGTTACTCCAAAATTCGCTTGATGAGGAAATGGAACTAATGTCTTTGGTTTAATAACAAAATTAAATTCAGGGGCTTTAGCTTCCATTTCTGAAACATGGTTATCACTGTGTAGCGGTAAAACCATATTTTAAATCTATTAATTTATAATATATATATATATATATATATATATATATATATATATATAAAATGCAGAAGAAAACTCAAGCAAAGATTTCGGCGTAAACGTCCATAATTCATCTCACCTACGCAATTTTTTCATTAATATTTCTATTATTCCTCATAAACATTTTAATAATCTATCCAAAGGGATGATTATATTTGTAATGACTGTTTACAACTTACCGGCAGCTCTTCAATTTGTTTTGAGTAAAATTCTGTTGGTTTTTTTATATGAAACTTTCCAACGAGTTCTTTAAACTGTTTTTTATTTGAAAGCCTGTTTCTACCATCAGACGAAATAATAATCGATTGGCGAAAGGTCAGGTGAATATGGTTGGAGTCGAACAGATCATCCAAATTGAGAATCTTCTTTCCTGTATTATTCTTACGTTGTAATGCAGACGACAAAAATGTTTTCCTATTGACGAGTACAGCTGCTCGACGTGTGAATGTGCATTTAGTGCTTCACAGCATTTTAAGAACTCTACATGGATTATACCCGACAATCCCAGCACACGCAATTTATCGTTTTCTTTCCTGTTGTGGAGATTAATCAGCATGAATTTATTAGCCTTTTGCGTTGAACTATATTGTATGTAACTCATTTCTCCTTCACGTTATAACGTATTAAATGAATGGATTATTTTCTCTGTTATGAGTGAGACTTATCGGTATGGATAAACGTTAGCTAAGAGTATGTGGAACTCAAAAACGGAGCTTGCTGCTTGTTCTTTTTTTTTTTTTAAGTGTCGGCATATGATAGATTCTCTTGCGTTTAACATCTTTGATAATTCTTGAGGATCTGTGTCGTTAATTGCACCCGTACATGCTGGTTATTTATAAAAATCTTTACCAGAAAAGTGATATATATATATTGTTTCTTGATGTCGCTATAACGTTATTCCCTTGCGTGAACTGCCAGAACATTACGTGACGTAAATACGCTTTCCATCTCTCCATTAGAGCGTTTAATTTTCTACATACAACGTCACCCGCCTCTCAGGGGAGGTAACACAGTTTCGGTTGCTAAGGTGGTACTACCACCCCTGGCGCCACCAGCAGATTCTGCCACCGAACAGGATATATATTGTTTTTTGTGTAGACGTTTCAATCTCTTACAATTTTTCTTACAACTCCAAGTCAGATTTTCAACGTTGCGTTAAAAGCGTTTGTTTTTTATCGTTAGCCAATACACAACGTGCTCGTAGCAACCGTTATCAATGACATAAAATGGAAGGCAAATAGATGTGTTTCACGTCGGAAGTAGCATTGTGTTGCGAGCATGGTTTTAATTAGCTTTGCTTATTTGGGATCTTGACCAGATACAACTCGATGCCTGTTGAGCTGTGGTCTGGAGACGATGTGAACCACGCATAAGGCTCCGGCCAGTGATGCCCACCTTCAAAAGGAAGGAAACGATTGACCGTCTAAGGAATCAAGTGCAGCTGACCTCAGTACGTAGCACATGACTTGTGCACACCTTTTCCACGCAGTCGGATCGCAACGATTCGTAGCGGTTTTCTTTCACTCGTGCGCCTCTTCCCTGTTTTCTTCCCATGGAACCGTTAATTCTACTAATAGGTCACACTTCTTTGAATCAGACCACACTACAACGTCAGGCCGTGTGTCTGTCTGAATGATGTGTCCCGGAAATTGAAGAGGTGTTCTACGACCAACTAACACCTTCCCATCACGGGCTCTACTGAGTAGCGTCATGTTGTGAGTTGTTTGGCTCTTTCGCACAGGACGTTCGCCTTCATTGAGAAAACGGATCTTAGGTTTTTTGGCCGTTACAGGCATTTTCATGCTGCTTCACACTGCGTACTGTGTCCATGACCACTTCCAGCACTTTGTTATGATGCCACGTGTATACCTGCAGTGATTGTGGGCATGCAAAGAGTATGTGATGTAAAGAGCCTCGATCATTTTGACATAATGCGCAGATATCAGTGCCAGTGTACCCCCACAACTAGATGTTGGTCTCATATGGTAGGAGATCATAGGTAGATCGCAGGAGGAATCATATTGCCAATGGATTCATTATTTGAAATTGGCATCATTAAATATTTCCTAAGTGACGAAATGAGTCACACAAAAACTTTCAAACTTTCTCATATATATATATATATATATATATATATATATATATATATATATATATGTATATGATGTTTGGTCATTGACTATGTATTTCTTTGAGAAGGAGGTTGGGCTAAAATCTTCTCAGCACTGTATCACATACTGAAATTTATACATATATATATATATATATATATATATATATATATATATATATATATATATATATATATATATATATGTATATATATTTCGGGTGTAACAGCAAAATTATCCAACTGTTAGATTAAGCTTTGAACTGTAGTATCTTAGAAATGATTTAGGATATCGTACTGGAATACACCGAGGTTTTTACAACACTATTGGACTTTAATTTGACCAAAAAGAATCTATAATTACTCTGCAAGATTAACAGAAGAATGTTCATTTTTTAATTAATTATAGCTAAGGAGAGGGGAGAGGAATCTTATAAAGGATTCAAATATATATATATATATATATATATATATATATATATATATATATATATATATACAGAGGTTGGACAAAATAATTGGAACAGGTGCAAATTCCACTCCTATATTTCAAAGACCTATTATATTAAGAACTTTAACTAAAACTTCGTAATTGCAGGTTATATCTATTGTAAATACGTTTATTTATCAAATTTACTGTCTTTGGCTTATTTATTTTTAGAATTTAGTTAAATTTAAGCTAGATGCGTGACCTCTCTGAGTTCGAAAATATGAAAATTATTGGAGCTTGATCACTAAGGTTACTAAACTATTTTGTTTTCCAGGAGCTACCATATCAAGAACTATGACGCAATTCAAGAAACAGGGTAAAACCTCTAGCAAGCATAGCAATTCGGGCTGGACTTGCAAACTTACTGACAGGAACCGACGTGCATTGAAACGCATTGTGTAGAAAAATCATCGGACTACTGGGGCCAAAGTGACTGCTGAGTAGAATAATCACCTGAATAGTCCAGTTTCTACTAAAACTGTTCGTCGTGAGCTCCATAAGGCTGGATATCATGGAAGAGCCGCCGTAAGGAAACCTCTTCTCTCCATTCGCAATATTCAGAAGTGGTTGAAGTGGTGCAGAGATCACAATGCCTGACCAATGGAAGCAAGTCATATTCTCAGACGAGTCCGGGTTTTCTCTTTTCCCAACTTCAGGACAAGTTTATGTGTGGAGGCAGACCAAAGAAGCTTACAACCCTGACTGCCTTCTTCTAACGGTGAAGCATGGTGGTGGATCAGTGATAGTTTGGGCCGCTATATGATGGAAATGTCTCGGTCCAATAATTGCACTGCGTGGTAGAATCAACAGCAAAGATTACCTGAACATTTTGGGTGATCACTCTCATCCAGTGGCCCAGACTTTATCCCCTGATGGTGAATGCATCTTCCAAGACGATAATGCCCCAATACATTCCGCTTGAGTGGTTAAGAATTGATTAAGAATATGAAGAGCATGAAAGTGAGCTAGAACACATGGAGTGGCCTCCCCAATCTCCAGATATCATTTGTGGTTCATTTTGTAGCTACAAGTTAGGAGCCGCTATCCTCCACCGTCGTATCTTAAAGAGCTAGAGCAGGTGTTAATGGATGAAAATTCCTCTGGATGAAGCCAGGAAGCTGTATGATTCCATTCCTAGACGTATTAAAGCTGTATGTGAGTCTAAAGGAGGACCAACTCCATATTAAATAATTTTTTTTAAATTTAACAAGTTTTTCAATTATTTTGTCTAACCCTGTATATATATATATATATATATATATATATATATATATATGTATGTATGTATATCATAATTAAGTAATTCGTCGTGTCATATACACACACACACAAACACACACACACACACACATATATATATATATATATATATATATATATATATATATATATATATATATATATATATATATATGTATTATTCTTATATGTTCTTTGCCCTATAACCTTCTAACCCTCTGGTCTGGAGGAACAAGATGCCGCAGAGTTTTCGCGTGCGATTTCATTTCCAATTCTTTTTTCATTGTTCTTTAGACTGTCATAGCTGAAACTCCTCACTTACGTGCCAAACGTCTAATGGATTGATTTGGATATTTTCTAATTGATCTCTTTAGCTCTAAGTTAAAATGATTATCCCTCTTGCTGTTGTGATCTGAACCAGTCTTGGTCTCTACTGTTTCCTCTTTTTAAAAAATATTCACCGCTCTGTTGATGGTTCTTGAATGGACTTTGAAGATAGAAACCAGAGTATGAAAGTTGAAAACCATTACTGAAGGTCTGCATGATCATTTACCTCTTACCATTGCTCATTTGGGAAGACAGTGGGGCTAACACAAAACAATTTTGACCTGTTCTCTTTCAAGCTGAATAACTCAGAGGTTTTTTTCGGTGATTCTTAATAGAAAATATTGTCAAGATGGCTAAACGTCTTATCTGAAAACCTCAATTAGTTCAGTAGATATTGAATATTTTGTGGGATGGCCAATTATACTGTTATACCCGGCACAATTATATATATATATATATATATATATATATATATATATATATACAGAGAAAGAGGGAGAAAGGGAGAGAAAGAGGGGGAGAGAGAGGCGTGTATTGTATTATATGGGACTGAGACGTATCTTTCATATATTTTGAAATCATTTAATTCACAACCGTTTTCGCTATATTATTTGCACTCGGATGCACATTCCACCCTGGTATTCATATCTGCACACATATCGCCTTGTTGGCCACAAGTACATGTACACTCACGAACAGAAACGGTGCACACGAATACAAATACTTACATGTTTTTTGTTTTGTTTTTTTATCAAGTAGGCTCTTCCTTAAAAAAAAATGATTTCCGCTTTTAATCACTTTACAAAGTTGTCAGGGAAGAAAAGTCACAAAGTCCATTCCACTCGCATTTCAGATTAAAAAAGAAATTATGATAGAGATATACAGAGGTTATAAAATGTGGTGGTAAACGTGAGAAAATGGAAGCCGGGAGGGTGAGACGAAATAAAGAGAGAAAGCGCGTGAATGAGGACGTGTCACGTGGGGTATTGTCTCATTTCTCGTAAAAGCTCATTTATTTATGTTTTTAAAACTTTCGCGAATTTTCGTCACAGAAAAAAGCCACTGAATGTCTGTTAATTTACAAGGAAAGATTCACCGTTATACTTGTTTTCTGCAAAGTAAAGGCGTCTAAAGAAAAAAAAAACATTCCTGTTAAGGTAGATATTTTTCCTTTTATCTTCCTCTGTCTCTCTTTCATTTAATATACATAATATATATATATATATATATATATATATATATATATATATATATATATATATATATATATATATATATATATGTATATATATATATATATCTGTATGTATATATATGTATGTATATATATATATGTATATATATATATATATATATATATATGTAGTGTATGTATATATATATATATGTATATATATATATATGTAGTGTATGTATATATATATGTATATATATATATATATGTAGTGTGTGTATATATATATATATATGTATATATATATATGTAGTTTATGTATATATATATATGTATATATATATATGTGTAGTGTATGTATATATATATGTATATATATATATGTAGTGTATGTATATATATATGTATATATATATATGTAGTGTATGTATATATATATATATATATATATGTATATATATATGTATGTATATATATATATATGTAGTGTATGTATATATATATACATTGTGTAGTGTATGTATATATATATATATATGTATATATATGTATATATATATATATATATATATATATATATATATATATATATATATATATATATAATGCATGCTTGTAAAATCTTTTCTGTTTAAGCATATATAGTTTAAGACACTGACTTCTTTATATCTTCATGCTCTTCTCTTGCAATTTCCTGATGTGACCATTGATGTTTTTGATCTAAAACTTAATTTGGCACAATGAGACAATAATCAACGTTTAGAAATTCCAATCCCACCGCCATTTCAATTTTTCAAATTATCAAGAACGCATTAATAAATCTGTAAAAGTAAACAATTAATAAGAAACATAAAAAGATATCTCCTTTTCGGCAAGGTAATTTTTATTTGATATATATATATATATATATATATATACTTTTATATATGTATATATATATATATATATATATATATATATATATATATATATATATATACATATATATTATATATATATATATATATTATATGTATATATATAATATATATATATATATATTATATATATATAATATATGTATATGTATATGTATATATATATATATATATATATATATATATATATATATATATATATATATATATATATATATATATATATATATATATATATATGCATATTATTATTATTATTATTGTTATTATTACTTTTCTCGTTTATGGTAAATGTTATCGGAGAGCCGAGTTCGAATTCCAGTCGAATCCATTACATTCACTTACGTGCTAATACCCTTGGGAAATATATGAATCCTCTTCTTCTCTCCGTCCCCACCCCCCCCGCCAGCTATGGATAAATAGCTTGACAGACCGGGTTCTATAGACTTGGATGGCAATTGCTCTACCGCAGAAAGAAATGACAACCTACTTCTTACATAAATCTGCCTCGTCAGTCATGTATTGAAAGATACATGATCGACTAAGCGTGTATCACGCATTGTGCATAAATGAGTGATACCTGTTTCTCGAAAATGACGAGCCGACTTAGAAAATTACTTTCTGTTGGCATTTATTATTATCATCATTTTCTTTTACAATAATGTCAATCCTCAACTATGAGTGGCTCTTTAGCCATGTAAAAGACGATATTTATTATTATACAAAAAAAGTTCTTGAGTCATCTCACATTTATTTTTTAATCCTTTCTTTGTACACATTCTTATTGTCACAATCCTAAAAAAAGTGCCTGGTTCGTTTTATTTTAATTGCATTAACTGCTATAAAATAGCGGTTATCTCTTTCTTCTTATTTATGAAGTGGTCAAAATTAATACGAAATACTGATCTGTAGAAGTGGAATGCCCAGAATAAGAGCTTGATTTAACTGCAAAAGTACTAAACTGTCAGCTCTGACGGATATACAATCATTTCTTCCATCTTACGGAGCTTGTCAAAAATATAAAGATAGCTATTATAGGTGAATTTCGCTTAGCCCTTTGTCGGTAAAATGTTCATCATTTAGGGACAAAGGACTCGCTATTTCCTGAAAAACCGCTTTGTGCTGTTACTTCAAGAATATTAATG
>OZ038484.1:101099452-101111952 GCA_964036315.1 Acanthosepion esculentum
TATTGTTGTTATATCGACTACGACATATATATCGTTGGTAATTTTTTATATGAAAATATATCGCTAGTATTTTTACTATAAAAATGTATTTTTATATTTTCGCAGTGTTTGGGGTTCACTATTTGCTCATATCTGGGAACCTAACAGGTTCAGAATGAACCTGGGAGCAACAGCAATTAAGTGGTAGTTACACGTTCCTCAAAACCCCTAATCTCACGATCAGAGGTCTTGCTGCCAGATGTAGCTTATCGTCACACCCACGACAAGTTATAAATTGCAATCCACCCAGTAACTCACAAATTCATTAACTATGGCCTGCTCGATAAACATTTATTTACATTGAAATTGTTCTTTCTTTTTTGGAATTAAATATCAACAAGAAAAGTTCTTATTCATTTTCATTTTCAATATAGAATTTTAAGGCATATTAATCAACAAACACGCAAGACTAATATATTTTGCCGCCATTGTTTTAAATCAAATGATTTCAACAGTTTCCTTATTCTTCTATGTGTATTCTCCCTTCAGGAGGTTAGAGATCATGGCTCTCCTCAATTTAATGTCCTTTGAAGTTCTTAGACATTAGGTTTATAATACCCAGAAATTCATACACAGATGTCCTCAAGGACACATGGCACAGTGTATAAAGGCGTTAGTTAGATCCAGTGACAGGACGCAAAGTGTGTGAGTTCAATACCCGGTTAAGGCAGTGGAGAACTTTCAGAGGGGAATTAACAGGAGATAGCTGATAACTGACATCCATTAAACATGACACGTGAAACTAGAACAGTCTACCCCAGTGAGCGGAATAAACGTTTCAGTTCGACTTTCCAACCACCTGAAGAAGGCCGGAGCGTACAACGGCCGAAACGTTGTAATAAATATGGCGACAAAGATATAGTCTGAATAATGAAAATAATGTCCATAATACCTCATCTCAGAAATATAGACAGATAATTTTTTGTCTTTTTGCTATCTCTCTTAAATCCTGTCTTTCTATCTATTTACACAAGCTCTTTAGGTAAGTTAGGTAGTGTTTGCATTCAATCTGTCAAGTGAGTGTCAAATATTCCAAGCCCTACTTCTTTATTATGTGCCCTAGAAATTTCACCCTTCTTTTCATGTTAGACAGAACTAGTATTTGTTTGCATTTCAGACCATGTTATTATCAACATCTTTCTGCAGAACCGCATTTCTGTTGCTTTTCTACATCTGTGACTGACCAACATTCAACCTCAACAGTAAGTTTTTTTTTAAATAGTAAATGTTATGGGTCCTTACCTATAACTACAGAATGAACTCTTCCTAACACTATGTATTACTACGCCTCTCAAGAGAGAGAGAGACGAATCGAGTCGAGCCGATAGTAGTTCACTCCAAACCAGACTGACAGTGATACTAACAACTTCCACATCTTGTATTATTATTATTCCGTGTAATATATCTTCGTTATTTCTACTCTTGTGTTCGTGTTGTTCTTCATTGGTCATAATCTGGACCATAACAGTAAAACAAATATATTTATATATATAGAAAACACTTTATCAAATATAGCTATATATATAGAAAACACTTTATGAAATTGTTTCATTCAATCATTTGTTTCTTTTAAATATTAGTAGCCATTTGAACAAATAGAAGCAAGCATGTTTTTAACATCTTTCTCATTATGCTTCTATTTGGTAAAAAGAATTATTAATATACAATAAATATTACTAAGCTTATTATTAATATTATAATTTTTGCTCATTTTTTTTATATCTCGATTTTTCCATATCTACATATTATAAAAATCATAAGTGGATAATCTTTCTTTAATATCATATATATATATATATATATATATATATATATATATATATATATATATATATATATATATATATATATATATAAGCATTTAAAACAACATGCCTGGCCGCGTACACAATACCGGAAAATCCTTGTTGAAAACACAACTATACTTAAACATGAAAACAATAAACAAAATTAAAAATTCTTCAAGCTATATACATAAAACAGGTGAAACCTAACCAAAACAAAATAAACTATGAAATCTCCACAAATATTCTTAAATGTCTATAATTGGTAACAGAAGCCATTGGTTTATACGAACGGCTTCGCATCCTTAATACTTCTCGTTTTCACTCTCGCGTGGTCATGTGTAACGTCACGAGCTGAAATTCGATTTTCGCTTCCGCGTCTCGTATACACGAGTTTGTCGTTGCTTTGAAATTTTTCATGCAACAAAATCAGACTATCATTATTGTTTTGTTCGTGTATTGTTTTATATGTAATTGTGATCTTTGATAATGGCTTATGTAAGCCGAAAGCTTAGATAGGATTAAAACAGGTATCAATATAGTCATTTCCTTTCCTCTTTCAACGATAATGTGATTAAGCTTATCAGACAATATGAAAGGAACTTACTTATAAATAGACAAAACTTGTCTATATTATTTAATGAAACATGCATCAATGAAAAGTTGCTGCCTAAATACACACAATATATATATATATATATATATATATATATATATATATATATATATATATATATAAATTGTTAGGAGGATTTGACAATTATAATTAAGTAATTCACTGAGTCTGAAAGAAACCTCAACAGAATGCAGAATGCACTGGACGGCCGTTTCTTCCTATATTTGGGACTCATCAGCAGTGCGCATCCACTACCGAGAATTGAAACCCTAACAGTTGAGTTATCAAGCAAACGTCATACCAACTATTCCAACGAAGTGATGAAGAGATAGCACATCAGACTCAATATAGCGCCGCTCGCTCACATATTCCGTGGTGGAACTCAACTGAAATTCTCTGTAACCATAGGGCAGTGCCCCCCCCCCCCCCGGAGCCACGACTACAATCACCAAGCCGCTCAAACTGAAGCATGAGAAATCGGATCAAGCAATTATATACACATGATAGAAATTGTTAGGAGGATTTGATAATTATAATTAAGTAATTCATTGAGTCTGAAAGAAACCTCAACAGAATGCAGAAAGCCCTGGACGGCCGTTTCGTCCTATATTTGGGACTCATTAGCAGTGCGCATCCACTATGGTTACAGAGAATTTCAGTTGTTCCACCACGGAATATGTGAGCGAGCGGCGCTATATTGAGTCTGATGTGCTATCTCTTCGTCACCGATGCCCGTTGCAACAGTTGGTATGACGTTTGCTTGATAACTCAACTTCTCAGGGTTTCAATTCTCGGTAGTGGATGCGCACTGCTGATGAGTCCCAAATATAGGACGAAACGGCCGTCCAGTGCTTTCTGCATTCTGTCGAGGTTCCTTTCAGACTCAATGAATTACTACATTATATACAGATATATATATATATAAAAGGCTCGTACACTAATATTTCATGGAGGAGTGTGAACCAGACGATAGACGAACTTATCTAGAGATAAGTTCGTCTATCATGCGGTTCGCGCTCCTCTTCGATTTTGGGAACAGGAGTAATGGTTTATTCCTTGTTTCCTGCTAAGGATTGCTTTTCGTTTCATTCCAAAGTCTAGTTCAAATCTATACTAGTGACGTCTCCGCCTAGATTCTTGAATTTTATTTACTATTTTTATATTTACTTTTTCCTTCAATAGGAGTAGATAGATTCGCCTAACGTTCGGTTCACACTCCTCGCCGCTCTGTTGAATAGGAGTAGTGGCTTATCCTTTGTTTCCCGTGAGTTTCCGGTTCTTTCTGAAGTCTCTCTCACACACAGAAGCCATTGTGTCTGAGTGGCATTATTGCCTTTCCTGAGGTGAATTGATTAAAATAAATATCCCGGTGTTATCTTATTTTACAGATAGTAAACTGTCATGGTTTTGTATTAAACTAGGCATAATAAAAATGAATATTCAGTCGATTTTACAAATATCTTTGACAACAGTTCTTTTGAAATCTGATTTTAAAATTTGAGATTTCCATTTCCTCGATGCTTTTATAGAAAAGAATCCAATTGAGAATGATTCATTTCTTTCTATAAATCTGTTTTTCACTTTTAATTTGAATCTCAACAAATCAAATATAATCGTATGATTATAATGTTTTAGTCTTTCTCTCTCAAATTTGTTTTGTTTTTGCTTTTTGCAATCAGAATTGCAACAGAGATGAATGCCTTTGTCTGACACGAAAAACGATTCTAAAGATCCAATGTTCGTATTGATTTATGAATTTCATGACGTTTCCAAAGAGATAATTGTCTGAACCAGATTGATGGGACGATTTCGTGCGCAAGAGTGTCTTTTACTAACTGTTTTCTCTTTGGCATAAGGAATGGTGGAGAGGTTGCCACCATGGAATCACCGAACTGAGTACGAGTTTTGGTAGAGGCTGCACCAATCTATGGTATCATGGCAGTTTTGCCTGGCTATGCTGGCCTCTTTTGGGTGAAAATATCCCGCCATTTTGATTTTGAACATATGCTCTTCAGTACAGCCTAAGTTTAACGACACCCCCCCAACACACAATATAATAAAAGTATACAAATAAAGGTTATATTATACGTTACTATATTTCTACGCCTGTTTGGAAACAACACAAACACTAATTAATTCGTATGATAGTCTGATGTTCGTTTAAAATGTGAAGCTGTCAGTCGCCATGCATTGTTGAGTGATATGTCCACACTCTTTGCATCAACATACGCTCTGTATATAATATTAAGCGTCGTCCCTAATAAATATAGAAACTGCCGTTTTACATATACACGCAGTGAAACAACCCTTAGAAAATTAGAAGTCCTAACAGGATGCATTATTGACGGACACAACTTTAACTACATTAGATATGCAGATGACACAGACTCAAAAAGGAAACTACGGGAACTTCTACAGAATAAGGTAATGGAAAGTGGGAAGAAAAGACTAAAGATCAACTGTTTGGTTTTCTATAAAATCTATATTTGTCAGCAAAAGAAATAGACCAACATACGAATTACAAATTGGAGAAACCAAAATAAACCAATTGCAAAAATTTTAATATCTGTGAAGTTTATTTTATTTTTTTTTTTTTAAACTGAAGGTGGAATATGCGACACCGAAATCCAAAGAGGGATTGAGATAGTGAAAAATGCCTTGTAAAAATTAAGCAAAGAAATATAATAATTTCATTGGAAACAAAGAAAAGAGTACTGCACTACTATGCAATATCGGTACATCTATATAGCAGTGAATGCTGGACCATTTCATCCGAGGTGGAATAAAGATGTTAGGCAACAGAAATATGATTATACCGAAGGATGATGAAAATACCATGGATTGAACACGTCAGCAACGACGATATTTAGAGAAAATGGAAACAAAAAGGCCACAAACGTGGCATAAGAAAGCGACTGTTGATTGGTTTACTTTAGTTTGGTTTGATTTACGGCATATCAACCACAATGGGTTATTTAATACCGACAACATTTTTATGACTGGTAATATCTTTTTTTAAATTTCTTGCTGGTAATTGTTTTTCAAAAATTTATTAGGAAAATATTTTTTATCTTTTAAAAATTTACTGCTGGTAATAATCTATGATTGGTAAGAAATTCTTCAAAAATGCATTGTTGGTAATTTTTTTTTTTAAATATATTACAAAAATATTTTTTCTTTTTCAAAAATGTACTGCTGGTAAAAATGCATTACTGGTATTAATTTTTTCTTCAAAAATGTATTCTTCGTATTTTTTTCCAAAATATATTCTTGGTATTTTTTTCCAAAATGTATTCCTGGTATTTTTTTTTTCAAAAATATATTCCTGATAATTTTTTTTCCAAAAATGTATTGCTGGTGTTAAAACATATTTTTACACTTTCATAGTGTTTTAACTCAAGTTTCTGGGTTAACTATTTGCCCATAGTTGGCCCCCTAACATGTACTAGCACCCCGGGTTAGGGTCGACCTGGGAACACCAACAATTAAGAGTTGGTTCCACGCTCCTCAAAACCTCCTGATCAGAGGCCTTGCTGTCGGATGTAGTTTACCGTCTTACCCAGGACTGGTGACTGTTGAAATTTCAAGCACACATAGTAAGGAAAGAGAATTTAGAAAATTTGATACTCACAGGACATATTGAAAGCAAATGGTATAAAGCATTATATAACCTACCTAATCAACATTTGTATATGGTTGGTAGTACAAGAATTAGGAAATATATTGAGATGATAACATTTAATATGAGCTATAAAGGAAGTTATGGAGAGTCATGATCGTCCACATACTGAAGAGACTCGACAAGAAGAAGAAGAAGAAGAAGAAGAAGAAGAAGAAGAAGAAGAAGAAGAAGAAGAAAATTCTGGTGGAGCTTAGCAGGCAGCCTTATGACTGAGATGGTTGCATATCTTCCAAAGGCCAGGGTTCTTGTTCAGGTGAAAAGATTCTGATAAATCTTCTCCCACTTGAAAGTTTGGCGCAACACAATCGATCTGTAAATATGAGAGCAACATTTGACTAATGCTTATATCAACTACTTCATCGTTTCGAAGAACATCAGTGGGATTTATTTTTATTTAGCCTTTAAATTCATTGTCGAATTCGATATAAAACTGTAAAAAATAAGAGTAGAAATATTGAGCTTTGCTGTAGCAACAATAAATGTCTTAATAAACGATATTTGAGATCTAAAACTGAAACCCAACAACTGATCGCGTGTCCTAACGATGAATGCTCAACCGTGGAAGACACAGGGTAAGACAATATAGATATTAGTCTTTCGAGAAATAATGATTATGTTTCGCACCAATCTTCAAATAAAATCCTGAATGCGTTCTATATGCTGTTCTTGTGCCGTGTCTCTTCAGAACGTTGGCGATCATGATTCTCCATAACTTTCTGTCCTTAATAAATTTTGTCTTCATGTTCTTGCCCTCTTTCCTCAATATTTACCATATAAATTTTATCTCTTTCTTTCTGATAATAAGTGTCCGTTTTGTTTACATTTTCTCTAAAACTTCGCGTTCGTTCTATGGTATTCTCATCATCCATCTGTAAAACCACATTCTTGTGGCTTCAAGTATTATCGTCTTCATCACTGAGGAGATTGTCCAGTATTCACTGCCATGTATAATGACTGATGTTATGTAACAGTTCAGTACTCTTTGTTTCTAGCGAAATATTCCTCAATTTTTTAATTAAATTTGGAAGGCCACTTTCTCTATCCCAATTCCCCCTTTGGGGATTTAAGTGACGCACTTTCCGTCCTCTGTTAAATCACTTCCCAGATATTTTACTGCTTCTTAATACTTTGCTTAGCTTTAGGAAGGCATCTTTCTCTATCCCAATTCCCCCTTTGGGGATTTAAGTGACGCCTTTTCCGTCCTCTGTTAAATCACTTCCCAGATATTTTACTGCTTCTTAATACTTTGCTTAGCTTTTGGAAGGCCACTTTCTCTATCCCAATTCCCCCTTTGGGGATTTAAGTGACGCATTTCCGACCTCTGTTAAATCACTTCCCAGATATTTTACTGCTTCTTAATACTTTGCTTAGCTTTAGGAAGGCATCTTTCTCTATCCCAATTCCCCCTTTGGGGATTTAAGTGACGCCTTTTCCGTCCTCTGTTAAATCACCTCCCAGATATTTTACTGCTTCTTAATACTTTGCTTAGCTTTAGGAAGGCATCTTTCTCTATCCCAATTCCCCCTTTGGGGATTTAAGTGACGCCTTTTCCGTCCTCTGTTAAATCACTTCCCAGATATTTTACTGCTTCTTAATACTTTGCTTAGCTTTTGGAAGGCCACTTCCTCTATCCCAATTCCCCCTTTGGGGATTTAAGTGACGCACTTTCCGACCTCTGTTAAATCACTTCCCAGATATTTTACTGCTTCTTAATACTTTGCTTAGCTTTAGGAAGGCATCTTTCTCTATCCCAATTCCCCCTTTGGGGATTTAAGTGACGCCTTTTCCGTCCTCTGTTAAATCACCTCCCAGATATTTTACTGCTTCTTAATACTTTGCTTAGCTTTTGGAAGGCATCTTTCTCTATCCCAATGCCCCTTCGGATTTAAGTGACGCCTTTTCCGTCCTCTGTTAAATCACTTCCCAGATATTTTACTGCTTCTTAATACTTTGGTTAGCTTTAGGAAGGCATCTTTCTCTATCCCAATGCCCACTTCGGATTTAAGTGACGCACATTCCGTCCTCTGTTAAATCACTTCACAGATATTTACATTTTTTATTTGTTTGATTTTGATATCCGCAATTTGCAATTGCATTTTCAGCGTTTTTTTTTTTTGTTCTATTTACTTATTTATTTTGCTAACAACCATAAAGTGTCTTTTACAATTGGTGTGTAATCCTTTCTTCTCTATCTCTTTCACTAACTTCTGTGGGAGGGGTTCTTGTAGTTTCCTTTCTGTGTCTGCAATCAACACTGTGTCATCTGCATATCTCATGTTGTTAAGATTGTGATAGCTAATAATGAATCATGCTAGGACTTCTAATTATCTCAGAATATTCGAAATCCCAGTTTCCGCTCTCGACCTGTATACGGAACACTGGTTGTATGTAATACGATGCTACCCACCACCCAAATGTACCGAAACTATCTTTCTAAACAATATTTCTCGATGAGGCTCATATAAGTCTTAGTCGGCGGCAGAGCTCTTGTTTCGCAGCTGAATGTGTCGGAAATTACATCTATCATAGATTTCCGAGAAAGTTCTCAGTAGGAATAATTAGTTGCAGATAGGAAACTCCTCAACGTAGAGTGTTAACCGTTGGAAGTTTAAATTCATAGTGTACATTCTGCAGGACGTGTGATATGATACAATGTGTATCACATCACGAACAAATGGTTTGGTTCGTTTTGTTTAACGACATATCAACTCCTTATGGACAATTTAATGCCGAAATTTAATTTCCTTGGGAGCTTTGATAATTTTGTTCTTTACTATTAAAATCTACTGCGGAAAATATTTTCTATTACTAAATACATTTTCTACTTTCATAGTCTTGAAAGTGTTGCTTGGAACATCACTATACTAAACATAAACCACAAAACGGTTGCATTGCACGCTGCTGTAAATATATATATATATACATATATATATATATATATATATATATATATATATATATATATATATATATATATATATATATATATGTGTGTGTGTGTGTGTGTGTGTGTGTATTACGCGAATCATTCATACGAAAAGCAGATAATGAAGTTAATGATACGGCAAGAATTACTCTCGCAAACAATTTTTAATAATATAATACATTAACCTCGAATCCGTTAATGAATGGTATGATCCTTGTTTATAAATTCCGGTTTTATAAGTTTTTTTTTAAGTACACACATACACATACTGCACCACATAATATATATATATATATATATATATATATATATATATATATATATATATATATATATATATATATATATATATATATATATATATATATATAGTTGGGCACCTTGAGTGGTGTAATGGTTAGCAATATTGTATATACTCATAAGTGGATCTTTTTAATTTGTTGTTTTATTCCCCACCCCTCACATACGATGATATGTACATATGGGGACTATTTAGGGTTTTTATTGAGACAATGAATTGTTATGGTGGATGTAGTAAGAAAGGTTAGTAAGAATGTGGTGTTTTGGTGTTAGGAATATTGTTCGTATGCTTGGGTCAGTACTTGTGGCTAGGTAAGTTTATAATTAAGACAGATGAAGACCGTTCTTTTTCCCATCCCCTCTTTTTAGGCCTTGTGCCACATTTTCTGTATATTTCATAGAAATAAATATTGCAATGGTTAGCAATCCTGTCACATTAAGAACATTTACGTCTAAGTAGCGAGTTCGATCCTCACTGGGTGCCCCTTTCTTTTGACGTTGTGCCACAGCTACTGTTGGAAAATCACTATATATATATATATATATATATATATATATATATATATATATATATATATATATATATATATATATATATATATATATATATAGTTGACAATACTTTATTTAACCAGTTTCTTTCGCGAAACGGGCAATGCAATATTTGGAGAGTTCTCGCCAATTCAAATGTTTTTTTGCTGATAGATTTTTTCTTCTCTGAAAGGAAAAAGGGATTTCAATTCCATTAGCTACATCAGTGTCATTTTGAATAAAATAACTTACCTTGTTTAACCCCTTGACGGTTTCTCACTTAATTACAGTTAACCAGTAATTCTAAAATGTCTTTTTTGGAGGCTGCGTCTTATTAATTACCTTAGAATAGGCCTCGGGTAATTGGCGTAGAGCTGTTGTCTTTCAGCCGAGTACGACGGCAGTTAGATTTATCGTACCTGAATGAGTAATATCTATAGTTAAACAAATGCCTTATTTTTTTTACAGTAAGGCTATACAAGGCGCGGAAATCACCCATGATAGATAGCCACGTTAAGATGCGGTTTATACGGATAGGATGGGTAGATAACGGTTAACCGTAGACTTGGACATTTTAAGATTGTAATGATCAGCGAAATATCCTCTCGGGACTCGGTTCCACAGAGAATTGGTTCGCGGGAATAAACCGTTCGACTGAAAAGGTCTACTCACCGATGGAATACGGAGGGAATGCGGGTGGTTGGCTACAAATTAAGACTTGCAATGTAATACGACCGATGACTTTTCATACTAGTAACGATAGAGCAGAGAGGGGCTCGACACATCCCGCATGTGAAAGAGTAGATGGAATATAATTCGTCACCCAAAAGGACTCGGAGAGGCTTTTGAATTCTATCAGGCCTGGAAAGTGAGGTCTGGTCAGCTCCCGCCCAAATATGACAAGAATACTGAATTTTCGGCCTAATCTGGCTCTTGTATAATAACGTTGAATAAAAAGGTTTCTCGTCAGCTTACTGCAATTAACAGGCGTCGAGACTAGTTAATTCTAGCTAATACTAGTTAATACTGAGACTGCTTGGGAATACAATCTGCCGGAAACTTATAATTTGATAGATAAAACTCGTTAAACTGGGAAGGCATAACTTAACAAATCCGAAATCGGAGCCCCTAAGGCAACTTTTGGTTGCATTGAGCAATTTCCTCTCAATTCTTGCACTTGTCTTGGTCTAATTCAACTACGTGAAAAGTGGGAATTTATAGCATGAGTGACACTGTCTCCCTTATCTAACCAATATCATACAAATATACTTAGAAAGGGCATGGATCTTCTATCTAAGACTCCCTAACTATGGTTTAAATAAAAAAACAACGGAGAATTCAGCAGGATTCACTGGATTTCCAAGAATTCATGTCAAATAAGGGGAGACGCTGTGGAGCTTCATAATTGTCTACATCCAATAAAAGACATGGAATTTAAAAAGAAAATAAGCTAACACAAGCAAACTTCCTCACCATTAAATTTTTCCTATTGGCCATTACTATATTGAATGATTGATCCTCTTTTACGGTTTACCAACCCTTTTCAGTTTATTTAAAGCCAGAAAATATGTTTAGATTGTAAGAATCGTTGGCGGGAGAGATTATAATGATTTAGTGATACAAGTCTTACTATTTAACCCGTAGATGGGAAGAGAATATGTGGATTCATACCTTTCCTACTGGTATTCGCGCGTAAGTGAATATAACGAACCCAACTTCAATTGAAACTCGATTCTCCAATTAACAATTCCGAGACATTATTTACTACACCCCCCACACTTTCACACTTACAGCACCTGGTATTCCTAAGTGGTCACCCATCTAGGTACTGACAAGTCTCCACGTTGTTTAACTTCGGTAATCGTACGCGAACTGGTGTTTCAAGGTGATATGACCGCAAGCCACCATTACTACAGTATATCTCAGCTTGTAATGGACGAGGTTCAATTTCTTCGCTGTGATATAATGATTAAGCGGAATTCCCTCCCAGGGTATGTTTACTGTTTGTATTTCAGTAATCACTGTTTCAAACATGTGGGTACCATCCTTGGAACGGTAAAATTAATGTTTCAGTAGGAAAATGTCTACCCACAGATTTTGCATTTTATACAACAACTTCCTTGGCGGTATGGCTGTCAGACATATTCCCTAATTGTGTCAAAAGGTGCGAGTGTTATGGGTAATTTATTCTAAAATTCCATTCGCCATCTGCACAATTACATACATGCGAGATTACAGGTTTGTGTTAACGAGTAAAGAGTACATAGAGTCCCCCAATATAGGGGTCTGAATACTTTGAAAACGTATTTGTACGTGTGGGTGTGCAGTGTGTGTATGTGTGCGCGCGTGTATTCTTTCAAACGTTATTATGGTGTACACTTCATATTTGAGACGGGCAGACATTTTTATTTATTAGGCCGATAAACGTAATACATTTTGTTTAGTGAATAAAATGATTTTTTTAAAGTAATTCACCCCAAGCAAGGCATGAGTGCTACAAGCACGCAAGGGGTTACAGAGGATGGAGAACAAGAATAAAGAGGCGTGTTTGAGCAAAGGATACAGAGAAGGACGGGGAACAAGATCAAGGTATCAGAAGATGTCGATTGACATTACACTTGA
>OZ038484.1:101114452-101119452 GCA_964036315.1 Acanthosepion esculentum
GTTTGTCATTCTTGCTAAGTAAGTCTAGATTTTTTGTAATTTCTGTAAATAGTTCTGGATTGTTCTTGTTGTATGTTGGAACATATGATAGAGTTTGTTCGACGTTACGTTTCTTTGGATTTCGTAGTTCGTCTAAAGGAATTTTTTTTTTACGAGTTCAAAACCATTGCTTATTAGTGTTGTGGGGTAGCCTCGTCTTTTTAGAGTTTTATGTAGTTCTTCTAGGAAGGTTTTTCGGAGGTGTTTGTCAGTCACTATAGTACAAACCCTACGTGCTAGAGAATAGGGGATTGATTTCAGGCAGCGTTTTGGGTGATGGGTCCTGAAATGAAGATATTGTTGGGTGTCTGTAAGTTTGTGGTAGATATCTTTGATTATAATTTTTTTATATTTAATGAGTATAATCTAAAAATGGTAATTTGTTGAAATTATATTCTTGGGTGAATTTGATTTTTGGGTGTATGTTTTGATGTAGAGTGTAGAATTTGTTAATATCACCCCATGAGGATTTCCAAAATATGAAGCAATCATCTAAGTATTGTTTTCAGGATTTAGTGAAGTAGGTTTTTATATTTTCTCCATATATTTGTTCTATGTTTTAATACAGGTTTTCCTCTATGTAAGCTAATGTTAGGGTGGCATATGTAGGTGCCATTTTTGTTCCCATTGCGGTACCTAGGGTTTGGATGTAGCTTTTGTTGTCAGATTCAAATGTGTTATTGTTTAGAATTAGGTCTATACTATCGGTAATGAATTCCTTAGTGAATCTGGGATGAAGTGTTTCTGGATGTTTTTCAATCCAGAATGAGATTGCCTGCTTACCTAGTTCATGGGATATGTTGCTATATAGGCTACACGTCAAAAGTGTTCCTGGATCTACTTTTTGTTTTTGTGGTATGGAATTATGTGTTTGTTTTGTGTGTACGCGCATGCGCGTGTGTGTGTTTAAAATATGCAGTCTTGGGAATGTAGTGTGTGTGACAGTGTATGCTGTTGTCGCGGGTAGGTTATGTAAAAGATTTGAAATGCCATCATAGTTATTTTCCAAGCGTAGCTTGGATATGGTACAAGGCCGAAAGTAGGGGGTATCCAGTGAGAATCGAACTCACTAATCAGTTGTAATCGTTTTAGTGAGACAAGCTTGCTAACCATTACACCATTTCGAGGTGCCCCATGGAATGCCATTATAACAAACAGAAGCAAGCCAGCTATGCCAACCTGCCTCATTGTCCTGTCGACATAATCTGTGTTGTTTAAAATAAATAAAATATTGTTCAGTATATTTTATGACTACCTCTAATTTATGTTTACATATAGTTAACATTAAATCTCCAGCGGTCTGGATGTAATTACCCATAAACACTCACAGTATAAAAACAATTTTAATGTAGTTAATTCATTATTATTTTTGAATCTCTAGATATCAAACACTATAACTACAAAGGCTACATAATCTTCCAGAAATACCCTGGCTTAGTTAAATATAATTCCTGTTATATATATATATATATATATATATATATATATATATATATATATATATATATATATATATATATGTGTGTGTGTGTGTGTGTGTGTGTGTGTGTGTGTGTGTGTGTGTGTGATAAAATTTAGCTTTATGATATGCTACATTTTTGTCAACAACGAGTGGCGACTCTGTTTTAAAGCAGTTTTCATGGCCTGAATATATATACACATGTGTGTGTGTGTGTGTGTGTGTGTGTGTGTGTGTGTTTCTTTAAAGACGACTGACAAGAATAGAATAAAACAATAGAATAGCCGAAAGCCCTCGGATATAACGAACATTTGAACAGATTTTACACACCTTATGACCAGAAAAGAAAACAGTTATTTTAACACAAAAAATAATGAAAACCTTAATCGCAATATCTAATCCGTTGTCTTTAAGGAAACTTGTATAAAAAGTGATTGCTGGCCAAATACACATTGTTATATATATATATATATATATATATATATATATATATATATATATATATATATGTGTGTGTGTGTGTGTCTCGCTCTCTCTATCTCCCTCTCTCCCTCTGCGGCAAGAATTGATTTAAACAAATTTTTAAAAAGAATATACTTGTAAAATATATTGTCTACGAAAATGGCAATAATTTGTTCTTGATAATGACTGAGACATTCGAAATTACTCGAACGAAACATAAAATTTGGAACTGAACTTCCGACAACCTACCTGTTTTTTTGTTGTTTTTTTTTACTTCAATCATTTCACCACCAGCAAGGCAATGAATCCACTAAGACGCACGGCGTTACTGATAGTGAAGGAATATAAGAAAAAGAAAAGTATTATTGAAGAGCGACAACAATAAAAGAAGAGGAAGCAAAAAGACAGAATATAACGATTTTCAGTGCATTTAAATTTTTGAAGATCAAAATCCTCTAGAAAGCAAAAGCCGGACGGTAGTTCCACAAGTGAGAAGTGCGATAGACGAAATTATTAGAATAGAACTGACGGTTACATGACAAATACATCCGGAGTAAGACAGTAGACTATATCCAATAGCAAAGCCTCTAAGCGGGAGGTTTTGAGGAGCGTGGAACCACCTCTTAATTATTGGTGTTCCCAGTTCAAACCTCACCCGGTTAAGGTCTCAGCTATAAGTAAATAGTTAACCCCAAAGTGGGGGCAAAGAACTATGAAAGTGTAAAAATAGGTTTTAATACAAGCAATACGTTTTTTGGAAATATATTACCAGCAATTAATTTTTGAAGAAAAAAAATTATTACCAGCGATGTATTTTTAAAGGAAAAGGTATTACCAGCAATACACTTTTGAAGAAAATATATTAACAGCAATACATTTTTGGAAAAAAGATATTCCTAGTAATACAAATATTGTCGGCATTAAATAACCCATTGATATTGATATGCCGTAAAACAAAACAAAAATAAACATGACAAATAACAATAAAATTAGAACAATTTAATAAAACTAAAATGTTAAATATATAAAAATAATGTACATACATATATGTATGCATATATATTTAAATTGAATGCGTATACGATATATATATATATATGTGTGTGTGTGTGTGTGTGTGTGAAATTTTATACAAATATAAGTAACTGAATACGTTTATTATATTAACACGTATTTTAATTATTTAATAAGTATAATACATACTAAGTGAAAGATAAAAGGACGCCGAGGAGGCAAAAAGCCCCCATCGCTTTATATCAGAGCAAATATTTGAAAAACAAACATGTCTCCTTCAAGTAGCTACAATTTAAATATTTGTGTGTGCATAAATACATAATCTTCAATCAGGCCGACATTGGATTCAAATACCCACCAGAGCGAACACAATAATTAAAATTCTGGTTAGTGGACAAATCTCTAAAACTCACTATCTTGGACATTTCATCACTGCTCGGCGGTCATCACAGGCCTAAATCTAAAAAATAAATAGATATATACGTCCGTGTGTGTCCATATTTTATGTGTATGCATGTGTGAGAGAGTGCGCGTGTGTGAGAGAGTGCGCGTGTGTGAGAGAGTGCGCGTGTGTGAGATAGTGCGCCTGTTATTTATGTACCACACAGTTGCCATGTCCTAAATCAATACAAAATATTTTAAATAACATATAAACTTGTCTGAACTTGATTCTGGTAATTTGAACTTGTTTAAACCCCAAGCTCTCTCATATTACGCCTGTCACACACGGTTTTTTTTTCTTTATTTTATCACAAACTGTATCAGAATATACCAATATTTTTCGAGCGATAATGACAGAATTATTCGCGGAATTTAAGTGATTTTACGTGCATAGTACTGTTTATTTCAAGAAAAGAACTTTATCCTGAGCGACAATAGAATTAAGAAAAATAGCTTCGAGATTAGCTTTAACCTGTCTGCTTACCATAATCTTTTCTTATCGCATGATCAATGATTTATGGTATATATATAAGTCTAATTGGAGAGTACTTTAACCCGAACTTCTAATCAGAAGTATACTTCACTCGGATAGAAGTCAAGTGTCGATAAATATCGCTAAATTGACAAATAAGTTCAAACCTTCCTTCTTTTATCCTAGTTATTGAAGTGCAAGTATTTATTCATTATTTCTTCTTGTTCTTGTTCTTGTTCTTGTTTATGTGCCGAGTTCTTTCAGGACGTAGGCTATGATGGTTCTCCACAATTTCCTCTCTTTCGTAGCTCTTAATAACTTTTTGTATTTTTGTTATTTCTCCTACACCTTGTTCCACCTTCCATTTACTCAAGCTCAGTGTTATGCGTCGTCTTGCTGTTCCTCTTGCCATCAATCTGCCCGGTGAGTATCACATTTTCCTATGACCCTTTCCTTATTATCTGCCCTAGAAATTTTAAATGACTCTTCCTGATGTTAAGTATGTTTCCTTTTTGTTCATATTTTCTCTAAAACTTTTGTCGTTGCTCACAGGTTCGGTCCGTATTCTCCCGTGTATCTTTCTGAAGAACTACATTTACGTTGCTTCAACTCTCTTAATCATCTTTGAGGATATTGTCCGGCATTCACTGCCATATAAGAGGACAGACTTAACGAAGTCGCCTCGTCGTATAATATAGACAAAGTAAAGGAGCTTCCTTAGTGTCATCTGCTCTGTCAATAAGTATCTTGATCTAAGGGTGTCTAGCACCACTAAATAATGGGTCTTGCTATACATAGCACTGTACGATATGGTATATGATAAAAGCATCAATCCGGTGTTGTTCCTTCTTGGTTAGTACCATCATTCGCATTTATAGCTGACGATGGCGAAAGAATTGGCTTGTAGTAATTTCAAATTTACCCTGATTCAGACTATTCCAGATGTTTCCCATTTTTGTCGTAGCACTTCTTGCTATAGCCATCCTTCTCTGGATCTCCTGCGTAAAGCTGCCCGAAGTGTTAAGTGTGGAGCCCAGGTTCTTCACCTCCTCTATCAACATCACAGCAGACCCCGCTTGGCATTGGAATCACTTACCTTCATCAGGTTATTTT
>OZ038484.1:101124452-101174452 GCA_964036315.1 Acanthosepion esculentum
CCTATCTGCTCTTCGTCCAAACCTTCTGTAACCCCTTGCGTGCTAGTGGCCTCCAGCCTTGCTTGGGGTGATAAGCTTAAATATATATATATATATATATATATATATATATATATATATATATATATATATATATATGGTGGACTCTTCCGTCGTATTCAACGTATGAGGGTCAAGCAGCTCAGTTCCTAGGAACCGGTAACCAGACACCAGCACATACGAATTGATTATAGTGGTGAACGCTTACTGCTAAAACAACCACACTTTTTGAATGACCCAATACAGAGACCTGGTGAGCTATGTTCCACAAGATCCCCAAACGACCCTCGGCATGTTTTGAATTCAGAGTTGTCATTGTCCTAGAGAATTTCACATCCACAGATATATATGTATATATACAATTCCTGTTTTAGTGGACTCAGCAGTTTTCAATATGTTTGTCTGAATCGTCTTCAAGAAGCGAGAGCAAGATCTAAATGGTCATCCAATATAAAAGTGATCTCATCCCACAATCATCACTCTTGCTCCATATGTGCCCTCATTTGTAAATCACTAGCGGGTCTTAAGTGCCACTTAAGATTATCGCACAAAATTTCATAACTGAAAAAAATTAAGCTGTCAGATTATTATTATTATTATTATTATATATATATATATATATATATATATATATATATATATATATGAAGAAATATAGTCTTAAGGTGTGCTATATTTATGGGATAAAGTGCTCAATATCAGAGATAGAGCGTGTGTAAATATAAAAGTGAACATTGAAGTCAACACTTAGAGGCGACTGTCTGTTTCATGCTAGACTGTCGCCTCTAAGTGTTGACTTCAATGTTCACTTTTATATATATATATATATATATATATATATATATATATATATATATATATATATATATATATATATAGTACAGGTAATAAGTCTTTATTATAACAGAACATTTTTTACGCCCAAAAACAAAATTGCCTCAGCATGAGAATAATCTATCTCTCTTTCACACACACACACACACACACACACACACACATATATATATTTATATACATATATATATATATATATATATATATATATATATATATATCACACATATGATTGAGGTAATTACAAATACGTACATAATTATACACATCAATACGTCCAAAGACATAACAATATATACGTAAGTACAAAATTTAATATTACGTAAATAACCTAAACATTCGTACTAACAAATAGGAATACACTTATACGTACAGGTTGACAATAACATATCCGAACAACAAAAAACCGAAAACTTCTGACAATCGAATATTTTTAGTGTGAAGTTTGACGCGCAAAAAGCTTGTCTTCTTGACCCACGCCACTTAGCCAAGCGTTCGCATTGGGTAGACATGAGTGTGCTGTTCGATGAATTTTTTTTTTTTTTCTAATTTTTCTGACTTTATACAATGAAAATGTCAAAAGGAACTGCAGATCCCCTTAGGGTAACAGTGAAGGAAAGAAAACGAAGCATCTCTTGTTGTGAAGAACGGAGAAATAGAGCTTTTGTAGAAGCTTGATCGCGGTGTTTCTGCGTGACGTCTGACTGAGAAATATGGTGTCAGAACAACGACTGTATATGATTTAAATTTTATAGTAAAACCATAAACTAATGGACACTGCATACGGCAAAATAAACTACAATATTTACTATCTGTTTTTTTTCTTTGTCCTAATCTTTGAAAACTATCTTACGCTATTGTCGGTAAGAGACTGTATTGATTTTAAAGAACTTCAGTTTGAGGTTACAGAAAAGCTACTAAGAAGATTGAACTGTCAATTTTATTACCAGCACTGTAACAAGAAAATAAGAGAAACAAAAACAGGGCATGAACACTTACGCCAAAATCTGACCAAATGACAAAGCATCAGATTTTTTAAAAATCCTTTCTTTGATACGCTTAGAATTTTTCACTGCCCTCTCGTTTCCATATATAGAGAAATAATTTTCTGACCCCTTGATGTTACTTTTAGGCGTTTTGTTGATAGAAGACTGTATCATAATGTAAAATTCTTTGGCATTTCTCATGTGAACTGTTCGTAATGAATATGTCCCGTTTTATTTTAGTTTTCATAAACTTTATCTTTAGACAGCTAAACAAAATAAAACACAAAAAACAGAGAAAAGAATCAATAACTTATCTGTGTCGATAAATATTTTTAGGTACAAATGACATTATTCAAAACTAGCTTAAAAGCCGCTATATCCGGCGGCATTTAAGATAGCTCTTGAGAAGGGCTCTTGATTAAGCCTTCATCACAATAGGTAGTTAGGAGTAGAGGCGATAGGCAACAATAAACTACAGAAGAACTCTAAATTGATCGCTGCGTTTAAGTATTACGTTAATATTTAAGCTTACCGTTTAAAACTTCAACATTCGCATTTATTATATAGATAAAGAAGATGAGATAATTAAATTTAGAGATTTATGTTTCTTTAATTGAAAAAATGTGACACACTGAAATAAGCATTTATTATAGAGATAAAGAAGATGACATTAAATTTCAGAAAGTTGTGTCGCTTTAATTGAAAAAATGTGTGACACAGATTTTCGCATTTATTATATAAAGTAGATGAGTTATTTGAGAGTTAGAGAGTTGTGTCTCTTTAATTGAAAAGCGTGACGCACACAGGCATTTTCGCATTTATTATATAGATAAAGAAAGTGAGATATTTGAAAATTAGAGAGTTATTACCATATAATTGAAAAAGTGTGACACAGATATTTTCGGATTTATTATATGGAATATCACTTTTAATTGTACTGGAAAGTAGTCATATCAGTGAGTACTCTTAAAAGCTGGAATACAAAGACGACAATGAGACAGAGAAAATCAAGTAATCAAACAAAAGATATGTGGTTTGGGACTTCGGATTAAAATGAAAAATTGATTTCTCCATGCCAAGAAGTTTAATGGAGGATGATAATGACGAGGAAACACACGGGTAATTTTAACAAAACAAAATAAGGAATTTATTCAAAACTTTACACGCTTGAACATTGTCAGTAACTCGTTTCAGGAAAATAAATTAAAAAAATTGTTTAAAGTCTGTCGTTTCAACGAATTGCCATGAAGAGAAAATGTTCATACAACAGATTAAATGATCTTACACAAAATAACGCTCAAAAATGTTCAAAGTTAAAAGAGTTCATTGTTCGCAGAAGGGATATACGGTTGCATACATCAAAAGCTGACACTGGAAGATAGTTTGACGTACTTTATTGGAGTGTTGAAATAGGTTTTCTGGAATACCTTGTGCTTGGTTAAAAGGCCAATAATATATATGGCGAGTAACTTGACACTGCCGAAAACTTCAAGCTGGACGCGTGAACAGAAATGAAACTTTTCACATGAATTCAGACATTCTTCTCTTGTGAATTCAATTTGTTTCCTCATTTTTATAAAAAAGGATTTCACTATTTCCTTTTCTTACTTTTTTTCCTCAACGGCTAATTTCTGTAAAGACAAGTTTTTCATTTGTCCAAAAACAATTTCACATACGCTCGCGAATTTATTTCCGTCTTTCTCTCAGCTCGCCGGCCGATCTCAGTGAATGCAAGGTTTTAATAGGCCCAAAGAAATTTTCACATAGGCTCGCGAATTTATTTCTTTTTTTTTTCCTCAGCTCGCCCGGATTTGAAGGGAGTGGGCAAAGGGAGCTATTATTATTATTATTTCGTATTTACTACAGATATAATTACTTACCCATTCACTTATAATACTGGATGTAACAGCAAAATTGTCCAAATCGTGTAACATGGAACAATTATCCTTCCCACAAAATGTTAAATATATAAAAAAAAATAAACACTAAAATAAATGAGTTTCTCTTTTCCAGGTTTTTAGACAAGACGTTTAGCCATCTTGACACCGTTAGTCGTCAGCATCACTGAAAGAACCTTTTGGTTATTCAGCTAGAAATAGAAAAGGATAGAATCGTTTTGTGTTAATTTTTTGTGCAACAACATGCTATTTGGAAGAAAAAAAAACAAATGCGCTGATGTATGAGTTCCTTACAATTAATTCACATTGCGAATATTTCAATGTATACCGATTTTAACAAAATTGCTACTCGAATAATGTTGAATTCGTAAATCGTGGATAAAACCTTACTTGAAATTAGTTAAAAAATATCATTTCTATAACGATACAGTTATCAAGGTAAAATGAGAAGAGTACAATTCCAAAGTTCATAACATTTAATTTAAAAGAGTTCTCACTAAAGAGTAGAGTAAAATATTATTAATTTTAGGGGTATTAAAACAAAAATACATCTTACAAATCGCTACACAATTGCAGTCGTGTTTCAACTCATACCAATGCGTCTCCTCAGGCGATTGTAAATTACTGGCGTGTGAACGATTAATTTAATTTCAAAAGCAAAATACCTCCTCTTTTTTCGAGAAAAAAGGCTTGAAGTCTGTATCATGAGAAATGTTGAAATGCTTAACGTGAAAGATGTACCGTTCTTGCTAGCATAGATTTTGACCTTGTGAAATTAAATTCTGTTTTGATGACGCCTCATATTCAAAGAAGCATTTCAAAGTAATTATTATTTTATTACTAATATTTTCAGAACGTATTTTCATGACTCTCGGCATTTTTCTTCATTATATGCGGATTGATTTGCATTCTTGGAGAATGTTAATGGCGTTGTTGCCCGTTGCCTTTTCTACAAATTGCAAATCAGATTTTCCTCCACTTAGACTGGTTGCCACTCAAGACGAAAGATCCCAGGCTGTCCTGCAATTTAATCCACAGATACGTGGAAAAGAAATTAATTCGTGCCTTTCTTAAAAACATTTATCCGAAATCTGCTCGCCGATACAACTTTATATATTACTCCTTCATACTTCTATATTTCATCACAATACTCTTTGTTGATACACATTGAAAATCCTCATTTCTTTCACTTTCTCGAACGTAATCGGCAAATCTAACTAAACTTCACTCAAAGAAATTCATCTACTAAACAGTCATACATCTGTGTGTGTTGCTCTTATCCATTTATATTTGCTGTGTTTGGTTATGTTAATTAAGGTCGTCGGCCTCTGAGGTCTACGGTAAGACACAGTTACGCCATATTTAATCCGCCCCAAGGCCAAAAGACTGATTTCATTTTCACTTGCTTTCCTGCTCCAAGTCCTGCTACTGTTTAATGATAAGTCGCTCGGGTTTCCGCGTTAGTAGACAGTCGGAGTTATCTGTCGTAATGAAAAGATCCTAAAATAACTCTATGGAAATTCTTATCTTGCTTTTGATTATAGCTGTTTGTCCCAGCTTCTACCTCCCCTTCCTTTCCCGCTTCATTGTCTCCTTCTGCTCCCGACTGCCGTTGACATGTAAACGAGAACAAACGTGAAGCTGGCTTTGATTTAAAGGGTTTTCTGCCACATCGTACGACAGGCAGCGTATCACTATCGCGATTTGTAGTATCTATTTTTAGAAAGACGTACAAATTGGTAAATTCGCGTCGTGAAGGCTGTTCAAAAAATAATGGCCGATTTTATTATATCACGTTTTGGTCATGTTGCAATATACGAAGATTTGGAATGTAAGAATGAAAAGAACGGCTGGTGGGGGGAATATATTTCGTATCGAAAAACTGAGGTTTATAGGAATTGTGAAATATACAACGAGATTCTGAATAGACCTCGGATCTATCAAGAAGATAAAAAAAATCTGATATTTGGTTATTTGATCGCTTTTTGGAAAATAGGTGATGCTTTTAGCATCACGCTTATTAAAAATGTTCGTTTGATTCTTTGTTTTTTACGGATTAACAAAACATGAACAATTATTTTGTTGTATCCTTAAAGAAGTTACAAACAGACAAAGTTGGTACTCGAGTGAAGGAAGAGCAACACGCGCGTAGATGGAAGAAAGAAAGGTTTATTGTAAAAGCGAATACACTACTGAAAGACAGGGAATCGGGTGGCAGGCTAGTAATTCCCGAAGCAAGGATATCTACCAAACGCCCCACGCAGGCTCGGCCAAAAATTCCCCGTATAAAACGGGGTCGGGCAGCTGTTTCCCGAGACGAAACTTTGCCCTTCAATGCAGCCTCGTCTGGGGTCCCTCTCTGCCCGGAGGCAGAGGACCCGACCAGAACATCCGGAAACGAATCTCCAGATTAATTCCCGAAGCACGTGTATCTACCAACGTCCCCACGCGGTCGTATGTGTCACAAGGCCGAATTTAATGTCGGGTATCCGAGCCCGTAGGCTCCGCCAGTAATTCCCTTGATAAAACGGAGTCGAGTAGCTGTTTCCTGAGAACAGACTCTGCCCTTCTACATAGCCTTGTCTGGAATTCCTCTCTGCCCGTGTTTGACCAGCACAGCTGGAGACGAATCTCCAACTAATTTCCGAAGCAAGCCCACAGGTATATCCTGCGCTCACTATATTCAGCTACTGATATAGTTAGTTCACATAGGCGATTACAACATATTTCTGGCCGAAACATTTTTTGGTTTGTGATGTTTTTGTGGATGGGGGGGATATTGCATATAAATTAATTTTTTTTGAATACTAATAATTTTTAGAGTCACATGCCCAACTATTTAACCAATAGCCTAGGTATTTGCTGGTTCCCAGACTGCATGAATTTAAGCGAGCTACTAGGTTGGCATCTCGGTCCCATACTTTCTTTGTCAAAAAGGTTAAATGTAACCGTCTCTTCTAATCAAACAGTTTCTTCTCTCGCCCTTCCTTGCAGTGAAACTCCCTTCCTCTTGCTTGCTTCCCTGATAACTATAATCTTCATATATTCAAGTGTAATGTCAATCGACAACTTCTGATACGTTGATCTTGTTACCCGCCCTTCACTATATCCTTTCCTCAAACACGCCTCTTAATTCTTGTTTTCAATCCTCTGTAACCCTTTGCGTGCTAGTGGCACTCCTGCCTCGCTTGAGGGGAATTGTTTTTAAAAAATTCAAAGGTTTCTAATAGCAGGAAAAGAAAATAAAATTGATATAGCATGTAACCAGCATAGAAAATAGCGATATAATCAAGATGTCGACATTCCACCCTACCCAAAAACAGAAGACTAGAAAGGAAACACCTATCTATACCTGAAAGAGTAATAACAATAAGTGAACTTGAAAAGCCTGTTTTCCTGGAAAACTGTTTTAAGTAAAACATTTTATAAATTTCGACCGGCAATAACTGTTCGGTCTATGACTGTTGAATGTTCCCTGTATGAAAACGTCTCATCTTACCATCATTATTAAGAAGCAATTAAAAGTTTCAACCGACAAAATCTTGTAGTAATATGAGATATTCTTGGAGCAACCCGTGTAATGACATCTTCTTTGACCCCCAGTTATTACATCGTGAGTTATATATATATATATATATATATATATATATATATATATATATATATATATATATATATATATATAAACGAAAACGCAGAGATATGAGTCTGATTGATAAAGACAGTAGAGAACGTTTTTCCACATTTGTTAATGATTAATTAAAAAAAATGTAATAAAAGAACCCGCGCCAAACAATTTCAACGGCTTTCAATATTTTAATCAATATTTTCTATATTTTGATATTCCAATCTTTTAAGCAAATTGGAAAAGTAAAGAAACTTGATAACTGAATACCACAATTTGTATCGAATTTCTGGGATGAGGAGCTATCATTATTTACACTATTAATATTCAGACTATTCTCGTCATCTCTGGTGCTTCAATCAAAACGTTTCGGCCGTTGTGCTCACCGGCCTTCCTTAGGTGTATATCGATAGGTTAATTCTGAACTGAACCCTTTATTTAATTCACTGTTCATGTCTAGGAATATCGTATAGTACTTATTTTATTTAGTACGGTTTAGTTATTTCTCTACTGAGTACAAGTAAATACTGCTTTATCCACGGATTGAACTCACACCCACTCAGGCCAAATTCACAAACCAACGCTTCATGCAACTAAGCCATTGTCATTCAATATGGAAAATAAAGGATTCAGTTCGTAATTATCTGTAGTAAATTTCTTATTATTATAAACGTTATTTTTAATGGGTACACGTGTTTGATTTGGAATCTCTGTCTTTTTTGGGGTTTTTCCAAATATTTTTTATCAGTATTATTAAGAACAACCGGTGTATGTTGAGAAGTCTTACTAAAGAAAATTTATGCATCTGACAGAAAACGAAACTGTCACTTTTTTTCCAATCAGGAAAACCGCTTTTTTTTTTTAGTGAAAGCTTGTTGCTACCATTTTTGTTCGCGAAGACCAACCTGGTAGAGCAATATTTAAATTAAACATTTTAAAGAAAGTACATCTCACGTTGGGACTTGCAATGTCATCAATAAAAGGATGAGGCCGAAATGCGATTTGCAGGTCGGGAACACTAAAATCAACCATGTGCTGAACTTTAAATACTGGGAAGGGTTTTGACGAAGGACGGTAGGTGCGAGGCTGAGATCCGAAGACTGATTGGCATGGCCAGGGATGCATCCCAAAAGCTGGGCAGAGAACGGCGAGACAAGAGGGTTTCTTTGGTGACAAAGAAAAGAGTACTGACCTGCTACGTGACATCTGTCCTCCTATACGACAGCGAATGTTGGACGGTCTCCTCAATGATGAAAGAGACGCGAGGCAGTGGAGATGTGGTTCTACAGAAGGATGCTAGGCATAACATGGAGCGAGTTTGTGAGCATCGATGTGGTTTTGGAGAGGATGAAAACAAGGAGGAAGCTTATACTTAACATAAGGAAGAGGCAGATGAAATTTCTAAGACACTTAATGAGAAATGAGGGCCTGGAGAATGTGATACTCACAGGTCGACAAGGAGAGAGCAACACATGGCATACCTGGTGGGCTTAAGCAAGTGGATGGCAGAACGTGGTCTTGGGGAGTTGGCAGAGGCACAAAACTTATTGAGAGCTACAAGGGATAGGGGGAAGTGGAGAGCCATGATCTCCTACGCCCTGAAAGTAGACGGCACATAAAAATATAGAATAGATCTGATAGCTCCGGTTTCGAACCGAGAACGTAAACAACAGTAATTTTTTAAATGATTTTTATCCGACATTAGTTCTTACCACTATAAACGTTACTTTATAATTAGTACACGTGTTTAATTTGCTATCTCTTCTTTATTTTCTTAAACAGCGGACTTAATTTTCCTCCGCAATCTATGTTGGTTATCCTTAATTTCACTGTTACTTTAATGCGTCCGACAATCTTGGGTCACTTCACATAGGTTGCCTTCTTACGTTGTGTGGTAAGCACACGTAAAAAGTTACTTACGCATTAAGATAAGTGCATTATACAAACAATATTTGGGGTACTTCAATGTGGTGAAATCGTTAGCAAGCTTGTTTCGCTAGATCAATTACTACTGAGTAATGAGTTGGATCCTCACGGAGTGCCCCATACTTTCGGCCTTGTGCCACATATAATCTACGCTTGGAAAATCACTATACAAACAATATTATTTTTTCTTATTCTTTTCTCACGATATTTCCACTGAGTGAAAAAGAACGACATTTTGCTAAATGTAGGTCAGCTGCTCAAAGTCATCGCATTGTAGTTTCCTCCTCCTCTGATATTCAAATTAGGAAGACAAAAATCAATGACGAATCATGCTTCTATCGTTGTTTCGATAATAATTATAATAATAATAATAATAATATAAAAATTCCGTTCCCGTCTTTTTCGTATATTCATTTAATTAAAAACTGCTATAGAGCTTTCACTGAGCTCACGGAAATTGCCGAGTGTTGTTTGTCAGTCGTTCTTACAGGTGTGTAATCTTGGTCGATACTTGCGTAATGAGCTCAACCTGCTATTCTATTCCCCAGGCGCCCTCCCTAAACTCAACAGTTCCAAGGACGTTCTCACTGTTTGTTTGTTTGTTTGTTTGTTTGTTTGTTTTTTCTCCTAACTTTATTGAATGTTCTCAATTTTATTTTTTCTAATCATTTCACCCAAAACACAAGAAAGCCACTAGGACGCAAGGGGTTACTGAGTGTGAAAGAGTATAAGAAAACATTATTAAAACATTAAACATTATTATTAAACAATGAATAAAAACAGGAAGGTAGAAGATAATGATTGACATTGCATTGCAATTTTTGAAGATCAAAGTTGACTGGGAAACAAGAAGCTGGAAGAGAGTTCTGCAAGTGAGAAGTACAAGAGAAGAAACTGCTGGTTGGTTGGTTGTTTGGTTATTTTTTTAATGGCATATTAACCTCAGCGTGTCATTTAATGCCGACACTGTTTTCGAATGGATTTTAGCATACTTTGGTAGAATTTGCGCGCGCGCGCACACACACACACACACACACACACACACACACACACACACACACACACACATATATATATATATATATATATATATATATATATATATATATATATATATATATATATATATATATGCAGTAAAGAAATTGTTAGCATAGCACTTATGGCTACATCCAGCCATTTTAATTGGAAAAGCCTTTCCTCCATCCTAGTATTCTGAAGCTTTCTCGATCCGACACGCACACCCAAAGTTTCACCAAACATCAGCCGTATCATAGTTTCGAGGCCTTGCTACGTCCTTTTCAATACCGGCCAATCTGTAAGAGACATAAATGACAATGGTAATATCAGTCTTTTCCTTATAAGGAAACATTCGGTATTCATTGACCAAGCAACCGATATTGGTTTGAAATTAGTTTTCTGAAATCCACTAATTATTACTTTCCATTACTGATGTTTCTAAATACTTTGCTTAGCTTTTGGAAGGCAACTTTCGCTATCCCAGTGCACCTACGGATTACGCTGTCGCATGTTTCGAGCTTGATTTTGGTATCTCCAATTTGTTATTCTGTTGTTGGACTTTTTTTTTGACAACCATAAATTTATTTTTTCTTACAAATGACGTTTTGTCCTTTCTTCTCACTTTACTTCACTGCATTCTGTAGGAGTTCCTGTAGTTTCATTTCTGTGTCTATTATCAACACTGTCATCTGTATATGTCATGTCGTTAAGATTGTGGTCGCAATCATGGTAGGACTTCTAATTCTCTTATGATCGCCTCACTTTAAAGGTTAAATAAATCCGATAAGGCAACACATCCTTGTCTTACTCTCTTTCTATTTTTTCTGAATTCATTTTTAATCCGTATGGAGGCCTCTAATCTCAGTATAAATTCTGGATAAGATATTTCTCAAATAAAATCAAATTTACCTAGCATTTCTAACAGTTTATACTTGTGTCTAATATAAACATTATATCTAAACCGTTTGGGGTTTTCCTCCCTGGCTTATGGCCATATAGCATTGAAACACCCGTTCTCGTAAAATCACCGAAGTTAATCAGCGTCGAGCCTGGTCAATACCTAGATAGGTGACTGCTTGGAAATCCCAGCTGTTGTAAGCTTGAATGTGCAGGTGTTGTAATGTCTCGGAATTGTTAATCGGAGTGCCGAGTTCCTAATTCAGATAGATTCATTATATTCCCTTATGCGCAAATACTCTTGCGAAAGGTATCAATCCGCCTCTCCTACACCCATCTATGGGCTAATTAGTAAGACGTGTACCACTAAATCATTTTTATCTCTAAAAATATTCTTACAATCTAAAACTATTTGTTGGCTTTAAATAACCTTCAAAATATCGATAAACTGTAGAAAACGAATCACTCAATGAAATTTTGATCCCGATATAAATTTTTACGTATTATACATGAATATTTATACGAGTTTTCATCGTTACCCGATAAATGTCTGCTTGGTTCACAACCGCACCGTATTTAGCAACGATGGGGAAAAATGAACTGAGATGTTTTCTAATCACGTGAAATCCTTCAATTGGCCATCCTGATGGACACTCACACATCACAATCCCGCTTAGGCGTGTCTCTCTTACACGAACCCAATAAGCAAGCTTTTTAGGTCGAGCACCGAAGATACAATGCTTTGATTTCAGAATATTGATTTTCTGAAGGTATTTGGGAGAAAAGCCAAATTTTCTATGAACGGAGGTCAATGTGACATTCATTGTAGAACACGTTTTAATATTTCACAAAATTCAGTCTTGTGTACAGCCTTTGTTTTTAAGGACCGTTGCACACTACTGCATTCGCTCCACCATTTATTCATAAAATTGTGTGATTATATTTTGCGGATAGGATATATTACAATTATAAAGCATTATTGTATAAACTACTACGACTAATATTAATCTCATACTTTTTTATATACCGTAATATCTATCTAGACTTAAGACAATATCACGTTGAAACACCGGTTCTTGTTTGATCACCAGAATTGAGCCTGGTCTGTACCTAGGTGGGTGACTGTTTGGGAATACTAGGTGTCGTAAGCTTGGATTTGCGGTTGATGTGATGGGTAACGACTCGGGATGAGTAATCGGCGAGCCGTGTTCGAATTCCAGCCGAGTTTTTTACATTCACTTATACTCAAATACCATTTAGAAATGTATGAATCAATCTCTTATCCTCCAGTATGGGTTAAATAACAGGAAAGACTTGCTCTTATAGCCAGTCTACTACAGGAAGTAGCTACAGCCTACCGTGTGGATTCTTCTGCCATGTCAATCACGAATCGAAAACAGACCTGATAGCCCAACTGTGCATCAATTCTGTCACCTAAAGAAGGAAGCATTTGCCTTTCCGTAAATTTTAGTCAGACTCTAAAAGTAAAAGATTTAGTAAAGCTTCCGATTTAAGGGATAAAGGAATAATAAACTGAAGACCTCAAGACTATCTCTCTTTCTGTTATTCTTTTGTCTTCATTCGTTCCTCTTTTCTTTTCACCGGCTTTGTCTTTTCATACTGCCTTTCTTACTTACTCTCTACAATTTCAGTTTCACGCCGTCTTTCTGGCTTCCACGTCTGCCTTGGTTTTCCCCAGTCTGTGGTCATGAGGCAATAAACATATAACAATTCTATGGATATATGTTGTGTGTGTGAGAGGAGGAGAGGAACACTTTTCCCAGAGCAAGTAGGTGCTACAGACCAAGTAGGCACTACAGACCAAATAAGCATTACCCTGAGCCGTTAATTACTCACCTCCGTAGGGTGTTAGGATGTGACACAAAATTGGTTTAAGGCAGAGTATCTTATCTACAGACCAAAGACAAAAAATACTCAATCCCAGAAATCGTATCATGTATCCACCATCGATCCCTCATTAGAGCAATGAGGGAGGTACTGCCAGTGGGGTGGAATCCCCTTAACTAGTCAACTCTCATTAGAGAACTGTGACCTGCCCGAGGGCAGAAATAGATTGATATTGGATACATTGGATAAACAGAGTGATCTCCTGGATTTGACATTCTTCATTACGCAGTCGTGATTTTTGAAGACATAAATAAGGTAGAGAAACGAACAGATACTACACAGTGAGCCGGTATTTACCTACCTTTTGAATTTGGAAGGATGTTGCAAAATGTTGGTTTAATGTTATCCACGAACCGTCCCTCATCAGCGCAATGAGGAAGGTTCTGCCGCTAGGTTAGAATCCCCAAGACTAGACATTCCTAGAAACCGCGAATTGCCTGAACGCAGAAGCATGAGACAGAGGGAAAAAAAGGGATACTCTATCTTATCCAAGATATACATACATCTCTACAATGTCAGGATGTGACACATCGTTGTTTTAAGGTGGAATGCCCACACGTGTGCGTATAGGCCACGGGCAAACCTTGTCCTTTTCCCGCAACCAGTCACGTCGGCGTTAGTATCCACCAACCAATCTTTAGTACAACGAAAGAGGTGCAGTTGCAGAGCAAAAAAAAACCTGGATTAGACATCTCTCATTACAGAACCTTGAACTGCCCGATGGCAGAAACAAACTGATCCTAAGTGCCGTGGACCAACGTTTTGATCATTGGTAAAGAGCTCAGATATTCGAATCTTAGATAAAAATACCAATTCATATGTAAATAACACTCTCATTTTTGTGGGTGCTGGTATCTGGCCACTCGTATTCGAAGATATTCGTCTACTAGGGTGGCCAGCTAATCCCAGTTGCCTGCTCAGGCACATTTGTGTTTATTAAACACCCACATATTGGAACTAAGCTGAACGGACCTTAGTTATCGTTTCTGCGAAAAAGTGCATCCTCAGTCACGATGACTTATGACTTCGTGCTAGCACAATCATCGATGGCTCCCGAATAGTTCCGTTTACCCAATTTGGCTCTCATGGTTTTTCAGGCAGTTTCCAAAGGTACCACAGACTGGAATCACCTCCTCAGGTTGATAACATCATAAAGCCACCTTTCTGTCTAATCGACCATGATGAGATTCGAACCCGAGTCTCATGGTCAGAAAGAGAAACGTTCGACTCACTCTAATCACTCTGCTAGAATATGATTAAATTAATTTTTACTATTGGTTCTCCTATTTTCGTAGTTTTTATCACATTATGTAGCACGAGATCTCTACAGATCTTTAAGGGGCAGGAAATATGATAAATATTGAGGAATTTTACTTAGTTTGTGTCGTGATGTGGGGTCTGGCAAGGGCCAACACTTAACTCGACAGAGTCAAGTGGTGGTATCTGTCCACTCGTATTCGAGGATACTCGTCTACTAGGGTGGCCAGCCAATCCCAATTGCAGACACCAGCTCAGGCACATTTGTGTTTATTCCACACCCACATAAGTTGAGCGGACCTTAGTTCTCGTTTCTGGAGTTTAAAAGTGCACTACCGGACCTGGTCAACAATCTGATGAAGGAAAGTACGCTGAAACCCTCAACCACGATGACTTGTGACTTCGTGCTTAGACACGACATTTAACTCGACAGAGTCAGTCGTGATGGCAGTATTCAATACTCAGCTAGACAATCATCGCAATAGCATTATCTTCTTCTAGATAATCACCCAGGACTACCTATCCTGAATGGATCAGTCCATTCAGGATAGTAAGGACGGTAACTGGCTCTTACCGCAACAGTTTATTAATCCTATTTTGAGTTAAAGTGATAACATAGAGTTAGTCTTTCACTGACTTGTCTGTTTAATCCCTAACTGTGATCAGATGTGTTACCGTCATCTACTGCGTTTAATGTCTTGTTAGTTAATATATCCATGTGCTACTTATATAGAAATGAAGAGGTGGACATTTTTTGCGTAAGTTCAACAAAGAAAAGATCGCCGCAGAGAGATAAGAAAACATAAAACCTATTTCAGTTTAATAAAAGTCCTTTATCTTGCCTTTGGTCAGCAAGGACTCCGATGGGCTCTTCTCTAACTGTAACTGTCTCTACATTTCGATGGACAGATAGTAACTGGATTCTGGCTGCCGACTCTCTACTACTGACTACTCTCTGGTCATCTCTACATCACTGCGGACGGCTTGTCCCTCCCAACAGACAGATTCTGACTCACCATTAACTGTCGACTATATCCTACTGCCCTTCTGCCTATCTCTACATAATGACTAACGGTTTCACACCCGCCTCTGAATGTTAAATCTCCCCTACTGAACATCTGCTGATCTCTACATCACGGCAAACGGATTCTAACTCGCCAACGTACATTTTCCGACTGGTCATTCTAGAACGTAGCCTGCCTCGCTACGGAATTCCTATACCTTCCCTTTGAGTGGCACTTGATCCCGAAAGAAAGTTTTCATTTATTTTATTTTTCCCTACTTGTAGGTAGCGACTGGTTTTTTGAAGCCCTCGTGTCTTGATTTTACAGTTGTCATAAAATCAAACCTGTATATAATCATTCACAGCCCATTTGACTTCGTGGGCGCCCCTGTCAATATAGAAGGGACGCATCAGCAGCAACAACTAAAATGTATAGCACATATAACTCGAAGAGAAAATAATGACATAATCAATATGCTAAAGTTCCACTCTAAACGAACGATTAGGAAACATCTATCAATCCTGGAAAAAATAAATAACATTTACGAGACTTGGGAAACATATCTTCCGGAAAAAAAAAAAATTTTAATAGAAAGATTTTATAAATTTCAATTGAAAATCGTGATGGCTGCTCGATCAATGAATGCTGAATGTTTACTTATAAGGAAACAGCTAGATGAAGAGAACAGATACTACGCTTTGATCTCAGTCCCATGGCCAAGTATTGAATAAAAGCGCAATTTAATTAGTACTGGTTGCCTGGTGAATGACGGCCGATTTTTCCTTATAAGGAAACGACTAATGTCAGTATTAATATTATCAGTTTTTGTTACACAACCATGTATTTTAGAGTTACTTTCATTTTTTCATGATTTCGAAATAAATTACAATTTTAAAGCAAGCGTCATTGTCTTTGTTGATACGCTGTCGTTATACCGCCCCACTCCCGGTTTCATAAGATTTCTATTACGATTAAAATACTAGCAAATTCCAAAAGCAGAAAGAAAAAAAATCATAGAAATGAAAACAAATCTGACGCAATATAATGTTGGAGTAGTTGTAAAGACAATGTTAGCGATAACAAAACCCCAAATTACCATTAAAATAAAGAGAAAAAGGTGAGAGAAAGTTTTTGACGAAACCAAGAATGGATGCCAAAATTAAATGTTTGGGATATTCGGTTAGATTATGGAAACCCGACTGGTCATTTCGAAATGATGAAATATTTTTCAACACAGATGATATACGAATTGCTTGCAAAACTCTACCACGTGTGGAAAGCATACTTTGAAAATCAGCATTAGAAATCCTGTCATTTACGGTGGCTCGAACATCCACCTCTTGTTGTCAAATGAACCAAGTTTCGTTCTCCCGTGTCACTGCGTCTTAAATAGATTCATTTTTCGAGTCCAAATAAAATTAATCGTCGGAAGGAAGAAAACCATTTTCTCTTAATTTGATTACCCTTGTTGCTTTCTATCTTAGTGAAATTTCAATTTAATGAAGTGGTAAACGCAGTGAGGTATTCTATTTAGGGAAAACTCATTTTCTTCTTCCCACCCACGACAGCAAATAATTCGATCGCATTATGAATGTCAAGTTTTGTTCCACATTCGAAGCTATCGTACGATTCTGAATATAAATATCATGGGAAACTGTTCTTAATTATATCCGATATTCACTGAAATTTCTGTGAATGTATTGACGAAAATGCGAATTCGTTTTATTCGAGAAAATTAAAGCTGCGCTTTCATATTTTCGCATAAAGGTTATTGAACGACATATTTACATTTTTTAATTTTATTTTCACAACTTTTCTTGTGAAAAGAACTTCATATTACCATCCTCACATAATGTTTTACCTTTCTCGGCAAAATATTGCTGGAGTTTTCATTCTTCCAGAGATTTGTAATTGCTTTTGTTAATAAAACTGTAAAAACTGGACAATATGCTACTCCGAATGTTTAATATATGCTGAACTAGCAGTATAACCCGTCTTCGACCGGGTCTTTCATTACTGAGAATTGTACCGTTCAATTTGAGCAGTTTATGTTTAAAGTCGGCCCACCCGAAAATCAATATTAGTAACAACAAATGAGGTGCAACTGAGGAACATCCCCAAATGGGGAGTTAACAATTTGAATGGGGGTGACCCTGAAAAGGATCGTTTTTGCGTTCTCAATCTTGTTTCAGCCTCAGGCACAGCAGAAGTTGAAGAGGCGTTTCTCCTCAGCCGTTGAGTCCTTTGATCATCATTTTCAGCGTCGCGAGTCGAAGCGTTCAGGTATGCTCTTCTGGAAAGCCGATGGCTACGTTGGTCTTCGGACTCAGTGGCTCTGATTGAAGCATTCCTAGATGCATTTTGAGACAGACAAACTGAACGTTCTAAAGACGATTCGTTATCTCTTATGCGCATGGCGGACCTGGCTGCAGTGGTTTTGCGACCTAGGCAAGTTTATTTTTGGTAGCATGTGTAAATTGTCAAATGGAATGCGTGGGCAAATACCAGAAGAGAACGCTGTAAATCTAAAGGGATCACTAAGCTCCAATAACTTTAGAAAAGTTTGGAAAAATAAATGTTGATTAATAAAAAAGCAAGCTTATTTATTACTAAGGTGGATGCAATGCAAAAACTGGCAGGACAATAAAAAATGTAAATTGGGAACGGTTATATACGACAATTAAAGCAACGGCTTAAAACTGTAGTAGTAGGCTTTATGCAACGGGAAAGGTAAACTCACTTGAGATTGAATGTTTGGCCAAGAGAGGGGAATGTGAAATTCGGACTCAGAACCGGAACTGAAGAATTATCTATCAAACAAAAAATTGTCATTGAAATCGGATGTAAACTGTGGAAAAGCATAAAGAACATCCAATCACACACACACATACACACATACATACACACACACATTTTGAGAAAATAGATATAGATAATATTATTGTAATAATTTAAAGTATTTATTTTTTATGAAAGATATAGTTCCAAGAACAGATAGTAAATAGTAAAACATTGCTTAGATTTATAATGGACAGGAAGTAGTAAAGAGCCATTGTCGCCAAGAATTTGGACTCAAAACCGGCACTGAAGAATTATCTATCAATCAAAAGAATTCATGGAAATTGGATGAAAACTATGGAAACGCATAAACCCCCATGCGATCACACACACACACACACACACACACACACACACACACATTTTGAGAATTACAGATATAGATACAGTGAATGGAGCATACGCCCATATCACGTTGAAACACCAATTCTAATCCAATCACCGAAGTTAAGCAACATCGAGCCTGGTCACTACCTAGATTTGTGACCGCTTGGGAATACTAGATGTTGTAACCATGAATGTGCAGGTGGTATAATAGATAAAGGCTCGGAATGAGAAATCTTAAAGCTGAGCTCCAATGCCTGTCGGGTTTCGAACATTACACGCACATACACTTGGACGGTCATGATTCGAAAAGAGACATGGTCACCCAAGCATGTTTCAACCGCCCCTACCAACAGACATTGGTCCAGCGCGGTAGGGTAATGGCCCATTCCTCCACATGATTCTGATGAAGGCCTCCATCTAGTGAAGGACCTTCACTGGCTTCACAACTTCAGTCAGCTTCCCAAACATACCACATCTGCCCCTTCCAACACGCAATTAAGCCAGTCCGGTAGGGTAATGGCCCATTCCTTCCCATGAAACAGGGGAAGGCTTTCGTTCAAAAAGGATCTTCTGAGAAGAAAAAAGAATACTCTCAATAAATGAATGGTTCTAGTTTTATTCAACAAGAAAAGTGGTCATGAGATATCTTTTCCCTTAAATCTTAACTGGGAAAGAAAGTCTATCGCATTTTTGACATGATCATTTAAAGGTACCTTTTAATTACTAAAGATAAAATAAAGACGAATTATTATTTCCTGTTTTTTTTTTCATTACAGATTACCTTATATAAATTTATTTATCTATTTGCTCCTATTAAAATGAGTTTAAATCATATTAGACACTATATGCTGTATTCATTCAGAAAATCTCTTTGGCAACGGTAAATGCAACAAATATTCGTTCTGTCTGTGGAAATATACCTTTAAGTATCAAGACATAATAACGACTGTTTCCCTAGTTTCTATCTGGAATATTTTCTCTCGAAGATTCCACTTGATCTCCATTACCAAATTCTTTAAAGAGTGAGCTTCTGCAAACCACAGTTTTGGAAAATTTAAAGCAAACTGCACAAACCGACTTTTAGTTCAAGACAGATAAAACACCTTCATGAGCAGAGAAATGTGTATAAACTTAGCCAAAGGCTCCTTCATCATTTCACTGCTTCTCGGATTAAAGAGTTGCCCTCTGCCCGTCACTGAAGTGCAGACTTGATATTAAACCCTATATGACTGATTGATTTGTTTTTACGGTTTATCAGCCCATTACAGGTTATTTAAAGACTTAAAAGCATGTTTTAGATTGTAAGAATGTTTTTGAAGATAATGAATGATGTACTGATACAAGTCTTACTAATTAACCCATAACTACGAAGAGAAAAGCTGACTAAAATCGTGAACCAAGGGCAAGCGCAAATAACGAATCCGAATGGAATTGAACTCAGCTTTCTGATTTCCAATTCCGAGACATTATCTCCTGCACATCCAAGTTTCAACACTCGGTATTCCCAAGCGATCATTCATCTAGGTACTGACCAGGCCGGACGTGGCTCAACTTCGGTAATCGTACAAGAACTGGTGTTTCAACGTGATGCGGCCGTATATTTTCATGGCTAGAAACATTGCCAGTGATGAAAAGCGTGGTCAATAAACATATCAAACGCAAATGACATTGGTTAGCATCCACAGAAAAATGGAGAATCAATCCCTAAGTTATTCATAATGATGGGAACTATTATCTCCAAATGCAACAGATCTTTTTTTCCAACTTAATTATTTCAAACGCCTTTCATCGATACTTTCCTTCAGATGGTCTAATTAGGATGAATATTTGTTTAAATTTACTGTTTATTTTTCCACAAACACAACATCACTGTTTTGTCAATTAAAATTAGCCTTTGGAACGCTAAGTCATATATGTAATTTCGCTTACTTCCGTTTTTTTTTCAAGTTATTTTAAGGTATCCACTTTTCATCGCCCGTTATCAACTACTTCAAACATATTTTCCGTTAGATTTAAGTAACAAATTATACACAATTTCATTTTTTCCTTATTTGCTTAATTTATGGGGATGTCATGCAACAAAACGATTAAAATAATATGTCATTTTTAATGTTTGGGATTCTGTGTATGTTCTTTGTCTACTATGATTATCTACCAAAGGATATAACGTAGAATATTCTCACATTATTATTTTCATGCATCATTCTGAGTGAAATCTCCAACATGAATATTCGCAAACCATTTTAGCCATGTAAATTATACACGCTCCGTTCTCCATAAACGGCAAAGAGCATTTTTGCATATCCGTCGCATTTTTACATTTCTTAGAATAATAAAAAAAATATATATTTCAGAAATCCGGCCCATTTTCTTCTATCTTCATTTTTAGAAACAATGAACAAAATAAGTGTTATAACCTAGGAAAGGTTACTGAATGAGGAATAACCATAGTCAATATCTCATCCTCGTCGGCAAAATTTTGTAACCTGGAAAAGATTACTGAATTAGGAATAACCAAAACGGAGGTAGGAAATGAAATAGTAATCTTTATAACATCGACAAAATACAATACTCGCCAGCGGCGTAAAGTAGGTAAACCACTGCTAGTGGTGAACTACTTAAACAGCATATTACCCCTTCCACACTTACAATAGTGTCCAACGTATTTAGGAGGATTGGGACATGCGCATTAGTGTTCATAGGTCCGATATATAATACCCCCCACCACCATTTTTTTAATTTACTCTGCACAGAATCAATGTCTCATCCTCGTCGCCAAAATGTTGTAACCAGGAAAAGGTTACTAAATGAGTAATAACCAAAACGGAGATTGGAAATGAAATGGTAATCTTTATAACATCAACAAAATACAATGCGCGCCAGCGGTGTGAAGTAGGTAAACCACTGCTAGTGGTGGACTACTAAGACAACATATTACCCCCTCCTGCCTTACAATAGTTTCCAATGTAATAATAAGGATTGGGATATACCCATTAGTGTTCATAGGTATGGTATATAACGACCAACTTTCATAACTTGTTTTATCCAATCCCCAGCAGACTTTCTAGTTTTATTTAAAGATCATATATTCTTTACTATATTTTGTACTTATTTAATATTCTCAGTCTATGTAAATTAAAACTGGATCAAACAGAGTGTTGTAACCTAGTAAGGGTTACTGAATGAGGAATAACCAAAACGGAGGTTGGAAATGAGATGTTAATCTTTATAACATCAACAAAATAAATTACTCTCCAGCGGCGTGAAGTAGATAAACCACTTCTAGTGGTGGACTACTTAGATAACATATTACTCCAACTTACAACAGTGTTCAACGTATTTATGAGGATTCAGTGAATGTGAGGCGAGTAATAACAAGAACAATTCCTAGACATGGTATTCGGAAAGAGAAGAATATGTCACCGTAGATTAAATAAAGCGTTCAGGTTGAAATTCTCTTAAGGTTACCCGGATTTGCAAACAACTGATGAAGGCTGAGGGCACAATGGTCGAAACGTTGTGAAAAGAACTACAAAGACGAGAACAATATTCTGAATGTAAATTATGAAAATAAAGATAACCTTTTATCTAAGAAATTCAGACAGAAAAATTCGCTAATTCTGATAATATTTTAAATCTTCTCTGATATGTTAGATGTCACAGTGCAGACAAAACAGGCTTATTTAAATAAAATTATTTAAAACTTAACACTGCTAATGACATCTAACAACAAAATCACGACGCACACTCGGGACTTATTAAGAGTAATGGTAGTAAGTACAGGAAAGTAAATGTGAAAACTGGGTTCGAATTTCGGCGCCGATAGTATTGACATTTAATTGTTTGTCCCATATTTCGTTAGTAGAGAAATGTTTACATTCCGACTTCCGCTTTATCTCTTGTCACAGGCTGACTTAACCGAATGAAGACTTGGCAAATGAGCACTTTGACAAACCATTCTCTCCACCCTAGCAGTAAAAATAAGTTGATACCCTAATTATTATCCTTGAGAGAGACGTATGAATATCCATGTTTACTTTTATCGGTGCTATTTTAAGAAGCAATTTATGAGATAAAAACATCTTGAAAAGAAGTGGTTTTGCTATATAAAATTACTGGCTTTCGCTTCAGAGTTTTATCTGCCTGGAATTCGTGAATTTAATCACTACGAAGTACAGTATTAAAAACGAAATGGCTATTTCCAACAGATAAACTACTGCAAATATTTCTAATAAATATAGATAAGCTGAAATTGACACTGTATATTTATCATATATATATATATATATATATATATATATATATATATATATATATATATATATATATTCCCAAGAGGATATAATCCAGGTAGAACTCAATGTCCAGGACAGAGTAAGAATATAATATAGAAGGTTCAAACACTAATATTCCATGATTATAATTTATTACATTGAAATCGTAATCACGATGCAAAACATCAGACCTACAAATTCAAATGATTTTTTTTTTTTTTTTTTAAATTGTAGGTCTGATGATTTGGATAGTTATTACGATTCCAATGTAATAAATTATACCCATGGGATATTAGTTATTGAGCCTTATATATATATATATATATATATATATATATATATATATATATATATATATATATATATGTGTTATTATCTTTAAAATAAAACAAAAAATATACGAAAAAGGAGACATTTAAATAAGTTAAATTTCGTTTTTACGCCCTTTTAGCAAAACGTTTTTGATGTATTTATTATCTATCATCCTTTTCTTATATATTTCGCTTCCTAGGTGTGTAAAAGATTCGGCAGATTTTATTGAGTCTCCTGAAACAATTTGTATTGAGCCTTGCTGGTTGAAGTTTATGAATTCAGTTTTAGAGACATTGGCCTAAAATCCAGCACCGTTAGCAGCATTTTCTCATCATGTAGGAAGACTGTGAAAGTGGTAATGATATCTGCAGTCATAGTTAATCATGGAATACGAGAACAATTTACCACTTTCTCTGAGAATGGAATAAAAATTATTCCACAAATTGCTTGATTAGTATTTTAATATTAATAGTTTTATTTGGTGTGATTTAGTTAGGAAATATGGGTTGAATCAAGTGACTTCATCCAGCTTGTCGAGCATTTACTAGTCACTGGCACTGGTAAAATACATTGGTCACTACAGTCAAATTAGTAAACTGTACATTATTTACATTATAATTATTTTTATTTAGGAAAGAAATAAAGTGTTGTGGATTCCAAGATGAAATCCGGTATCACATAATAACAAACGCCAAGGATGAATATAGGAAATAAATGTATTAACGTAATAATACAAACTAGTAATACAGGTTAGTAGTTCCAGGAATGCGGGTTAGTAGGAAAATATAGATATAAAGTCTTTGGTATCGACGTATCGCTGTGTGACTTCTTACTGAGTCTCGTTATTATGATTCTTGCACCGTCTGACTGTCCAAACGTTCTTCTACCGACCGACTTGACTCTTACTGCTACTACTGTCCGACTTGACGTACTGCCGGGTATTCACTGGCAGTAGTATATGTATACCTTGGGTGAGTCCATTTGTGTAAAAAGGGGAGACCCCTCAATATAAAGAACGCTTTCTTTCTTTCCTTATTTCTTTCTTTCTTGAAACTAGTTCTTCTCTTCGTGATATCTCTGTCAGTTTTTTAATTCTTTATCGTTAATTATTTTTCTTTCTTATCTTTTTATGCTTCCATTACAACCTCCCTAGACATTTTCTTTTTTTCATTTGAGTTTGTTATGTTCACTTACACACAAATACCCTAGGGAAATACCCTAGGGAAATACCCTTGGGAAATACCCTAGGGAAATACCCTTGGGAAATACCCTTGGTTAGGGTATGTATGAATCCGCCACTTCTCCCTTCCAGCTATGTATTAATTAGTAAAATTTGTATCACTAAATCATTATTATCTACAAAAGAAAAAAGATTCTTACAATCTAAAAATATTTTCTGGCTTTAAATAACATACAATGAGTTCATAAGCCGTAGAAAAAGAAGCCATCAATCAATTTCTTTCATTCATTTATTCATTCTTTTTATCTTTCATATACTCATAATCTCGTTTTACTTATATCTTTCTCCATTTCTTTCTTATTTCTTTTTCATTAGATTCATGCATCTTTTCTTCACGATCTATTTTATTCCTTTGTTCTTTAATTCCCTCCCTATTATCCCCTTTTCTTTCTTTCTTTCTTTCTTTCTTTCTTGTTTCCTACCTACCTTCCTTCCTTCCTTCCTTCCTTCCTTTCTTTCTTTCTTAAGGCAATTAAATTATTAATTGAAGTCTCTTTAACTCCTACCAAAATAGAGAAAACATAAATATGTCTGGATATTGAATATGAATGAACTATTCCCGGATATGTTTTGATATTTTAAGTAATAAGGCACAACGTCTCCAAATATATATTCTCATTATCGTTCGAATCAGGATTGGTCATTGCTGCTACAATGTTGTCTCAAAGAAATTATCTCTGTGTAAAATATTTTCGTTAGGGAAAAACACATTTTGATCTGCAAAAGCCACATAATCTATGTATCTATCTATCTATCTATCTATCTATCTATCTATCTATATATATATATATATATATATATATATATATAATAAATATGTGAAAATTCTCAGAATATATCTGTAGAGAAGACAAATTTAATAGAATAAACAATCGTAAAATGGTACTTAGTCGTTACCGACGCATTTCTTCATTCGATTTTATCAATGCAAGTGATGATAAACAAAAGCGAAAAAAATGATCTTGTGTAATCCTCTTTTTGGATATTAGTAACTTTTTCTTTTTCTTTTTTTGTTGTTTGGTTGTATGACTAAATGTATGTTTTTGTTTTCCATGTCGACGATGTGCGAAAGTTCGCAGTATATACCAGTAAAATGCATTTTTACAGTGAATTGTAAACGGCTTTTATGATTTTCAATTGCCTATACTGCCCGTTTTGAAAATGAACGCTATTAGATAAATATTCTACCTCATAGTCCATTGCATTTAAATATTAAATTATTGAATTTGTTGTGATATTTTGTTTAACAAAAATAGTTAATTGCATTTAACTTTTCTAGTGAATATGTTACTAACAGTGAAAAAGCATCGACATTTTCCTTTGCTCTTGGAAAATACGACCTCACAGAAAAATGTGTAAAAATCGTTAATTATATTGATTAATTTCCTACGAAAAATTCAGTATAAAATATTTTGAGGAGAAATTTATTTGGAAAATATTTTGAAGAGAAATTTATTTGGAAAATATTTTGAAGAGAAATTTATTTGGAAAATATTTTGAAGAGAAATTTATTTGGAAAGTATTTTGAAGAGAAATTTATTTGGAAAGTATTTTGAAGAGAAATTTATTTGGAAAATATTTTGAAGAGAAATTTATTTGGAAAGTATTTTGAAGAGAAATTTATTTGGAAAATATTTTGAAGAGAAATTTATTTGGAAAATATTTTGAAGAGAAATTTATTTGGAAAATATTTTGAAGAGAAATTTATTTGGAAAATATTTTGAAGAGAAATTTATTTGGAAAATATTTTGAAGAGAAATTTATTTGGAAAATATTTTGAAGAGAAATTTATTTGGAAAATATTTTGAAGAGAAATTTATTTGGAAAGTATTTTGAAGAGAAATTTATTTGGAAAATATTTTGAAGAGAAATTTATTTGGAAAATATTTTGAAGAGAAATTTATTTGGAAAGTATTTTGAAGAGAAATTTATTTGGAAAATATTTTGAAGAGAAATTTATTTGGAAAGTATTTTGAAGAGAAATTTATTTGGAAAATATTTTGAAGAGAAATTTATTTGGAAAGTATTTTGAAGAGAAATTTATTTGGAAAATATTTTGAAGAGAAATTTATTTGGAAAATATTTTGAAGAGAAATTTATTTGGAAAATATTTTGAAGAGAAATTTATTTGGAAAATATTTTGAAGAGAAATTTATTTGGAAAATATTTTGAAGAGAAATTTATTTGGAAAATATTTTGAAAAGAAATTTATTTGGAAAATATTTTGAAGAGAAATTTATTTGGAAAATATTTTGAAGAGAAATTTATTTGGAAAATATTTTGAAGAGAAATTTATTTGGAAAATATTTTGAAGAGAAATTTATTTGGAAAATATTTTGAAGAGAAATTTATTTGGAAAATATTTTGAAGAGAAATTTATTTGGAAAATATTTTGAAGAGAAATTTATTTGGAAAATATTTTGAAGAGAAATTTATTTGGAAAATATTTTGAAGAGAAATTTATTTGGAAAATATTTTGAAGAGAAATTTATTTGAAAAACGAAACAAACTGAATTGGGATTTACATCCAATACCCACAATACATTCAGAAAAAAAGTCTCTTTTGCCGAATACAAGAGAATTCAGAAAACCTACAAAACAATGACGGGCCGCGTAGAAAACTGTTAATCTAAAAGGGAGATAACTTTAAAAATGGAATTCTTAAAACGTAAATTAACAACGTACAATTACGTAGAATTTATCAGACGTCATTTCAATTCCCTAGACATGTTTTCAACATTAAAATGTATATTTACATATTTGTTTTTTTTTACTAATCCACGAAATATAAACGGCTGTGAGTGACCCGTTCTTATATTGCGTATATGGCCTGTTTTGCAAATGAACGCTGCTACGTAAATTTTCTAATTCATTGCATTAATATTAAATAACAAAGTTTGTTTTGATATTTTGCTTAACAAAAATGGTTAACAAATGTGTTGCATTTGACTGTTCTAGTGAATATGTTACTAACCGGGAAAAAGTATCGACATTTTCTTTTCCTCTTGAAAAACCTAACCTCGTAGAAAAATGGATAAAATTTGTTAATTCAGTTCTTTGTATGAAACATTTTGAAGAGAAATTTATTCTGAAAGGAAACCGAAACAAACTGAATTGGTATTTACACCCAATACCTACAATACATTCATAAAAATATAAGAAAACCGTCTCTTTTGCCGAATACAAGGGAATTCAGAAAGCTTCCAAAAGCCCGACTGGTCCAAACTGATGAATTACATGATTATATTTCAAATGATACGATATAGGATTTTACTCAATTGGAAGAAGCAAAGTGTTGTCTTAACGGTTTTGAAATTTTAAAAAAAGGAAGATTATATTTTAATTTATAGGATAGTCTTTGATCCTGAAACACATTTTCCATCTATAAAAGAATGTATTGTATTAACCAAAATCTTCACGTCCAGTTCCAGTGAGATGGAACTTCTATACCGTTACGACAGTGGTTTATACATGAACATAATGCTAAACTCACAAGCTTTAGCTTGTTAGAAATTTTTTTAAAAATACATACAAAACGTGGTGGAAGAACAACCATACTCAATACTTTGACTTACTTTTCATGGCGGTTCTATGGTTCGATCTAGCCAAACAGAAGAGTTTTTGTTTGTTTTGCTATTGTTCTTGACTATGCAGATAAATTTATTGCAAAACTTAATGAATCCGTTAGAACAGAGTCTGACGAAAGAACTTTGTAAACATTCTCCAAAATACGTTTTTATTTGTGAACAACACATTGAAAAAGAAATTCACTTTGCAGCTAAAATTGTTGTGAATATATTTTACAACAACAAAGGAAGGTTTTCATCGGATGAAGTTCGAAAAAATATTGTAGAATTTTTAAAGGAAGGTAAAGGTCAAAACAATATTGATTTATAGAGAAATTGTTGGTAAGTTCTTTTTTTTTTACTTGTATTTGTTTGTGTTACTGCATAATTCTTTAATAACCTTTTTTGTTTGTTTACAATCTTTTATTATTACTTTTCCGAACGGAACAGACTCGGCGCCGCCGCCCGCAGACGGCGACGCTCGCGGGACCCCCCGCACCTCCGCGGCAAACCCGTCGGAAAAACACCTACTACTCCGCCGCGTAACTTCGACGGCAGAACCGCGTTGCGGATGTGCAAGAGAAACATAAATATAAACAAACTGTTTGTGTATTTTTGGACGGTTTCAATATGTTTTAGATAAAACAGACATAAATTGACTATAAACCAAATAGGCCTGTTAGAAATTAGCCTGAAATATGTCATGTGGGGCGGTATATATGCAGTCAGTTATGTGCCATGCGTGATACACGCTTAGGCGATCATGTATCTTTCGATACATAACTGACGAGGCAGATTTTTCCCGCTGTAGATTGCCATTTTTTTTCTGCCGAAGACCAGTTGTCATTCAAGGCTATAGATTCCGGTCAGTCCTGCTATTTACCCATAGATGGGGAGGGGAGAAAAAGAGGATTCATACCTTTCCTAAAGTAATAGATTTGACTGGAATTCGAACTCGGCTACCCGATTTCTCAATCCGAGCCGCTATGCATTCTTTCACCGTGTCTCCTCATTATGCATATATTACTGGGCCGTAATAAAGGGTATCTATGATCCAAAGAAAGGATTAATAGCATTAGAAAACTTAAATAAAACAATATTCAGTGTTTCGGAATGGATCGTTTATAAAAGAAAAGAAAGAAGGAAAAAAGAAAAAGGAAAGAACGAAAGAAAGAAAGAAGGAAAAATAACTGGAATGAAAGAACGAAGGGAAAAAAATTGAAAAGAAAGAACGGAAGAAAGAAGACAAAAAGCAATTGTAAATGACATGAATCTAATTGAATAAAAGAGAAATATATTTTTGAGGTCGGATTACATGTTAAACTAAGACAACCATATTTGGCATCAGAAATGTCCCGAGAATAAATCACTCAAGACTAGATGAAAATGTTCGTTGTGGCATTATGTATAACTTCTCGGAATGATACATCGGAGAGCCGAGCTCAAATTTCAGTCGAGTTCGTTACATTCAAAGGTATAAATACATCTCTTCTCCCTCCCCAGATATGGGTTGAATAGCAAGACAGAATGGATTCTATATCGTTGTCAACCAGCCTACTGCAGAAAGAAATGACAACCTACTGCAGGAAAAAACCTTCTCCTTAGTCAGTCAAGCGTATGAGACATATATGACTGTCTTTGAATAATTTTAACAACTCTTCTCTAAATTTCTAATAAAAATGAAGTTTGATGTAGGACTAGTACTGCAATAAGACCAATATAATGTGGCCTCAGAATATACAGCGAAGACAGAACAGTAACAATAAAATCCTATATTAGTCTGGTATACATTAATCTACAGCGATGCGGCCATTAAGGCTAATATAATTTATTAATCATAACCTCTTGTGGCACAAAACACATAGGAACGATCGATTTCCCTCCTGTGGCATCTGTAGCGGTTTTGCTTACCAGTACATCACATTCATGATTCATCATCTGTCCCATTACCGGCTGAGGTCGTAGGGTTCTGCTCAGCTGAGAACCTGACTACTTTCCTACATATATCTGAGCTGAAAGCCGAAGAGGTAATCATTTATGCGTAGAGTGACTTGGCGAAGCCTATTCCGTTCCCGGTCAAACCAGAGCCAATATCTTCTGACTTGAGGTCTCGTCTTAGTCACGAACATGTAACTAATGATTCCATCGACAGGAAGCCTCCGTCTTGGCCGTTGACTTGAGTTTAGAAATCCCTCGGCCCACCAATGTCATCATTGCATTGGCTACATGCATTGATATGAAACTCAGTTTATTTCAGTGTGCGAGATGACTGTTGACCTTACGAGTTCTACAGGCACGGTATCTAGCCGCTCTCTTCACCAGAAGGCCATGGTGGGGGAACCTGTTTCGTCGCCGATCATGCAGCAGGTAGTATAGTTTAACGTGGTACCAACAGGATTTTGTGCGATCTAAAATATGACTATATACTGAGCAAGGCTACGCGATTACGGCACTTAGTGCGATTCGATCTCACTAGTAAAGTGATAATGTGCTTCGCCTCATTGCTAATAATTTAACCTTTTTCACTTTAATGTAGCATGTTGGTAACATAGCTTTTTACAGCTTTAAAGATTTTTTTTTATCTTTTTGAAAATATATGACTGAATATCTTTTTGTTTCAAGTGTGTATTGCTGTCATCTTCGCAAAATGAGGTCACGCAATAATTTATTGTATACTAGAAATTCTTTAGAAATGGTATCATGTTTGCAGCGGACAGTATCAATTATTTTATCTCAAATATGTCTTTCTAAAGACCTTTCTTAAGTCAGGCTTTATCTTTTTCGATCATCTGTGTAGTTTGTCCCTCCGGGACGTGGGCTATAACGGCTCTCTACAGATTCCTATTCTTGGTATGGTTGTTTTCTTACAATTTTTCCCAGTCCGCGTTTTGCCCTCAGTTTACACAAACTCGTTATGTAGTATATTTGTTTTTTTTTCTCACTGTCCTTTTTGCCATCACTATGCTCCATGAGTGTTAAAACCCTCCAAGCCCACTTTCCTTATTATGAGCCCCAGGTATTTCAGCTCTTTCCGATTCTCGGTAAGTGTCCTTTTTGTCCCACTTTCTTTTAAGGTTCCATGATATTCTCTACGTCTTTCTGTAGAAACATATTTCTCTTGCCTCACATCTCTTCTCCAATCTATCAGTAAATTGTCTAGCGTTCACTAGCATATAGGATTGATATTGCATAACAGCATTCTTTTCTATGTTATTTTATTTTCAGGCTTTATATTACGGTCATAATTTTTAGCTGTTTCTTCTCGATCAACAAAACGCTTTCAGTCATCGCTAGATGACACTTTGTCAAACCGAATTCTGAGCGGTAAGGCTCGCTATAACGTCTTCTAATCAATCCCGTAGAAATGTAAAAGCAATCGTTAGTTATGAGCCAAAAGTGTAATTAAAGTTATTTGTAATATGAATATTCCCCAAATACAAAGTTTGAGAGCCACTCTGTGTATAGTGTGGTTTTTTTAAGCTTTTCACCCCAAGCAAGGCGGGAGTGCCGCTAGCACGCAAGAAGTTACAGAGAGTCGGAGCAAGAGTAAAGAGGCGTGAAAGAGGAAAGGATGAAGAGAAGGACGGGGAACAGATCAAGACATCGGGAGATGTCGATAGACATTGCATTCTTTTGGAGATTATAGCTATCAGGGAAGTAAGTAAGAGGAAGGGAGTTTGACAGACGGGAAGTGCGAGACATGAAGCTATTGAAGTAGAAGAGACGGAAACATTTAAACGTTTCGACAGTGAAAATGTAGGATTGAGATGCCAACCTAGTAGCACGTTTAAATTCATGCAGTTTGGAAACCAGCAAAAGTAGCTCGTCGGACCAGTTACCGTGAAAATATTTATAGAAAAGACAGAGGAAAGCGACGGCAAGTCTGTGAGAGAGCGACTGTAAACAAGATACCAGATTAGGGCCAATCGCATTGCATATCCGTCTCTGGATTTTGTCGAGGACCTTAAGACAGACAGACAATATATGGCAGCAGTATTCCATGCAAGGGCGAATGGTTGATTGTGTTGCTGACTGTGTTCAATGTGTTACTGTTAAAATGGTATTGATGAAAGTAATATGATATAAATGAAAGAGGAAGGGGTAAGAAGTGAAAATCATGAGGATAGAAAGGATAGATAATAAATGATTTTTGATTTGAAGATTGTAGTGTTCAGAAAGGAAATATAAGACATGTTTCTTAATCTAATGAGGATCAGGTCAGAGCCACCAAGAGCTGCGTCTACCCAATTTCACCCACAAGGATTTGGTGAACCCGTAGTAAGGTTTTAAGGCACTTTCCAAAAGTTCCGCACGATCTAACCACTCGGCCACGCATCCATATATATATATATATATATATATATATATATATATACTCTCGACTCTCCCGTCGAATTCGACGTATAAGGGTCAAGCAGATCAGTTCCTAGGAAACAGCACATGAGATTTGATTATAGTGGTGAAGGTTTTGTGCAGAACCATCCACACTTTTTGAAGGGCCGAATACAGAGACTCGGTGAACTACGTGCCAGAGGGTCCCCAAACGACCCTTCGTTTTTTAATTATATATAATTGAATTATATATATATATATATATATATATATATATATATATATATATATATATATATATATATATAAGAAATGGATAATACAGATAATAATAAGTACATTGAAAACTAAAAGATCTAAAAGGCCCTAAAAAAGAATTTAAAAATATTTAAATATCTCCTTTTTCGTATTATTTTTTGTTTTATTTGAAAGATAATAACCTAAAGATAATCAATAATTTTTTTAAGTGCTTATATACTTCACCAGACTTTGAAAATATCTTTAAAAAACGTACTTATCGTCAAGTTATCATCGATCTATCATTTCAATTGATAAATGACGTCAGAAAGTTTAAGAAATTTTAAAAATTTCTTTAAAAAAATAAAACACTATCCTAGATATTTGTTTCAAATTAAGTTAATAAAACTAACAATAAAATAACAGTATTTTGGGAAAATTGTACTTACATTGCAGGGTCCGATTGGATAATTGTTTCCATTTTATATTTTAATTTCGTGCATACGCGTTTGTTTTTGATTTTGTCGAATACAATATATAGCAAGGTCAGTTGAGCACCGTATGTGAGAAAAAAGAGCACCATGGCGCAATTCACTCCGCCAGAAATTTGGAAACAGCATGCTGTACTGCATGGCATTTGCGCCGGAAATTCCAATACGAACATTTCAGAGTGTTTGTGTGTCAAACTGAAGACAGTGCAGAGGATTCGGGAAGAATTGGATGAGTCTAATGGTGATTACGAAGGTGTTTGGGGTGATCACAAGTTAATGCAACGTTATGCCTCCATTCGTTTTCCCACAGCGCCCCAGACTCAACACGGAGGCATACATCAAATTCCTCGAGGATGCAGTGCTACCCTGGGTCAAAAGGGTGGATGTTTGATAACCCTGTGTCTGGCAACCAAACTCTACACCATGCCACACAAGCAGGAGAACCCAGTCATAGCTGCTAGCCAATTTCTGCGACCACATCTTACATATGGCTACGTAACTCCCTTGACTTCAACCGCATTGATTATTATGTATGGGTCACAGTTGGGCGAGATAACAACAAAACTCCTTGTAACACCAAATATGAACTCAAGACAAAGATTATAGCAGTATTTGCTAACTTAAACAAGGAGACTGTCCGAAAGACTTACAAGAGTTTCCGAAGTCGTCTCGAGGCCGTGGTGAAAGCCAATGTCGATTTTATTGAATAAATTTACTCTTTAGCATTTCAAGATATTTTTGTGCAATTTTGGTAAATATATCTGTTAAAATGAGATGTAAGTGTTATTTTCCTTTTCCGTAATTTAGACGACAATTTTCCATTGCACCTTTTATACTGTAAGTGTAAATATAGTGAAAAACACATTTGAAAGCAGCAAGATATATTCAACATGTCAAGAACTTCATGGGTCAAACAGTAGCAGTCTACCCCGTAATGCCTTCTTTAAAGGAAATACCAAAACAACCGAAATACAGAAACTGCTTTCGATTATGTTTTAAAATAATTATTTTCAACTTTGTAGAACCAGTCATTTAAGAAGAGATTTTTTTTTACTCTATAGATCTCTATAAAACTTAATAATATTAATATTTTTATATGAACAGAAATATAAAAGAAATTAAATATTAAAATGAAATAGTTTACCCATTGAATTTGTTCTTTTCTTTTTAAATATTTAGCATTTATTCCGTATTTATTCATTTAATTATTTTGATTTCATAGAACATTTAATTGCACCTAATCAGTTCTTTTGAATTATTCAAAGAAAATTTATTAAAAGAAAGCGCTACTATAAAAAAAAACGCCTACGGAAAATTAACAAAGACTTATAGAATTAATAGAACTAATTGATTAGCATCCCGTTGCTTTCTTTCTTCAGTCATAAAAATTATAGACACCTCAAGATATTATGCATAATTATTTTAATCCAATGTAACCAATAGAAATTTAAAAGGTGAGGCATTATTGAGGCATTTCCTTTTGATCTTTTGTATTAAATATAATTTAAATATTAAATATAATTTAAATATTAAATATAATTTAAATATTAAATATAATTTAAATATTAAATATAATTTAAATATTAAATATAATTTAAATATTAAATATAATTTAAATATTAAATATAATTTAAATATTAAATATAATTTAAATATTAAATATAATTTAAATATTAAATATAATTTAAATATTAAATATAATTTAAATATTAAATATAATTTAAATATTAAATATAATTTAAATATTAAATATAATTTAAATATTAAATATAATTTAAATATTAAATATAATTTAAATATTAAATATAATTTAAATATTAAATATAATTTAAATATTAAATATAATTTAAATATTAAATATAATTTAAATATTAAATATAATTTAAATATTAAATATAATTTAAATATTAAATATAATTTAAATATTAAATATAATTTAAATATTAAATATAATTTAAATATTAAATATAATTTAAATATTAAATATAATTTAAATATTAAATATAATTTAAATATTAAATATAATTTAAATATTAAATATAATTTAAATATTAAATATAATTTAAATATTAAATATAATTTAAATATTAAATATAATTTAAATATTAAATATAATTTAAATATTAAATATAATTTAAATATTAAATATAATTTAAATATTAAATATAATTTAAATATTAAATATAATTTAAATATTAAATATAATTTACTAGTTAAAAAAAAATACAATCATTTTAAAATATTTCTCACTCGAAAAAGACATTAGTATTCAATGAAACAACTGTTAAATCGAACTGAAAAATTAAAAGTATTTTTTTTTCAAAAATAAATATTCATTTTTTGATTTTTTTTCTCTGTCACATCTGAAAGAAAATAAGGCGTTTTATTAAAATTATGCAACTATCAACTTCCAACAAAAATCATTTTTGAGTTTATTGAATGTTTTTGTAATGTGTCAGGATCAATTATCAAGATGTTCACATTCGATACTGCAAAAGTGTTTTACTGAAATATTTTCAAGCATTTCTCTTCATATAACTATGACAACTATTCACGCGGTATCGAATTTTGGGGTGAGTGACTTACCAAAACATTTTCACAAAGCTTGCTAATAAAATGACCTATTCAGAATACAGAATACAAAAATGCTCCAAACTTAATGAAAACAAAGTTTTATCGGCAAAATGTTTATGTTATTATTAAGAGGAAAAACTGAATTATTTTTTTATTATTTAATTCCATTTTTTAATCCTTTCTAACATGTTCAAAATTTTGGTTAAATATATTGTTATGCTTGCGTCAGCGGGTCGGCCAAACATTAGTTTTAGAAAATTTAGCGTCTTTTTTATGTTAAAAGCACATTGTTTTGGAAATTCTTGCAAAAATCAAATAATTGTCGGATTTTAATGAAACATTCAGAACTTAATCAAAAAATGAATTAAATTATTTAAGACATATTTTAGAAAGTCATGGTAAAAGTATATATATGTTACATCTGTTATCTCTCCACCTTATGAAAACTCTAGAAATTCTACATTGCAAATTTTATTGATTATATTTGCTAAAAGCAGAGGTTTTTGAAGAATATAAATCATCGATTCTTCTGTAAAATCAAATTACCCAGTCACAGAAAATCATCTCTGAGTTGTAAAATACATAACACAATAAAAATAAGACATTATATAATTAGAAGAGTTTTAATGTCTTTTATGAATAATATATTTTAAGAACAATATGGTCTGAAGCCAAAATATTTTTTCTGATGAAAAGTGAATTTTTACTAAAATTGTTTTCTTTTTTTCCAATTTTAAATGCAAAATGTGATAAATTTGTTAAATATTTTAAAATTAAGTTTCAATGTGTATATTTTAAGGAATTCTGTTATTAAGTAGATATATTTGAAATCGTATTACAGTCTGCGACAGACCTGTATTTTAAAAAAGAAAAAAGTTTGTTTTTGAGTGTGCATAAAAACGTTTTTTCCAAATACAAGAATGATCGGGCATGACATTAAAATGAGACACGTTTTAAGACTTGTTTCGCACGACGGTAATAATATGTCCTCAGAAAACTAGCGTTTTCTTTCTGCGAGCCCGTATTAAAGAATTCCCTTACTTTAACCATCATCGTTACATTTTCATAAGTTTTAATATTTTTTACGTCGTATTTCACTAAATATTATTAATTTAATTTTTTTAAATATAATTAATTTACTGTTCTTCAGTGAGAGACATACTGTAAATATTTATAAATTATTTTCTTTTTTTAGTTTTAATTCTAGGGATGGAAACAAAATAAATTATATTCTTCAGGTTTTATACATCTTCGTTAAAGTCTGAAATAATTTGCATAGAAGTATTTTTTATTTTTACACTTCTATTGTCAGTGAACTATGATTAAATGAAATAAGTGTAAATGATTAATACAAAAAGTTCACATTTTCATAACTGTCATATTATAACAATTAATATTAAAAATAAGGAAAATATAATACATCAAAAAATAACATTTCATAAAAGAGAGAGGTACCTATAAGGTACGTATCTTATTTATGAATTTTTATGGTATTATTTTGTTTATTAATAATTTCTATATCATATCAGTAATGAAAAAAACTTTCAAGACTGAGATAATATAAAAATTAATAATAGATAAAAATAATGCTATAAAATTACATACGAAATGTACGTAATAACTATAGGAACCTCTCTTATGAAATTTTACCTCACTCTCAGTTATGAAATTTTCCATCAATTTATTGTTAGAACTTTAAATTTTATTTTTCCAGAAAGCATCTTCAAACGTAAGACTATAAAAACTATCAATTGCTGGAAGTATTTTTTTCATTTTTAAAAATTACTGGGTAGTTAAATTAGTTCACTTAAAATTCGAAAAAATTATGTCATTTCTGTTCTTCCGTCCGATAACTTCCGCTGACCTAAGCAGTCAATACATCGAAAACAAATCGCTGTGGTTATGACATGATTCTCTTATTGTCAACTACATTTTTTTTCTACTAAAAACTAAAAACAAATAAGTAGTGTTTGTCTCCAGTTAGATTAAGTAAACTTTAAATTTTCTTATTTTCATCAAATAACTTTTGAAAAAGGCAAAATTTATTTTTTACAAGATTTTTAAATGTAGAATATGACATTTTTTATACATTTCTCAAATAGACGGAAATCATCGGTTTTAATGATTTTAATGGTACTTAGCCTGACGCAAGAAAAAAATGATTTTTAATCAAAATTTCGAATGTTCTAAACCGGATGAAATAATTTAATAAAATAATTAAAAATACGTTAGTCATTCCTCTTAATAATAACATAAACATTGAGACAATAAAAAATTATTTTCATCAAGTTTGGAGCCTTTTTTTTATATGCTCTTTTTAGCGAAAGAGTGGTGATACCTATTTCACTGAGGAATAAATGCTGACAATCACATTTAAATCATGTAAACAAGTTAATGATAACGTGGTCTGGGGGTGGAAGCAGAGAGTAGGAACTTGTTGAGAGCTGCAAGAGATAGAAGGAGGTGGAGAGCCATAACCGCCTACGTCCTGAAAGGACATGGCACATAAAAAGAAAGAAAGAATTTGGGTATTTTTTTATAAAAACATACTGTAGCGTTTTTTTTTTTGTTTGTTTTTTCTTGTTTTTCTGACAATATTTCGGATGAAAACGCACAAAGAGAGCGAGAGGGGTGCGAAAGTGAGGGAGGGAACATTAGGTAAGTTACAATCAATTATAATATGAAAAATAAATATATTAAATAAAAATATAAAACCCTATGTTTTTTTGAAAAAATGAACACATCTTCAACTTCAATGAAACCGCATTCAGCGTCGTGTACAACCTCATTGCGACCTCAAAACCAGTTTTTTTTTCATTCATGTTAGTGATCACGTTGACGATGGCGGCCTTCAACGAATCCTTTGGTATTCTCCCACACAACCTCACCCCAGAATTAGAAGTCAAATAAATTAATATTAAGTCATCCCTCTGCGAATTATACACATAAATTTAATGTATTTTAGACAGTTTTCTTCTACGGTGACGGTGTGTCTATAAATTATAGAGAATAAGTTTAGCATTATCTACCAGCCATCGTTAGTGACGAAGACAGAATTCAGGGAAAGTTGGCTTCAAGCCGTTTCCATAGTTATTAGAGTATATAAAGAGAATAACTTGAATGTTGAAATTGGTTCGTCGATTCTACTTCTGTTGATGCCACCCGACAATTTTAAGTCGGGTATGTAGGTAGTTTGAAGACATTTCCCGTTTATTTTTAATGAATGGATTTAAATGATTTGACGCAGCAATTAGGAAATTCAAGTAATTTTAATTGAACGATTTGCGCGAATTTGGAATCTTCATGTTTTCTAAAGCACCAATTACCGCAGTTAATTGGTTGAGGTGGGGAGAGCTTGAATCAGAGAATCGAAGAATGCTTTCTTTCCTACGAATATATACAAGAGTAAAGTGAAGAAAATGTAAAAGAAAGAAAAGGAGAATCAAAAGAAAGAAAGAAAGAAAGAAAGAAAGAAAGAAAGAAAGAAAGAAAGAAAGAAAAACGAAGATCTCTGATGGAGAACAACAATGAAAATGAACATGTGAAAATGAAGAATGAAAGAATAATGAAGACGTCAGAAGACGAAAGAAAGAAAGTACAACGAGGATCTATGATGGAGAACAACAACGAAAAGGAACATGAGAAAATGAAGAATGAAAGAATAATGAAGATGTCTGAAACAGAAAGTAAGAAAGAATGAAAGAAAGAAAGACAGAAAGATAAAAAGAAAGAAAAAAAGAACAGCGAGGTTCTCAGAAGAATAACAATGAAAATGATGAACATGTGAAAATGAAGAATGAAAGAATAATGAAGACATCTGAAGAAGAAAGAAAGAAAGAAAGAAGGAAAGAAAAAAAGAAAGAAAGAACAACGAGGATCTCCGTTGGAGAACAACAATGACAAAGAACATGTGAAAATGAAGAATAAAAGAATAATGAAGACATATGAAGAAGAAAGAAAGAAAGAAAGAATAAAGAAAGAAAGAAAGAAAGAAAGAAAGAAAGAAAACGACTATCTCTGACAGATGAAAATGTGCGAATGAAAAATTAAAGAATAATGACGACGTCTGAAAAAGAAAGAAAGAAAGAAAGAAAGAACAACGAGGATCTCCGTAGGAGAACAACAATGAAAGTGAACATTTAGGAAAGAAGAAAGACAGAAAGAAAGAAAGAGAGAAAGAAAGAAAGATCAATGAGCGAAGCTGATGAATAACGATAATGACAATGAAAATGATAAAAAGGAAAATGAAAGAATAGTTAAGACGACTGAAGAAGTAAGAAAGAAAGAAAGAAAGAAGCATAGATCAAAGAGGATCTCTGATGGAGAAGAACAATGACAATGAACATGTGAAAATGAAAAATGAAAGAATAATGTTGACGTCTGATGAAGAAAGAAAGAAAGAAAGAAAGAACAACGAAGATCGCTGATGAAGGACAACAATGACAATGAACAGGTGAAAATGAAAAATGAAAGAATAATGCTGACGTGTGATGAAGAAAGAATGAACGAACAACGAAGATCGCTGATGGAGGACAACAATGACAATGAATATGTGAAAATGAAAAATGAAAGAAAAATGTTGACGTCTGATGAAGAAAGAAAGAAAGGAAGAAAGAACTACGAAGATCGCTGATGAAGGACAACAATGACAATGAACAGGTGAAAATGAAAAATGAAAGAATAATGCTGACGTGTGATGAAGAAAGAAAGAAAGAATGAAAGAACAACGAAGATCGCTGATGGAGGACAACAATGACAATGAACATGTGAAAATGAAAAATGAAAGAAAAATGTTGACGTCTGATGAAGGAAGAAAGAAAGGAAGAAAGAACTACGAAGATCGCTGATGAAGGACAACAATGACAATGAACATGTGAAAATGAAAAATGAAAGAATAATGTTGACGTCTGATGAAGAAAGAAAGAAAGAAAGAACAACGAAGATCGCTGATGAAGGACAACAATGACAATGAACAGGTGAAAATGAAAAATGAAAGAATAATGCTGACGTGTGATGAAGAAAGAAAGAAAGAATGAAAGAACAACGAAGATCGCTGATGGAGGACAACAATGACAATGAATATGTGAAAATGAAAAATGAAAGAATAATGTTGACGTCTGATGAAGAAAGAAAGAAAGAAAAAAAGAACAACGAAGATCGTTGATGAAGGACAACAATCACAATGAACAGGTGAAAATGAAAAATGAAAGAAAAATGTTGACGTCTGATGAAGAAAGAAAGAAAGGAAGAAAGAACTACGAAGATCGCTGATGGAGGACAACAATCACAATGAACAGGTGAAAATGAAAAATGAAAGAATAATGTTGACGTCTGATGAAGAAAGAAAGAAAGAAAGAATGAAAGAACAACGAAGATCGCTGATGGAGGACAACAATGACAATGAATATGTGAAAATGAAAAATGAAAGAATAATGTTGACGTCTGATGAAGAAAGAAAGAAAGAAAGAAAGAAAGAAAGAAAGAACAACGAAGATCGCTGATGAAGGACAACAATGACAATGAACATGTGAAAATGAAAAATGAAAGAAAAATGTTGACGTCTGATGAAGAAAGAAAGAAAGGAAGAAAGAACTACGAAGATCGCTGATGGAGGACAACAATCACAATGAACATGTGAAAATGAAAAATGAAAGAATAATGTTGACGTCTGATGAAGAAAGAAAGAAAGAATGAAAGAACAACGAAGATCGCTGATGGAGGACAACAATGACAATGAACATGTGAAAATGAAAAATGAAAGAATAATGAAGACGTCTGATGAAGAAAGAAAGAAAGAAAGAAAGAAAGAAAGAAAGAAAGAAAGTAGAACGAGTAACTCTGTTGGAGAAAAACAATGACAATGAACATGTGAAAATGAAGAATGAAAGAATAATGAAGACGTCTGGATAAGAATGAAAAAACGAAAGAAAGAAAGAAAGAAATAAAGAAAGAAAGATCAACGAGGATCTCTAATGGAGAACAACAATGACAATGAACATTGCACAGAATTTTTTACCTGAATCTCATTTATATCCAAAATTATAATTATCAATAGAATAGTTTAGGGTGAATAAACTTTTTTCTTGGGGGGTCGGGAAGGAGTCTTTATATTAGTAAGATTAAAAACTATTTTAACCCCAAAAACAATAGACAAAAAATATTTTTGTAAATAAATCCGGTGAGTCACTTTTATCGAACAGCAATATATATATATATATATATATATATATATATATATATAAAAATAAATAAAAAGGAGTTCAAATTGAGTATAAAATGCTTTCATATCCTAAAATAAATAACAGATTTTTTTTTCTGTTTATACGTTATTTTTCTGGATACAATTATTTAAGTCATATCTCTGTTCATAAGCAGTATTAATTACATTTACCGGCCTGGATTTCCGAGAACTTTCATAGAAAATATATGCCATCCGACTGGATTCGAACCTATATCCTACACAGAGCCTGACATGCTATAACATGTCGCTACAGAGCAAGTGTCTGGTTAGCAATGTCAAATTACTGTTTTTAAACAACAAATTCCTACGATCTTTTCTCAAACAATCATATCTGCTAGCAGCGTATCTTAACGTAAATAAAAAACAACATATATTATAAGTCCGACAATTATATATTTTCTGTTTATACATTTTTTTATAGATACATTTAAGTAAGTTCTCTATTTATAATGAACTGTTAATTACATTTACCAGTCTGAAAGTTTATTATAAACAGAGCATTTACTTCAATAATTTCATCAAAAAATAATGTACTAACAGAAAATATATTAAAAAATAATCGATTTCATAATATGTGTGTGTGTGTGTGTTTTGTGTGTGTGCGTGTGTGTGTTATCCAAATCAGATTAAAGACGTTACAAAAGTGAATAAGCTGAGTGAAATAGCAGTGGAGAGTCGGCGGAGATTAAGAAAGGATTAAACCTCCTCTCCACAAATCCAGCTATTCTCAGCTAAGATGTAGAAGGGCGTCCCTGAAAGCTGTCAATAAGCTCTTAACTAATTCGTTGACATTTACTAACGTCAAATTCATAAGATGACACGACAGCACGAGGTTGATGGATAGCGTACCAAAGGGACAAGTAATCTCGTTACTCTTTCTGCCGATGCTCTTTGATGTAGCAGACCTACATATATATATATATATATATATATATATATATATATATATATATATATATATATATATATATGTGTGTGTGTGTGTGTGTGTGTGTGTGTGTGTGTGTGAGAGTGAGAGAGAGAGAGTGTTGCAACCTAGAAAAGGTTACTGAATGAGGAATAACCAAAACGGAGATTGGAAATGAAATGATAATCTTTATAACATCAACAAAATACAACACTCACCAGCGACATGATTTATGTAAACCACTGCTAGTGTTGAACTATTAGACAGCATATTACCTCCCCTTTACAATAGTATCCAGCGTATTTATACGGATTGGGGCATACCCATTAGTGTTCATTGGTACGGTATATAACATTATTTAAAATTATACGCCAAGTTTCAGAGATTTGTTTTATCCCATCCTAAGCAGATTTTCTAGGTTTATTTAAAGCACATCTATTCTTTTCTGTATAAAGAAATACTTATATTTTTGACTTATATTAATATTCTAATATTAATATAAGTCAAAAATTTAAGTATTTTTATAAGTATTTTTTTCTATTCTCTAATATGTAAAATTAAAATTGGATCACATAATGTGTTGTAACCAAAAAAGGTTACTGGATGAGGAATAACCAAGACGAAGGTTGAAAATGAAATGGTAATCTTTATAACATTAACAAAATACAATACTCGCCAGCGGCTTGAAGTAGGTAAACTACTGCTAGTGGTGGACTACTTATACAGCATATTACCCCCACTTACAATAGTGTCCAACGTATTTATGAGTATTGGGACATACCCATTAGTGTTCATTGGTAAGGTATATAACAATATGTATAATAGAAATGTTAATGAGCAGAGTTGAATTAGACCAGGAAACATTAGTATTTAAAAAGTGCTCGATAAACATATAAAAAGTGTTTGGAAATTAATTGACCGAAATCGCCTGATGATACAGCAAGGTTGAAACGAAGGCAGAGGAATCGGCGGGTCTCCTCATTTTACATTTTATAGTGTTTGTGTGTAATTTCTTCTGTTATAAATCCTCGAAATCGTGCAATTCCAGCATATAAGTGCTCAATTCATAGTCCTTAGAGCAATTTTCATAAAGATTATCTGAAAAATGTGAGATATTTACCAAGCTACCGCGATTTCTCCTCTCAGACGTCATAGAGGGGAAACTGAGGTAGTTTGGTTAATGTTCTTATATCTTTTTAAGTTAATATTTACGTATATATAGATATACGAGTTCTGATAAAAAAATATCGCGACTGGTGCTATCAAAAAAACACAACACATCATTTGGGCATCTAATATCCTTCGTATTAGTCCCCATCTGAAGCCAAATACTTAATTCAACGTCGTTTCTTCTGATGGAAGCATTCCTGAAACTCATTTTTCCCTGATAGTCAGCAGGAGTCCCCCGTGGAATTCTCTTTTATTACCTCGCATTCTTGGCATCGTGTCCCGTTCAAGTGGGATTTTATTTTTGGAGAGGAAAAGGTCGCAAGGGTAGAAATCTGTGGAATATGGTGGTTAATTTTACGCTTGGCCCAAAACTGATGAACAAGCCATGGTCACTGATGGAACCGGTATGGTATGGTGGGACGAACACACTCTACACCCTTTCCTTCAAAGGACTGCCATAAAGAACGGAAGTGAACAATAACGCTAAAACTTTGTGTGTATTCGCGAGGGTGTCCCAGGTCAATCTGTGCCAAGCGGCTTCATACTGCTTATATTACTGTCCCAATAGTTTTGATTAAATATCGTATATATATACATATATATATATATATATATATATATATATACACATACATATGTGTGTGTGCGTGTGTGTTTGTATGATATATATATATATATATATATATATATATATATAGGTAGCTATGCTCGTGTCGAAAAACCTTCGAATTCTTGATTTAACAATAGCCAAATCAATCACGAAGGGAAAAAAGGTTTTAAAAAAGAAAGAGCCAGGAACATAAAAGTCTGTCGAAAATAATCGCACAGATACAGGTTCAAGGCCCGAAGAAAAAAAAACGATACGAGTAAACAACTAACTAAAGAGCTCGATACAAACGTAGAGCAAACCTAGTCAAACCTAATGAACCAGACAAACCTACCAAGGTTTCACTTAGGCAGATCGTCATATATACCAGGTGTAACAGCAGAATTGCCGAATTGTTAGATTAAATTCTGGACAGTTATAACTTAGAAAGGATTAAAGATATCTTACTGGAATTCTCCGAGGTTTTTATAACATTTTTTATTTGCCTCTACTTTCAGCAATAAGAATGTATAATTACTCTCGAATCTTAACAGAAGAATCCTGATGAAATCGATCATAAACGGAAGTGATGTGTTCATCATTAATTAATCATAGATAAGGAGCGGAAGATCATGAAGAATTGAAATAAAGTTCAAATATATATATACTATTCCAGGATCATTTTCCAACTTATTCAAGATAATCTTCGCCCTCTCTGATTTTCTAACTTTCTGTCCTGGAGTAACAAGGTGCCTCACAGGTTTCATGTACAATTTCATTTTCAAGTCTTTTTTCACTACTATTTGTGTTGGAGTTTTGGGGTACACTGGTATACTAGTGAGCCAGCCAAAATGAGCTGACTCATTTTATAGTTCACCAATGGTTAACCAATCAGAAGGTTCCAAATATTCAATGCGACGTGTAAAAAGGCGGCCATGTTTTCCCGAATATGCACAGCCAGCCTTTGATAGGAATGACTGAAGAATTACGGAACAGCTGCTGGTGGTATTGGCGATAGTCAGATTCTGTAGATCAACATAAATTGGTTATTTAATGCCGACACAATTTTCATTGCTGGTAATATTTTTTTTAAAATGTATTGCAAGTAATATTTTTTCTTCAAAAATCTATTTCTGGTAATACTTTTACTTCGAAAATATATCGCTGGTAATTTACTGCTTGTAATATTTTTTTACGAAGTATTTCTGGTATTAAAACCTATTTTTACTCATTCGTAGTGTTTTGACATCAGTTTGGGAGATAATTATTTGTCCATTGCTGGGACCCTAACAGAAGCTACCACCACGGGTGAGGGTGGACCTGGGAACACCAGAAATTAAGAGGTGGTTCCACGCTCCTTAAAACCTACTGATCAGAGTCCTTGCTGTTGAACGTAGTTTATCGTCTTACCCAGGAAGCGGATGTAGTTTATCGTCATACCCAGGACGGCTAGTTTGGTTTGGATGTATTGAAAGCTCCATGATCATTTTTACGCTCATTAGGCTTTTAGAACTAGATCAGATGAGAAATCAGCTGACAGAGTTTGGTTCCTATAGATTTTAAACTAGATGTGATATGTATTAAAAGATTCAAATGATTTAGCATATCCCTGATGAGAGGAATAATTTCGCAGAAACTTAAAGACGGGGAAATAAATCATTTAAATATATTTTATTTAACTTTGTTTTATTTACGTATATCAAATATAAAGGGTATCTCACTCAAATGATCTCAAATTTTAACAAAATGTGTAGAAATTAATTTGACTGTACGCACTTATCTCAACATCAAGTCTGTAGTATAGCTCCTGCCAAACACGTTGTAGTATGTCTTGTGTAACATTCTCCAGCACCTGACTTGACGTGTGTCGTGTCACATGTGGTGCGCATATTGAACATTTGTGAAGCTTTGTGAAAACTGTTATAAAATCTACATCCATTTGAATATCTTGATCGAATTGTGATAAATAAATCTTTTATTGTTCGACATGAATCCTATTTAATTTTGTTTGCCGTGGACATATAATTACTCGGATAGCTCCATTTTTAATTATGTCAATGTTTTGTACATCCCGTATATTATCCGATATGAATGATGCGGCAGAAATACCTCACACATTTTAAACCGCCACTGCTGTCGTGCTAGTGAACTGAGACAAGTGTCAATGGTGTCTACATCTAGATAATCTCGTACCATTTCTTTCACGTTTTTTTTAAGACTGTTCAATCTGTAATTGCAATACATAGAACTTTTCGAGATCATTTAATGTTCCATCGAAGGGATACTGTTCCGGATTGAAAATCGATAATGCTATGAGTTCAATATTTCAGGGTCACGGGTTCAGTGCTGAAAAGAAAGCCACCTGGAAGGTCTGGAAGTCCTCAACGTCCAGAAAATATCCAAGCTCTAGAAATCCCCTACAACAGTGTATAGACATTAGAGGCCACAATCTGGAGGCATCAATTTGTCATTCTTAAAACCAAGTAGATAAAAACAGTAGCCATTTTTTAAAACAACAATGAAATATTTTTTTAATAGCTGTTACCTTGTCAACCATTAAAATGTGTGAGAAATTTCCACCGCACCCTATATATATATATATATATATATATATGTGAAAGTTTCATTAAAAACGACAGACGAGGTACTACGGTTAAGTTTTTTATTTAATTTTTCTTGTGTACGAACAAGAGTTTTCTTTGCTGGACAAAGGGTGTGTAAGAACTGTCCAAATGTTTTTATTTTAACCGAGCGCTTTCGGCTATATCTTTAGCCATTATCAAGGATGATTTGATTTTTCAGCTTAATTGAGTGTGTGCATTATGTATACATCTTAGTGTGTCGTAGGTATATTTTTATTTCCAAATACGGTTAGCACGTTGTGGCTTTGTTCGTAGTTAATATTGTTAAGGGTAGGCTTTTTCTTTTTTATTATTAAAGCCTCCATTATTTTTAACCGTTTTTTACAGGGAGAAGCAATTACTATATTTGTGTTTTCTACTAGTATATTTCTAATGGAGTCTGGTAAATTTTTGTGTGTGTTTAAATGGGTTCTAATGGAGCTGTGATCGGATAAACTTAACCGTAGTACCTTGTCTGTCGTTTTTTATGAAACTTGCATAAAAGAAGGATTGCTGCCTAAATATACATCTATATATATATATATATATATATATATATATATATATATATATATATATATATATATATATATATATATTCGGATATGCATTTATTGTTTTCGTAATCGAATCAGGAGATCAAAATTATGAAATACGGAAGACTGTACGCTTACAATTTTTAATAACCACGTCATAGATGAACAGATGAATATAATCTCATAAAACTAAAGAGTAACAATAATACTCATTCGTAACATACATTCTGCAAATATTCCGATACGAGTCATCATTGAAGTTTCTTAACTTCATTAAATTTTTCGATCATTTCATCATCAGTTTTTTTTTTCCGATAGGTAACCCCGCTTGTGTTGATTTCGTACAAGATTTTGATGGTCGTTTGCTCCGGACTTTTCAGATACGTGTATTTTAATTATTTATTATTTCAAAAATACAATAAATATGGCCCAAGGACAAAAATTGGAGATGGGGAATAGCTGGTCGTCAGCTAGACTTATTTTCAACCTAGCTAGCCACAACCACTTCCCCATTCGTACTAATACTGTTCCTTATAGCATAACCTTTTAAAACAAATGATAATGAACTGAGGGTAATGAACCTTGTGGCCTACTCGAATAAATAGACATTGGGATACAGAAATACGCTAGAATCAATAATGGTAATAAAGTGTGTTCCAATAAATTGGATCGATTTTAAATGTGAATTAAGTTTAAGCGTCTATGGATTTATTTTGATTTTTTTATATTTAACTACTTAAGTCTTTGAGAATTTCAACCATGGAAACATTAATGATCAAGCAACTTGTTAAAGTTATCGAAGCCTATTACTAAAATGGACGTTCTAACAGAATTTGAATGAGAAGTTCCCAGGTCGCATCATCTCTTGAAACAGTGCAGTCAATTGGCCACCACGATCGTGCGACTTGACACTTTCAGATTTCTTCCTTTGGGTTCATCTCAAAAGTAAGGTCTATGCCAACATGCCAACAATAATTCAACAACTGAATGAGATAATAAGGCATATTGGTAAGATCGAAAAGCAACTATGCAGAGACGTCATCAAAAACTTTGACAATCGAGGGGAGGTGTGCCGCCGAAGCTTTGGCGGACATTTGTCGGTTCTTTTTTTTTTTCATACATATTTGGCATGACTTAAATAACATGATCCAATAGAGAAATAAATAAATTTTCACCAATAACACTGATTTATTTACTGCTGACTTTGATCCGTCTTAATGAAACACCCTTTATAAGCCGTTTCCTACAATGAAATATTCGGCTTTCATTGTCCGACCAGCTATTATTGTTTTTGGTTGAAATGTATAAAATCTTTCACTTAAAACAAATTTTTCGGGGAAAGAGCTTTCTCAAGTCCAGTAGCTGTTATCGCTCTTTCTAGTGTTGAACGGGTTTCCTTCCTAATCTTTTGTTTGAAGTAGTGTGGAATGTTAATGTTGTGGATTCCGAGATGAATCCGATATCAATGAATAACAAACGCCAGGAATGGATAAGGAAAATAAATGTATTAACGTAATAATGCAAACAGGTAATACGGGTTAGTAGATCCAGGAATGCGGGTTAGTAGCACTAATATATATACAGTCTTGGTATTGAAGTATCGCGGTATCACTCCTTACCGAGTCTACGTGCCCGCTAACTGTGACGCTTGCCGCTGTCTCTGTGTGACTTACTCTACTACTACTGAACTCTACTACTCTTCTGTCGTTCCGTCTCGACTCCTTGACTGTTCGAGTATTCACTGGTAGTAGTATATTTATACCTTGGGTGAGTCCATTTGTGCGAAAAGGGGAGACCCCTTAACAGTTAATATCGTGATTATATCATTATTTTCTCTTCGAGTTACTTGAGCTATGAATTTTAGTTGCTTCTGCTGGCCTCAAGGGATGTGATGTCTGTTACTTAGTATAGATCTTTCTCAGCGTTATTCTGTAGAACCACATTTCTCTTACTTCAAATCTCTTCTGCATCTGTGAAGAGGTGGTCCAGCATTCAGTGCCATAGAGGAGGACTGGTGATACATGACAGTTCAGTACCCTTTTCTTTCGTTTCTAACAAAACTTTTCTGTTTCTTTATGCTTTGCTTAGTTTTTGGAAAACATCTTTCGTTACCCGAATGTGAGTTTGGATTTCAGGGTCGAACTCATGTCAACTATGATGTTCAAAAAGGTAAATGCAATATGAAACATTCTCTTCCGTCTCATGGAATCCTGTTTTTTTTTATTGTCCTCTCTGTTTCTTCACTCTCAGTAATCCCTCTTAGTGGCTTTATTGCCTTGCTTGGGGCAAAATGATTACAAATATCAATTTTTTTTATAGCGATACAGTTAAAATGAAAATCAAGCGATCAGCAG